>JARFIW010001134.1:4865000-5455185 GCA_036346225.1 Platerodrilus igneus | reverse complement strand
TCAGAACCATTTGAATGTAAAACAAATATCAAAATTGCTTGGTATACTGCACGTTTTAAAATTTTAAGGAGTTAAGTGATACTCCCGTAAAATTTGTAAATCAATTTCAGTTTGAATATGTTTTAACAATTAAAGATTGGTTATGTAATGACAGGACGTTTACTGAATAAGACATAAATGTCTGTTGCGTACAATTTAAAAGCTGAACCATCAAAGTTTGTTAGCTATTTTCAATATTGTAAAAGTTCAATATACATAAATCACTGGATTACAAACCATCTAGAAAATGAATGTATCTAGAGAAAAGAACTGTATTATTAATCAATTATTAATAATTAGAAATTGCATAGTGTGCGTAGAGATAGTTGCCATGGCAACGGAAAACAAAAGAAGACGGATTTTATTTATAATGGACTTCAAATTTATATTACTGAAAAATAGACGTGTTTTTGTACTGTTATGAGTTTTATTACATTTAAAAAGTTACGAGAAAGTTTTGAAAGTCAAGTTGTACCTGGAGATAGCAAATAGTAGCAGTTTTACGGCGAATAAAAGTTAATTAAAAGAGGGAGTGCTGGTCTGTACCGTTATTGTTTGAAGACGAAAGCATAGTGGAATTGGAGTTATCTGAGTATTTGTATAACATAAAATTTGTAGAAATATTAGTAGTTTTATAGTCTGGAGATTACCAGTTGCTCGAGTTACTTATTTATTTACAGGAGGTGCCTGCAGCTGGTCACTTGGCTTCAGGACGGCTGGAAGGCGGCGCTTGTATCTGGATTCCAGGTATTAGTATTTAATATCTACGCAGTGCTTTAATCAAATTTATAAAAGTGGAACTAGTGTTTGGGAATACTTTTGGCTTTTAAAATTATTTTGAAAAATCCTTGGATATTTGTTTGGGTGTCTAGTTGAGAGGTGTTTGCCTAGGACGGACCCACCCTAGGTAGATTCCGCCACGTGTTTGACGGCCCTGTAAAATATTTAAGTGCAGCAGCCGGGTAAAATATTTAAAGATAAATTGTGTGGCATAACTCAACAAGGCTCTAAAATAAGACAAGGAGGGACAGATAGATATATTACGCCTATCACTAATAAGGTAGGATCACAGTATATATAATAGATGGCGCCCAACGTGGGGCTCGAATAGGTAAATAACTTCGCAACAAAATATTTGTTCGCCTAAAGGGGGGGCTCGATAGGGCTGATTCAGATTTGCAGAGGTTGTGTAGCTTAGTGGGGCACATCATTGAAGTTTATTTTGAAAATTAAAGGGACATGTCTGATGAGGAGAGAATCACGAGGTCAGGGAAAGTTTATGGAGTTGAGACTGATGTGAGAGGGCAACCGGTGGTTAAGACTGTAGCAGCAGGGGATGCTAGGGATGAAGCTGGAGGATATGTGGAGCCGGAGGTGATTATTGTGAATTCAGGGGTACATCGGGAGAAAATGAAATTGATAAGGGAAAAGAGAATATGCAGATCCAAGATGTGATGATGGATTTTGTTGGAATTAAAAGGGTCGTTAACTAAGTCGCATGAAGAATTGAGAGGATCATTGTTGGCCGAGGTTAGAAATTCACAAGCGGAAGTTAAGGAAAAATTTGATATGATGGAAATGAAAATTGAAGGAATTAATGTATCAATACAGAGCAGTTTGTGTTCATTTAAGGATGAAGTTCTGAAGGACGTAGAGGATAGAGTCCAGGTTGTAGAAGGAAGGTAACAACAGGTTTAAATGAATTAAGGGAAGAGCTGTACATGGTCGAAGTTAGACAGACAGAAAAATTGCAGAATTTAGGTGAAATAGTTCGGATTCAGACGGAGGACAATATTAACTCTAAAAACGAAATTATAGGCAAATTGCGGGCGAGTCAGGAGGTGGCAGAGAAGCTGAGAAGGGATACGACGGTTCTGGGGAATACGGTAAATGGATTGTCTGGTCTTGAAGGGAATGTTAGACAGATGAGAGAACAGTTGGTTGAATTGGAAAGGGGAAGAGTTGTTTGTGATGCAGGATACCAGTATAGGCTAGGAAAGAGACCTTGCCGAGGTTTGAAGGCAGAAAGAATGAGCAGCCGATGGTCTATCTTAGCAAGTTGGACGAGATGGTAGAGAGTGAGCCTGAGAGGGTGAAGATGCAGATGGTGAGCGTGACATTGGGGGGTTGTGCACAGAAATGGCACTGTATCGTGAGGAGGCAATATAGTTCGTACGAGGAATTTCGAAGGCTATTCATAGAACAATATTGGGGAAACACGCATCAGGCTAATATTCGAACGGATTTAAACACTGGGAACTATAGGTCATACCAGGGATCGAGAGAAAATTATGTGATTGAAAAGTATAACCAGGCGCAGCACCTGATTCCTAAATTAAGAGAAGATGAAATTATATTATTGTTGTCAAGGCATATGGAGGCGGAAATAACTAGGGCCGTAGCGATACAAAACGTTCGGACTTTAAGAGACTTTTGGAAATGATGCGAAATTATGACGTAGCTAGGACGTTTGAAACGAATAACAGGAAAATAGTGATAATAGGAATTGGGATAGGAATAGGAATAGCACAGACTACCAGAGGACTGGGGTGCAAGGATACAATTATAGGGAGAATGGACAGGACAACTACAGAAAGCAATATCAGAGAAATCAAAGGAGAACGAATAATAATTGGGAACAACGTTTTAATAGAGACGATAATTATAGGGGGAACAATGACTGGAACAGGACTGATAGGAATGACAGAGGTTTTGGACAGCAAAGAACGAGTTTTGGACAGAGGTGGCAGAGAGAAAGCGAGCAGAGATCAACGGATCAGGGGAAATACCGACAGGGATTAGAGACCGAGAACGGAGACAGATAGAAACTTGACGATCCAACACGTAACAACAAGAGACACGCGACAGAGATCGGAGGATAGGATAGAGAAAGTGGAGGTCCACGATGAACCCACGGTACAAAAAAACGTCGATTTATTAGTGTTAGGAAAATCAGATTTAGGGACACAGCATAGTATTAGTTTAGTAGATAAGTTGTTAGATAATAAGTTTGAAAGAAGGCGGAGTTACCATTTATTCATATTAGTTTAGGGGTTTCTGTTTACACGGCATTGATAGATACAGGGTCGCAGTTATCGCTGGTGAGAGAGAAATAGTTTTGAAACATGCAGAATTATTCAAAGGGAAAATTTGTAGGGTTAAGAGTATTAATTTATGGTCTGCGATTAAGAGGAAGTTAACTACGATAGACAAAGTTGTACGAGTATCGATTGTATTAGGAAGTACCAGACTAGGTGAAGTAGAATTTTGGATAGCAAGAGGATTATATTTAGATTTTATTGTAGGGATAGATGTAATTGAGGAATTTGGACTGGTTATAGATGGTAAAGCACGAATGGTAAAGGTATTAAATTTAGAGAAGAAATGGGTGGTGCCTAAGGATAATCGGGATACTAGGGATGAGATAAATACAGATAGTATAGGATCAGGAAAGACTAAGAATAGAATTTATGATGGAATTGATGAGTTACGGTTATGTAATATATTTGAGAAGGTATTTGATGAGGAACAGATAGGATTAATAGGGTGGATATGAAGGAAATGTTATATGAGGTGTTTAATAGACATGCAGGAGTTTTAGTAATGAGCCTAGGTTTGCGAAGGAGTATACGCATAAGTTAGAGGTCACAGACGAGGGAAGTTTTCGTACTAGGGTATATCCAATACCATTTGCATTAAGGGGTCGAGTGAAAATGAGATTAAAAGATGTTAAAGAGGAATTATTGAATCAGCGAGAACACCCTATATCAATCCGGTAGTGGTTGTGCCTAAATCTGATAATTTAGAATTAAGAATATGTTTAGATGCTAGGAGATTGAATGCGATTACTAAACCACAATTTGAACAACCAAAATCACTAGATAATTTGTTATACAAGGTAAGCGAGATGAAAATTTTTAGCAAACTGGACTTAAAGAATTCTTTTGGCTAATTCCTTTGCATGAGGAAAGTCAAGTATACTGGATTTAGCATTGAAGGAGATTTATCAGTACAGAGTTGTTCCATTTGGTCTTTCAACGTCATCCGCTGCATTAGTTCGAGCCATGCAGAAGTTATTAGATGAGTACGAAGACTTCTGTACGCACTATGTCGATGATATTTTGATTTTTCTAAGAACGAGTTAGAACATTTAGAACATTTAAGAAAAGTGATCCGAAGGTTAGACGAGGGAGGTTTGAGGTTGAATTCGAAGAAGTGTGAGTTTTTAAGGACCAGGTAAAGTATTTGGGGTTTGTCGTTGGCAGCGAAGGAATTAGAATTTGTGAAAAACGCTTGGACGAGTTGAAGAATTTGAAACAGCCAAGAAATTTGAAAGGTTTAAGTGGATTTTAGGTGTATTAAATTATTATCGTCGATTCATACCAAAATATTCGGAGTTGTGCATTCCATTGTTGGAGTTGTTAAAAAGAACGAAAGGTGGAAATGGAACGAGCAAAGGAGCAGGCATTTCGGGAGTTGAAGGCGGTATTTTATAGGAACTGTCATTAAAATATCCCAATTTTACGGATCCATTTATTTTAAGGACAGACGCTTCGAGTTTTGCAATAGGGGCTGAGTTGGTGCAGGTTCAAGAAGGAGAGAAGTGCCAATTTGTTTTATTTCGAGGGCTCTGAAAGACTGCGAGACTAGGTATTCGACAGCGGAAAAAGAGATGCTGGCAATCGTATATGCTGTGAAGAAATTAAGATTTTATTTATTGGGTAATAAATTTCTGGTTGAATCGGATAACACAGTGGTCACGTTTCTGAAGAAGAAAGAGTTTTTGAACAGTCGATTGTATAGATGGGCGTTAGTATTGCAGGAATATGATTTTGAGATTAGACATAAACCTGGTAAAGAAAATGTTACGGCTGATTTCTTTAGTAGGAAGGATGAAGGGTTGCTAACGGATAGTAGGAATGGATTTTGATTGCATTGCAAGTGTTTGAAGATCTGGGAAGATGGTCGAATGCCAGATTTCATCGGATGCAAGCACACGAAGAAATAAGGGTGATCAGAGAAAATTATTCAGAGAGAATTTAGAACAAGACAGAGGTTTTATATGGTCGAGGAGTTTTGGTGAAAAGGTTATGGGATGATGAATTATTAGTGTTAACGACACAGGTAGCCGTTGAGCTGATCCAGGAAATTCATACCACGTTTGGTCATATAGGGATTCGTAAGACGTTCTTGATATTTAGGAAGCTTTCTATGCACGAAACGATAGAAAATTGGTGAAAAATTGCATAAATCTGTGTGAGACGTGTTTGTTAGGAAAGGATAAGAATGTGGTGTTGAAGAATCAAGTTAGATGTATAAGAGCGGAAGGTCCATTAGATATTGTGGCAATGGATTACTTGAGTAATTTGATACCGAGTAGGAACGGATATCAGCATATTTTAGTTGTAGTTGATATTTTACAAAGTTTGTGCAGCTTTATCCAGCGAGGAGATGTAATTCTAGGCATGTATTGAGTTCTGTAAGAAAGTTTGTAGAACGAATAGGTAAGATGAATAGGGTATTGTTGGACAATGCAACGTATTTTCGTAATCGAAGGGTTGAAAGTAAATTAAGGAAGGATGGAATAAAGATGACATTCTGTAGTATCAGACATCCTCAAGGAAATCCGTGTGAAAGATATATTCGAGAAGTAATAAAGTTTTTGAGGTTAATAACGCAGGAACAACATGATCGGTGGGTAAGGTATTTACCGCAAATAGAAGAATATATTAATTTTGTACCAAGTTCAGTGACAGGAATGTGTCCTGTGACATTGATGAAGAAGGTGATTCCAGCAAGACCGTGGAGAGCTGAACAAAAGTGGAGGATATAACGGAGTTGTTGCATAAAGCCAAACAACAAGTCGAAACGATACAAAGAAGGAGTTGGAGAAACGTAACAAGAAAATCAAGAAGCAAGTGGTTTTTCAGTTGGGGATCTTGTTATTGTTAAAAGATTGAGAATGTCAAATTGGGAAAGAAATATTTGTGCCAAGTTGTTATTTCCATACGAAGGTCCTTATCGAGTGAGAAGAATTTTGCAGAAGGAATACTTACGAATTGGAGAATGACAGGGGTGAATGTAGGGACGTTTTCATATAGAAAATTTGTATCCATATTTCCATGTGGAAAATAAAGTATCGCAAGAATAAAGTTAACACTGTAAATAATACTAACAAGCTTAAAACTATACAGAATATACAGAAACTAACACTTAATCCTCATACATAAAGAAAAAAAAAACTATAGTGATTTTAACTAAAATTTAAAATTTCTCAACCATTAAAAGAATTAATTATATCCAGGAAGCAAATTTTCATTTTATTTAAAATCAGTGGGGCCTTATATACTGTCAAGAAGGGGGTGGGCTTATAAAATGTTTAAATAGGGCTTCGAAACGACTTTGCTAGAATGGGGGTATATTTGGTTTTGTTTGAGTATTTTCTTTCAGGTATTTTTGGTTTATAAATTAACAACTATTCCACGTTTATAAATTTATAAAGCTTTTGAAACTGCATTGCATTCAACAACATATACCGGCCATAGACCAGGCTAAGCTAGTTATAAGTTTGCATTGTATACGTATTTTAATTGTTATGGTTGCACGTATATGAAATTTAATTTGGAGTTAGCGTTTTCAGAACCATTTGAATGTAAAACAAATATCAAAATTGCTTGGTATACTGCACGTTTTAAAATTTTAAGGAGCTTAAGTGATACTCCGTAAAATTTGTAAATCAATTTCAGTTTGAATATGTTTTAACAATTAAAGATTGGTTATGTAATGACAGGACGTTTACTGAATAAGACATAAATGTCTGTTGCGTACAATTTAAAAGCTGAACCATCAAAGTTTGTTAGCTATTTTCAATATTGTAAAAGTTCAATATACATAAATCACTGGATTACAAACCATCTAGAAAATGAATGTATCTAGAGAAAAGAACTGTATTATTAATCAATTATTAATAATTAGAAATTGCATAGTGTGCGTAGAGATAGTTGCCATGGCAACGGAAAACAAAAGAAGACGGATTTTATTTATAATGGACTTCAAATTTATATTACTGAAAAATAGACGTGTTTTGTACTGTTATGAGTTTTATTACATTTAAAAGTTACGAGAAAGTTTTGAAAGTCAAGTTGTACCTGGAGATAGCAAATAGTAGCAGTTTTACGGCGAATAAAAGTTAATTAAAGAGGAGTGCTGGTCTGTACCGTTATTGTTTGAAGACGAAAGCATAGTGGAATTGGAGTTATCTGAGTATTTGTATAACATAAAATTTGTAGAAATATTAGTAGTTTTATAGTCTGGAGATTACCAGTTGCTCGAGTTACTTATTTATTTACAGGAGGTGCCTGCAGCTGGTCACTTGGCTTCAGGACGGCTGGAAGGCGGCGCTTGTATCTGGATTCCAGGTATTAGTATTTAATATCTACGCAGTGCTTTAATCAAATTTATAAAAGTGGAACTAGTGTTTGGGAATACTTTTGGCTTTTAAAATTATTTTGAAAAATCCTTGGATATTTGTTTGGGTGTCTAGTTGAGAGGTGTTTGCCTAGGACGGACCCACCCTAGGTAGATTCCGCCACGTGTTTGACGGCCCTGTAAAATATTTAAGTGCAGCAGCCGGGTAAAATATTTAAAGATAAATTGTGTGGCATAACTCAACAAGGCTCTAAAATAAGACAAGGAGGGACAGATAGATATATTACGCCTATCACTAATAAGATAGGATCACAGTATATATAATAATATTTTATCTTTTCACTTTGCAACTATAAACCCTTCCGATGATACATTTCCGATTACTTCTCTTTTGCTTATTATAGCATTAACAATATCTTGTGGAAAACCTTCTCTATTTTTTCGTATCATTTCCAATAAACAAGAATTTTTATCTAACAACTTGGTTGCTAATGGTCATTCAGAATTAGTAGGTTGTACTATATAATTTTTTTTTGGTTTTATTATATAGTTCTTTATCCTCGTGACTATCAGCTATAAATCATACCTCCCAATTTTCTAAATCTTGATCTGATATCACAAGGTCGAGAATTTCTTCTTTTTCTTTTAAGCCCAAGGTAATGTCGGATGGAGAATGGCTTGAGACAAAGAAAAACTCTTAAGATGTAAACGGCTAGTCGAGTGTTAGCTCTGGGTAGACCATGAGCTTGGGTCATGGGTGAATAAAAGACCAAAAATACTTTTAATGAGCGCCACCGAATTTTTTAATACAATAACCAACAAAATTTAACTGTGCTTGTATGAGGGGAATGCGGAAACCTTATCTTAACACCACTAACATAGCCATAAAACTTGAATTTCACTCTTTCGGACACACTTACCAAGACCTCAACCACCAGATGTTATACAGATGTCTCAGCTTTACCTGTGAACAAACAAAAGCACAACATGGACACCATTTGTGTCCTCAAAAACATTTGCCAAAAATAGAATAATAGAATTTAGGCATCTAAAATATACTGAGGGAATTTATTTTCATTACACACACTTTTTATTTAAGGAGGACTTGCACTGTTTTTTAAATGTTGAATAATAAAACGTCTTTCAAAAACAAAAGGAATTCTATTAGGATAAATTTCTGATTATATACATGTGACTGCAATATTTAAGTTTGTATCATTCTCATAATTTTTTCATAATAATTCTAATGAAGTTTTACATTCAAAATTAAGATCTATGAGTAGATCATATCTATAAAATTTGATTAGATAAACTTATAATTTATTAACTGTTCATAACACATAAGTTTATTTTAATCAGAGAAGTACTTCCTTGATCATTACAACAAAAATTAATTATCAAAGAGCCGACATTTTAAAATGCAAATATTCTAATTTAATTGTAATCTACAATAAACACGCGAATTTCATATATCAATAAAAGTGCCTTTACAAGATCTGAAAGTCTTTAAACATAATGTAAACTTTATCAAGACAGCATATGGCGTCTAGATTGGAAAACGGAATCTCATATTTTTGTTTGTCTGACATAAGTTGTCATTCAGAATTTCACAACATACGCGGTTTGCGTACATGTGCAAACAAACTGTACAACAAGATACTTATTCGTCGATGTTACTGGCTTCTTAAAAAACTACTTTATATTTACGTTACTCAAACTATTAATGTTGGATAATTCATAATAATTTACTATAATTTCAAAGCTACCAAAAGTTAAAAACACTCACGTGCATCGAAAATGTACTGCAGGTGCCAGACCTTGACATCAGCTGTCGGATATTTCCAGTGTAATATCCGTGTGCGATATTAGTCATCGGTAAGTTTGAAATATCGGGGTTCCATGTGGAATCAGCGTTTACTTTACTGCATATTAAATTGAATAGAACGAAACCATAATTCTTTGCTTTAAATTACTGCCATAGAAATTTGTTTTAGTTTATCATCGAAAATGTTGTTGAAGATATGTCCTTAAGATATTGCATGTCTAAAATGATGTCCAAAGGGGTTCCATATTGACTCTACCTCGTCTGCAAAAGCGGCTTGCACTCTCGGACGTTAAGAATAAAGTGCCGACTGACAACTCGACAGCGCTTGGCAACAAACTTTAGAGTATAGATATACAAGAATCTATGCGTTATTACGAATATTATATATTAATTTTTATTGGATGATAATTCACAAATTAAATACTTTAAAATACAGCTGTTTTATTTTTATTTTATTGAACTAAATGTAACTAGGAAAAAAAATACGTTACAAGGTGTGGAGCCAAGTACAGCGCTAGGTTATGAACATGTTTTAAAGGTTGATAATTCAAAGCATTTTAATTCTAAGATATATCCCGTACCTCCAGCATACAAGAAGCAAGTAAGCTAGGAGTTATCTAAAATGTGTAATGATGGCATAATTGAATATTCTAACACACATTTTCTAAACCCGTTGGTAGTAGTTAAGAAGAAAGATAATAGCATTTGTTTTGGTTTAGATGCAATTTTATTTATTAGGTAGGTATTTTGTAATAGAGACTGACCATTCCGCTTTATGTGCATTAATGAATTTTCAAACAACAGGGTGTATAGAAGGGGCTTATTGTTACAAGAGTTTGATTTCGAAATTAGATATAGTAAGGATAATGAGTTTCAGCAACTAATGATTCAGGTAAAAGAGAAATTAAGAGTACGTTCTGAAAAGTATTTGAGAAAAATGAATGCACGAATTAGAAAAAAAGTGAAATTCAAAGTGGGTGACTCAGTAGTAGTTATAAGTTTGAGAGTGGGTAAAAGGGAGCAGCTTACATGTGCAAAACTGCATTTACCTTATGATGGTCCTTTTGAAATTAGTGACGTAGTAGGAGAATTCACGTATATTCTACGAGATGTTGATACAACGATGGTGCGAAGGAAAGTTTTACATCAATTTATTGTTTGCTTTTAGACAGGAAGTTAGGGTGTAAGGAATTTTAGAGAGTATTTGAATCCAAGTGTAAAACCAAATTTGGTTTTTCATTGTATTCAAATAGGGGGAATATATTGTGATATTTGTTATGCTGAAAGTGTGTTACTTTGCAATTTGAATGTGATTTTTGGATTCAACATATTAAAATACATATAAAACCACTTTAAAAACTTGTAAAGGTCAATGTTGAGAATTAAAATTTTTTTTAGAAATTTTCACGAATTTCAGGTTTATTTTCATAATCTTTCAAGTGTAAGTACTCAAAATATGACTCATGGTATATAAGAAACAACCCATGAATAATAATGTGTTTCAAATTTAATATTTGAAAAAACAAATTATAACCCTCATATTTAATAATAGTCAAGTTGGTAGTTATATTTTCTAAAAGCTTTTCGAACGATTTTTAAACAGTTTATTTTTCTTTAAATGAAAGTAAAAAAGCTCTATGAAACGAAACAAACAACAACAATTTCAGGTAGTTTTAGTTCTCGACGGCAATTAGTGAGGTAAAAGAAAGATTTACGATCTCAGGAACGAATGTGAACTTCATAAGAAGCAGAGAGGCATGAGTGCAACTGTCGTTCAAGCAACTTAGATTGAAAACAAGGTGACAGAGAGCGTTGATTCGAGCGCATGTGTATAAATGGGATGGAGATAACACGTGTTGGAAAGAGGCGTACCCTAGACGTTAGTTTTCTTTGAAGCAAGTAAAGCACACCAACGAATTAACTCGGCAACCCCTGCAAAAGTACAAGAGTGGTCGTATGCTAATTGTTTACATGGTTAGAGAACAAATGTATGAGAAAGGGAATGCGCCACTAGCTCTAGTACTCCTACATGTTGAATGAAACAATGCACAAGGGTAGAAGTTGAAAGACTTATATCTCGGATAACGAAACAAACACCTTGAAGACACTCAATAGTGGTTCACACTAAGAGTGATTGCACCTAAAAGGAAAATCTGCAATTAGTAAATACAAGGGGATCACTGTTTGTGTTTCAATATAAGCAACAATGCTATTGGAAGAACTAGAACTTACTAACTTTTAATACCTTGTGTAGTTCAACCAAAAATAATAAGAGTATTGCCCTGCATAGTATTTGTATTTCCCAAAGAAATTGAGATTTTGATTTTCAATTACAAGTATCAAAAAGATATACCTATACAAAAATAATCTAAAAAGTCCAGTATAGATTTGAAATAACGGCTGAGTTCATATATTTGATTTAAATATTAACATAAAAGAAGCAAATCGTTTGTAAGCGCTCTATTAGCTTTCAGATCTCAACACTTTACAAATGGTTATTTAACTTTTAAAATGCTTAACATAATCATGAAGACGTAAATAAATTATTTTCATTGACGTATTATTTAGTATAAACCTGGTAACAAATGCAATAATATTAAACATATGCACGTTAAAATAATATGACTTGTTTAGAGCTCAATTTAGAATTTGTTGAAACAAACAATTTAGTTATTTAAAGACAATTGTTTTATAAGAACAGCCGGTTTTATATTGTATGAAACTTACTACAGTAAAAAATTTCAGGACAGAAAAATTTAACTATTGTACCAAAAATTTTATCCACTGTTTAACATGATGAAGTATTAAATCGGTTGAAATCATAAACCATTAATATTAGTAGTCATAAAGAAATGGCTTACTTTATTAATCGGAATAAGCGAAAAGCATTGTATTTACTTTATCAAACTGTACTGATGAAAGATTAAACCCAAATCCTTAGTGATAGATGATACTAACAATTAGCATCTGCTGGCTTTCATTTATTTATCAAACGTTATTATGTTGAATAGTACCCTGCTAAACATTTTTGTTCGTTTCAAGATTTTTTCAATATCCTACGCTCCCGCTTCGATATTTTGTGTAATTACCGGTTAAAGTAGACGCCCCTAATAACGCTTTATAATTGAATAAATCGATTTCTTGCTAATACAATTGAAACAAGTATTTGTTCAACACTCTGTAGAATGTTATTAGTGTATTTAGTTTAAATAAAAGTACCTCAATTTATTTTTATTGTTTGATAAATGCCGCAAATATATTCGGTTATATACAATGCTTGTTTTTAAAGAATATGTTTGCTTTATTTAGGAGTAGTAATAAAGTTTGAATAGCGTAAGTTTTTTACAAATGTGATTAACAAAGGCAATTGCATTCAAATTTGCCGGTTTTCGTTATCTATTTATGCACTACTACGACTTTGGAAGCATTCTTTTAACATGTGTTACTATTCGAATCGATTATCATCTCGTTTCCCAATTTGACTTTCACTTTGATCCTGCTTTCCGTGCTAGCATGTATAGAGATAATTTAATGTAAAAGCCGGAACTTGGTTAGAACATTCATCCATTCATTAATTTGCGATTTGTCACCAAGTAATGTCTAACGTTGAGTAAAGATTTGAACGCATAAGTTTGGTCGATTTATAATATTACGATATGCAATAAGCACCGTAGAACTTAGTATAAATATAAAACTTATAAATTTGAGTAGTTTCAATCACAGAAGTTAGCGAATGCGATTATTATATGAAGCATCGTTTGTTTTGTAAAAATATTGTGGAAGTTCAACGTTCTTCGATACAAGTTAATTAATTAAAAATAGAAGATGCACATTGAAAAATTAATGGGACTTAAAAGAATATGGATTATCTTGTATACTGAGATTTTAACGTCAATGTAAAAGTTATTTATTATCATTAATTTGTAGATGAAATTTTGATAAGCGCCATTTTTCGCAGCATAAAACTTTGGTTCTCTGTTTGTTAATTATAAAAATAATTGAATACCTTTTAATTTAAATTTAGAATAAGTTTGCATTTTTCGAATTGTGAAGCGAATGATTTGCAGAGAATTTTGAGATCGAAGTTTGAAGCTTTTGACTTTTAATGAAATATCCGTTAAGCGCTTTCGGTTCACTTATAAGCGTGGCAATATAAGATAGGCAAATTAACCAGCTATTAATGTAAGAGAATTATGTAGCTTTTTACAAAGAACAAACGCTCCAGTTAAAAAAAGTGCTTCTATCGGGAAAGCTCACAATTAGTTAGGGGTCTTGCATGTTGGTAGCGATTCGTTGCTTAAGCCTTACCATAACATATAATTTAATAAATGTCACCCTGACACAACTCACAATTGGTTAGCGGTTTGGCGTGTTGGCAGCGATTCGCTGCTTAAGCCTCACCATAACATATAACTAAATAAACGTCTCCATGACATAGCTCACAATTAGTTAGCGGTCTGGCATGTTGGCAGCGATTCGTTGCATAAACCTTACCATAACATATAATTTACACACTTTTACTTTTTGGAGGGGATAACCAGGTAATACTTCATTTCCTTATAAATGGGAATCATGTAAACATGTTAGAGTTCTTTAACAACCATCAGGCTGCTAATATCTATGTAAAACCAGGTAGATAAGAAAAAGATGGAAGAGTATATAAAGACCTAGACCACGCTATATTAGTCAAATTATTAGAAATTTAGGTTGTGAATAGTATGTAGAACTTTTTAGATTAGCACAGAATAGAAAAGAAGTTAGAGCTGCGTCAAGTCGACCATAAGTAAGGTCGAAAACAAAATAATATAAAAAAAATTGTAGCCTAATTAGATACTTAAGAAGTTAAACTAGGATAACATTTTAATTTTATAAGAATTATTTGTCAGGAGATAATTTCCAGCAATTTTGGGGTCAGAGTTCGAAGCATGTTCCACTTTACTAAACTATCTGTCCATGGTCGTTGACCAATTAGTCTGACAAACGGGGTAATAAAAGTATAGGTAAATTATCTCGAAACTCTAAAGAGAATTTTATACCTCACATAGATGTTTGGGTTTTCTAAAAACACAATTTGCAAACGTCCTTTAGGAAATCTAATCTTTTTGTTTTAGTTTTTCTTTTAAAATTTATTTGTCGTAGTGTAATGTGAATGCTCCATTCCTCTAGAAGAAAATCCCGGAGATGCAATTAAAATTATTTAATGTTTTTAAATTTTTTTGGAATGTCAACTTTACTTATTCACTGTTTCAAAAAGAGGAACAATTATACGAGTCAAATGTAAAGTATCATTGAACGGTTTAAAAATATACAGCAGTTTTTTTCTGCGGCGCTAGAGTTTTGAGGCAATTAGAAACTGCTTAGCTACAGCTAATTTGGAGAACGTAGGAAAACTGTTTATTGTTATTTTACATGCTATTTTCTGTCACAATAAATTTTTGTATTTTTTAAATTTCTTGAATATGTTTGGATTAAACATTACACGCTTTTTCGTAAAATATAGTTTATGGACTATAATAATTCATCTTGTATCAGACTTTCCATAATGTGTTACATGCCAAAATTGGACATGTACACTTTTTAAATATGTGACTAAATTCCCGCCATTATTTCAAACAGACTTGTTCATTTCCGTCATTTCGGACAGTTGCGTTTGCGCAAAAGAAATGCGCAGGCGCAGAGTGGCGTAAATGTGCGGTTTGGACACGAGAAAATCATTAGCCAACGAGACGTCGAACAGTGATGTTTATCTGTGTCGTTCCTTTGTCTTTTCTCCTTCAGAATGTGGGTTTCCCTTTATCTTTACCTTCTATCTTTGCCGTCACCTCATTCCTTCGTCCTGCCTACAAACAGAAGAAGAGGGAAGACGTTAAATCTTGTTTCAACGAGGGCATAACGTAACCCATTTCAAACAACGCCAAACGAGATACTTGAAAATCAAGATGGCCCCTGCGCAAGGATGACCGCGAAATCGTGAAGAGTTTCACATTTTTGGGTGAGTGCTTTTTATCTTTTTTAGGGTGCATCTTGTATCATTGTAAACATATTTGGCATATGATACAATTTGACACGAAATTATGACGTTTAATTTTGTGGTGATAGGCGTAACTTTGGTTGCAATAACTCATTAAATTTTTATGATTGGTTTTAGCTGATGTTTTGAGTGGATGCTTTTTTCTTTGGGCTCACATAGGAGACGCGACCTATGCCATTTTAAGAAATAGTCCATATTCGCAGTTGCAAAAAACTAGAAGTTTCTATTCCATGCGTTTTTCTTCTGAATTATTACAGTCGCCCACCTTATCTTTTATCATTACTTGTTTTCTTTTTTTATTAAGTTATCAGAACATATAAACATTTTATTTTGTTGTTTTTTTATTGAACTTCGTGGTGAGGTGCTATCGCTTTTTATTGATATCTTATCAAATTCTCGGTTGTTTTTAGCATATTAGGACAGTATGTTTGTATTTAACTGCTTATAGTTAGGCATTCTTGTGTATTTATGGCTTTACCGTTTCTAAAAATTACCTTGAAACAGTTGGTTTTTGTGTGAAGGTATCTGTAGTGATACTTTTAAGTTCTTGTTTCAACTTTTGTCTGATTTTCTTATCGTAGTGGATGCACTCGTTAGGAAAATGATTGTACTAGTTCTCATTAAGAGTCTAGTAATTTTTTTACTTATTAGTTGCTTTAACTTGTATGATTAACATAGCTGGTGGTCTTTTAGACCGACCTGAATTTAATAGGGACAACTCTCTACCTTCTCTCGGACGCTTGTCTAAAAACTCTACTTTTTACTATCCTGCTGTCTCCGTTTCCGCCTTATCTTTCATTCGGTAACCTGTTCTTGTCCCGGAACACCCGTCTACCTCATAAGAGTGATTTTTCTCTCACTCCGGGCTACTGACCACATTGGTTGGTTGAGTAGTGCTTTTCTATCCACCTTTTCTGTCTCTTTTGCTCAATGCGGGCCCTTCCTCCATTCTCTTCTACCTGGAAGTGTCACTTATGCATTCCAAAATGCCTACCTCCCGCTTTTTACCTTTCCTATATATCTATTGCCTTTACATTTCCGTTAGTCACCGTGTGGTTGCGCGGGGTATTTTCACAGACACCCGGACCACGTCTCTGGGAATCTTTCGTGAGGTCATGCGGTGCCGCTCTCAGCGCACATGACCGCAAACAGTGTATGTACGTATGAGTGCGTGTATGTGTGAGTGTAAGAATTTATATATGTAGGTATATAAAAGTATGGATATCGTATCGACATTGTTCAACGCCGGGTGTAGGAATGCATCCACATGTCCTTTCTCGGTCCCTCATATCGCTATAACTAACGGACCTGCCTCACAGGTCGCTCTCTTCTAGGGGGTATGAGTATCTGACCGATATAACGGCTTCAAGGAGCCACTCTATCTTGTATCTTTGTGATGGATGACAAAACGGCTTGGTAAGCTGGGAAATTCTACGCTATATCTTTAATGTATGTAGTCGTAGTGTGCCTTAGCGTGCTGGGACGTTTCAGATCCACCTATTGTTATCTAGTTTTATCTTAATATCTTTATCTTACCTATTTTCTTTGATAATAACTTGAGCTTAATATATTTATCTTACCTATTACCTTTGATAATAACTTGAGCTTAATATCGTCATCTTATCTATTATTTTTGATAATAACTTGAGCTTAATATCTTTATCTTACCTATTATCTTTGATAATAACTTGAAACTTTGCCTTATCTTTTTTTTTGTTTTCCTAACGTTTTGTATTTACGATCAGACGTAGGAATTATTTTTTGAATATTGAGTGAAGAAGCTAACCTGATGGTAGCATTATAAATTGTTAGGTTAGTAATGTAAGAAATTAGTAAGATGGTACTGTTGGTAAATTTGTTGATTCACAACCATGTCATGAAAAAGTTTTGATGTGTATTATTTATTAAGCCAGAGTACCACTACACAAAAACTTGCTAAAGTGCAGAGTAACTTGCTCTCTTGGACATTTTGAAATGTGGGCATTTTTTTGCCAAAGAAAAGACAGTTTAGATGCAATGCTTATGTGCGTATGCACTTAGAGAACTGTAATGTTAGCTTTAGTTATAGTATATATGTTAGGCGACTTGTCGCATTTGTTTTAGTTTTAGTAGTGTTTCGTGCGCTCCGACAAATTTGTGCTGTCGATTATAACTGCGGTTCGTTAAAGACTCGTGTGTGCATTTATAAATGTAGTTCATAAACAATGGGGCTACACATTCCGTTTCCTGGTTAATCGTAAGACGTGTTATCGGTTGAAAAAACCAGGTGGCGCCTAAAATAAACATTTTCTAGAATTTAAGTTAGGGTATATGTAGGTTAGTTAGGATTTAGATTTTAAGCTTTTACCGTGCTAACAGTCATTTTCTTTTTTTAAGATTTTTTTTTCTTTTATGGCTTTGTCGCGATTGTTACATGCCAAAATTGGACATGTACACTTTTTAAATATGTGACTAAATTCCCGCCATTATTTCAAATAGACTTGTTCATTTCCGTGATTTCGGACAGTTGCGTTTGCGCAAAAAAAATGCGCAGGCGCAGAATGGCGTAAGTACGCGGTTTGGACACGAGAAGATCATTAGCCAACGAGACGTCGAACAGTGACGTTTATCTGTGTCGTTCCTTTGTCTTTTCTCTTTCAGAATGTAGGTTTTCCTTTATCTTTACCTTCTATCGTTGCCTTCACCTTATTCCTTCGTCCTGCCTACAAACAGAAGAAGAGGAAGACGTTAAATCTGGTTTCAACGAGGGCATAACGTAACCCATCCCAAACAACGTCAAACGAGATACTTGGAAATCAACATGACCCCTGCGCAAGGATGACCGCAAAATCGTGAAGAGTTCCACATTTTTGGGTGAGTGCTTTTTACCTTTTTTAGGGTGCATTTTGTATCATTGTAAACATATTTGGCATATGATACAATTTGACACGAAATTATAATGTAATATCTTTGTTGAACAATAATGTGAACGTGGATAGTATCCGTGTTGCCAACTGTGAAAGTGGCTCTGAACGCGCGATGTCGGGGTTATAATAGTTACGACGGCAGTATAACAATTGAACGAACCATTCATAACTATTATTTATACAATTTATTTGATACTCGGTAGCGATATTCTAGGTATATGGAAAGGAAAAAGCGATTGAGAAATATGTCGAATGTAGTGCGGTTACAGTATCTAACTAAAATGATTTAACTTTCTTATTGATTACTGTTATTATTAGCTTGCATTTATTATATGAATACTTACCATCAATATAGCACACCATGAACTTCCTATTATGATGGATCCAATGTCCTCAGTGTTCAACACTGCATATTCTTTATCAATAACGAAAACTAACAAGAGATTTATGACCGCCAAAATACCAAATAAAGTAATTCCAAATAACAATACTAATAACCATCCAAATATGCTGTTGAATATATTCACCAAGGTAGATAGCTGAGAGTTGATGTTTCTCAGAGTAATGACATATTTCAGAGATAATACATCCACGTCTCTTTCGACGTGCGAAGATGGTCCAAAACAATCGGGACGAAGAATTCTGTTCATTGCTTGATAACGTATTTGTATTGTTTTAATGTAGCCGTACATTAATAATCCTATAACAATCGCACGGTAATAGGTGAAATAAAACCATGCAATAGAAATAACGGTGGTGACCAAAACCTCATTTGTCGTCAACAAATATCCTTCGTACATAAATAATGAAATAATATACGTATGAACAAGTAATGTTTCAATATAAAATGCCTTCTTTGATACTGTCTTTAGTGTCCCTTGTAATGCTCCATCTATTCCATTGATAATAGTTGCAAATTTAATGAATTTATCAGATACCGAGCTTAACATTGATTGCATCGATGCCGCGGTGACAAAAATTAGAAAAAATGCCATAGTTAAGATATTTATAGCAAGTATAATAAGGTCTTGCTTATCATAAACTATATATTGTAATATGCAGCCTCCACATAGAATGATGACAATTACAACATTCAATATAGCATAGCATTTATACGAAAGAAATTTGTGTTTTCCTGTACTGAGCGGAGGCGAAAGTGCTAAGATATTTGCCAACCTGTATATCGGCTTAATATACTCGAGACTTTTAATACGGCTTTTCTGCATAATCATGGCGGACTAAACGCAAGTGCTACCTAGTTATAGTATGCCGTTGAAAAATTATACTTTATTGATTTATGTTATTACGCAATTTGTGATTCTAATTTGGATAAGAAACTGAACGTGGTCTTTTGTAACTTTTAATACCCTACGTCTTTTGCGAGTCAAATCAATATTGATTTGTATTATTTTAGTTGCAGGTTAATTCTCTAGGCAGCGTCCTAACACCCAATTTTCATAATTACAACTGCCTTTAACAACTGGAATATTTCAGTCCCCAATTTTCAAAGCGGCAATAATGGTGGCAGAAATGCACATGCGCAGTTATATGCTATTCGAAACCCATTAACTACGAATTTATGAAATCAAATTTTACTTAATTTTTCATTATATCTTTGAGTAAATAAAACTATTTTAATGAAAAAAAAATTTATTTTTGGTCCCCATTTGAGGAACATGGCAGATGAAATCTAAACATTTTGTTTGGTATGCCATTCTTAAAAACACTCAATAACTATACCAACACTTGTTACCCTGTTTTAGCAGTTTTATTTTACACAAGACATATTTCTTTTGCTTATGGTCTAACGTTCGTTTATTATATTGATGTAAGTTGTCAAATCGTATTCCTGACAAAATATTATTTGATAGTGTTTTAGTCGGTCTTCCTGGTTGTTTAGGATCTGAAACTGATTTATGTTGCAAATAATTTCTTGTAATCTGTCTACGAAAATTAGAATAAACATACTATCTTCATGCGATGGTTTATAAAGAACGTATGCGTTGTTTATTGCAACATTAAGAACTTGAAAAAAGAAATACCATTTTTATTCTCTAAATTTTATTCCGTATATTTGAATGTTGCAATTCATTGTGTTGATTCCTAACATGAACTATTTATAATAGCCAATTGTACGTGGACGATATTTGTAAATGTATTTGTTTTCTGTACGCGACCACGGTTTTACTTATCCAACGATTCTAAGTCTAAGCGATTTGACAATATTTTAACACAAATGTTGTGAGTAGACAATTTGTTGGCATTTAGGCACGAGACACCACAATCATACTCCATGACATCGCTAATGTCTCTCCTCCGTCCTCCTCTTCTTCCCTCCTCTGCCCTTCTCCTCTTGCGTCCCCCACATCTTCCGTTCTTTTAATTCTTCGTTGTCCTCTTCCTTTTGCTCCATTTCCGTACTGCTTCCTCTCTGTCTTTCTCTAACCTTCTACGTTCTTCTCCAACCTCCTCAATCCTAATCCAACCTCCTCCATCCTCCTTTAACCTCCACTGTTCTCCTCTAACTTCCTTGTCCTCCACACCTGTCATTTTGACATTTTTTCTTACCTCACTTTAACAATTCGCCATTTTTTCCCTACGTCACGGATTTTGACTTACTCTGTATATAAACCCACCTGTGACTACTATAACCAAGTTCCGTGGTTCTAATTCCGAGACGATCCGCTTGAAAAATGTTAAGCGAGCTTTTTCACAAAAATACGTCTTCGTTCGAATGAGAGTATAATAAAGGTCTCGTGTGTGTGTTGTCACGCACGTTAAAGATACCTACTTTGCATGGAACAGCAACAATTTGGTGAAATTTAAAATTTTCACATTAAAAACACTCGTTTCCTGGTCAATGTACCACATTTTCGGGTGGAGCAAAGAAAAATTAAATGTGTTGTATATACGCACTTTTGCTCCATCCTGTAAATACATTTCTACATAGCTACCTCATGCAGTTCTCAGAGAAAATTTTTATTGAAACGGGTTTTACACCCGGGTCGCCTGCAGGCGAAGCATATGTTCTATCCACTAGACTACCGAGCCAATCGACATAAGTACTCGTTGAACAGCTGGAATCACATGAACTGTTAAAGGACTACCATTTTTTAACTACGCCATTTTCGACTACCAATTATACTATTTTCATCAGATTCAGCTATTATTCTCATATCTTCAACATCATCTTCTACACTTTCCAATAATTCTGACTTTTTTCTAAAAATGGTACAACTGCTTTTCTAACTTCACCAGGGCACCTAATACTTAAACTCGTATCTCCTTTACCTTTCCACTTCTTCTTAACTTGATTCAAATTCATACAGTTATCTTCTATTTCCACATGTGCTTCCTCGTCCCACTTAATCCTTTCATCATCCCATAATTATTACTTTATTCTCTGTACCTATTATTCCATTCATCTTGCTAATAAAATCCATTCCCAGAATGGCATCAACTCAACCCTGGCACTATTAAAAATTCTTGTTCAATCTCAATCCTCCCAGCTTAACTTTCAGAATTATGATGCTGTTGATTACTGCAAACTTCGTGTTATTCGGCGTTACCAAACTATTTCTTTTCTGCAACTCCTTTAAATTATCTTTTACAAAACCTACAGTTACTAATGTTGCTTCAGCTCCTATGTCTAAACGTAATTTACTTCCTTTTCCTTCAACTTGTAATTTTATTATAGGTAGTAAATAATTTTTCTCATCAACTTTTAAATTATTTTTCAAATAAAGTATAAATTCATGCGCACGTTTATATTTATTAATTTTTATAGTTTTGCCGTTTGATTTGTCAGTTACTAAAAATCCTCCCAGCTTGACGTTCCAGGTTGACTCACTATATCCACGTATGTCCTACTATTATCATCGTTATTGTTCGTGCTATTTCTTTGTAAATTTGTAACATTTCCTTTCCTTGGGCTACCGTTCTATTCTCAATGGTGTAGGGTTTATTGTTTTCCGTTCCCCTGTCTCTCGTGATGGCATTTCATCGACTCCAATTACTTCTCTGGATAATTCCCCTTTTCAAATGTCCTGCTCTAGTTCTCTCATGTCCATTACTTATTTGAAACCTATATGCATTCATTGGCTGGCTCCTTGGTCTGGTCTCCATTCTTCTTGGTTGACCCATTTTATCATATCGTTAAAAATACTCCATAAACTCATTTTTATCTTCCATAATATATAAGACGATGCTTTGCTTTATCTGCGTTTCAAAGTATCCTGCTAAATATTTGATAATTTGCTTGTCCTGTGAAGGAGGATCAATTTGCTCGACAATACAAAATTTCTTGATGGCCCAGAAATGTTTTAAAAATTTGATCTTAAAATCTTTAAAAGAACTTAACTCACTTTCAATCAGTCCAAACTAAATTTCTGCACTGCCTTTCAACATGAATCTCACAAAATTCAACTTGATTTGTTCATCCCAATTTCCCTGTATTAAAGATTATACGTTATTTAAAAATATCTTAGGGTTATGTTTATTATCCCCATAAAATTTCGAATGTTGTTTCCAACGGAACACTGGCTGGACTCTATCTCATAGGTTCCCCAACATGAATTTTTTGGAACCTGTCTTCCAATTTTATTTGTCTGTTATAAGATTTCCCAAATTATTTCTAAATGATTTGAATCCAGCTGGACAGTTTCCCCTTATTTCATTTACTTTTTATCTAACTTTTGAAATTTTGCACTAGTTTCTTTTTACGTGCATTCTGATTCGCTTTTATTTAAACAATTTCCTCTTTAACGTCATCCATATCCCATAAAATTTGTACTACTTTTTTTCTAATTTCAAATTATACTTCTTTAATGGATTTGTTAGTTTTTTTTAACCCGTAGTTGGTTTATCACTCGTCTGCTTATATTTCTTTTCATTCTTGTCACTATCTAATCTTAAAGTTTCCCCCAATTTTGCTATATTCTCTCCAAATTCCTCTCGTATCTCCAGAGTATCAATATCAAGTTTGTCGCTCATTTCTTTTATATTCTCCTTCATTTCCTCAAGTACTTTTTTATTCCTTGCATGTTTTTCATTCACTTCTTGAATACATTTCTCACATATTTCTTTTATACTTCTCTCACTTTCTTTACCCTCTCTTGTATGTTTTTATTTAACTTTAATAAAAGAGCTATCACTTTTTATTCCTGAGTCTCTCCCATACTTTATTCTCTCTTGGTCTCTGGATTCCCTTTTTTCAGTTCTTCCATATAAACACTTTCCTGAAAACTAGTTTCTACTCCTTTAACTCTCAAACATGCACTAACTTCTTTCATTCTGTCTGTAATACTGAAAATCAATCACATTTTCAGAGAAAACTCCATAAAATTTTACCAGATAAGAAACTCTAATTTTCAGACGATTTAGTCGACCTTCTAAGTTGGTTCGCCGCAAATAATTCTGTGATCAGAGTACCTAAACGTTGGAAACCACAAAAGATTTTGTGACTTAGGCACAGCGAATTGTATTAATGAAGATGCAATAGAAAATATGAAATTTCTATCTTACCGTGTCCTTTTTCTTGTCTGGTTTGCTTAACGGAATATATGTTGTGAATTTTATTAAAAGGAAATGAAACACCGAAATTTCCAGAAACGACTATGAATAATCTTCTATGCATTAAAAAACATCATTCTTTTATACACATTATCTAAAGAATCTCTTATATACATAGAAATAAGTAACACTTATAAAAACAATTTATAGTTTAAGCCTAGACAGAATATTTACCTAATAACTACTTTCGTACTAATATAATCATTACCTAATATTTGTTAACAATTACTCAACTTAAACATCTCATATGTGAGTCATAAAAATTCTGTTTAAAATTCTCGAGATAATTTACCTATCCCTGTATTAACTCGTTTGTAAGTGTAGTTGGCCAACGACGGCGGGCAGAAAACTTTGTAATAGGTGAAATGCTTCGAGCACTGACCTCACAATTGCTGGAATAAATTATCTCTTGACAAATAGTTTTTATAAAAATTAAATCTTATTCTAGCTTAATTTACTGTATGATACTTAAATATCCTATTGGTTTACAAACAACAAAACAAAATTATACTTGAAGTTGGTATTGTCAAATAGTGCTTATACTAATATCATTTACATTGTATACTATCTAGTTTCACTTAAAATTTCCATTTATAATCAATATTGCCGTTAAAGTATCAGTTTGCAAAGTACATCTATTTTTAATCGATTAAAATCAGGCAGTTGATCTTGTACCAAGATTATTTATATTAATGTGATAAATCTTCGAAAACGTTATCAAATAATTATGCTTTATAGCTTGTGTTACTGGTGCAACGTCGACAGAATAGATTACAAATTATTCGAAACTTACATGTTGCTTGACGTTAGAATAAATGACACCCTTCTATTAAATCTCGTCCTTATATATAAAATTCTAAATACCTCATTTCTTCCATTCCATTCTAGATTATGTTCCCGAAGACTAGTCACGGCATCGTGTAATATTCCACCGAGGTTTCCCTGTATATCTCCAATTAATTGCCGTCGATATAACGTATGGCTATCGTAAAGCGTCTTCCTTTATTTGATGATGCATTAAAACCTAGCTGTTGCAATCTCTCCCTTAGAGTTATAAAAATCGTTTTTATCTAATTTTAAACCTTATCCGATAGCAGCGCCTCCTCAAATTGGGGTGTTTATTGATTGATTGTAAGTAATTAGTTTATTTAATAACTTTTAAAGCATTTTTATGAAAAATGACGTATTCTTTTGTCAAATAACGCAAATGCTCAAACTTTCTGTACTATTTGACTTTCCATAAATGCTCTCTAAAACTTGTTTTACGTGCTTTTTAAGAATATCTTCACACGGAAAATATGATGTGCTTTATAAATTAGTAAAATAAATATTTTCTTAAACGCGCTCTACGGTATATGCAATGACAATTTGGGGATGCCGTCATCTAGTAGGTCGTCAGTCCATCCAATAACTCACCGGTCGAATCACCATGTCTGTCATGCATGCCGCTACTCAAACTCTTCTCTTCCAATTTACAACCAAAATATCCAATCTCCAAAATTTAATTTTAATACCCAAAAATTGCTTTTTCCATCATCCAAATAATTTCATTTTTTATGAATTCCGTGCATTCCAAACACCACAATAACAATTTTTGTACTTACATACAATATTAATTTTCATCAAGAAATCGCTTTACTAGCTTTTATATAAATTTGGATTAAACTGCACTAATTCACTTCAAAGTAACTATATGTATCGCGAATGACTAATGAAATAAAAGAGAGCGAGACCCCTCTTTGAAAATGTTCAAATAACCCAGCATTCACCCTCAGCTCCTGTTTATAAATTGCATGTACATTTGTGTACACGTTCCAACAATTCTTAAAATTGTTTTCCAACCGTCTTGCATTTCAGCGAAAAAGCTTTAACGTATCTCGGTTTCTCGTGAATTTTAACAACAAACTTATAAATACTTGGCAAACCTCTTCAAACTGTCAATTGCCACTTTCAATTTCCTGAAAACTAGCCTCTACTATGCCGTTGATCTACGCCTTCAACTTGAACAAAACACCTTCTTATCTCGCTTGTATCTATAGCTTCATTTCACGTATATGCCTCCACTACCTGAATATCTACTCTTCTTAATCTATATCCACCAATCACTTTGCTTGGTTCCTTTCTTCCGCTTTCAACCAACGCGTGCTTGCTTCTGAATTCCCTTAAAATTATTGATCTTCTGTTCTCCCGCCAAATACATTTGTTTAAGTCTCCATACTATACTAGCTCTGAATTTGTCTTTGTCTCTCGCTTGTACCTATACGTTTCTATTCCATCTTTGTTCGTCCCCGACAGTTGTCTTCAGTTCCATCCTATACTACCTTCAGAATTAAAAATCGATATCTTAACAAACATACTGCATCTTTGTTAGTTTTGTGTGGTTTTCCTTGTGTTCCTGTTGCAAATTGACTACGTTAATTCCAACGGTTGTCCGAGTTCCGATAAGCTATTAATGTTTGCTTGTAATAATTTTATCTAAAAATATATCTGTTATTTTGTAACCGTTTTGGGTTTTACGATTAAAAATAAAACTGTTATTTCAACGCTTTTGTATTCCCGTATACTACTTCGTTATAAATTAAAGATACTATAAATTTTATCCCATAGCTATTATTTCTTATGCCCTATATTTACATAAATACTACGTTACATGCTTCCTGGCTAAATATGACTAAACTAAATTGATTTTACATCATTATACACTACCTAAGCTCTACACTAATTGCTTACAAATATCCTAAATTTCTAACTGAATAATACATTAATTTTCTAATATCCTATGATTTTAACCTATAACTTAACTTGTACCCTTATGTATTCCCATGACCCCTTAATTACACGATTTTTATATATATATATATATATATATATATTTATATATATATTTTCTGACCATATAACTTTATCTTCAATTGTAACTTTCTGGGTAGTGGCCATCCATTAAATAAAATAATACATTATAATATTCTTGTTTACGCGTTTCGGTCTACAAGACCATTATCATAACTTTATTATAGCAAATATTCTTCAATAGCACCTACAAATTTTTACTTATAAACATGTGATTATAATTTTTTCAGATAATTAATCCTTACCTCTATTTCAATTATTTTATAAATTTGTATAGATAAAATTCATTTTAACAATATATATATATTGCTGTGGATTCACCAAAATTCAAGCCCCATCGTTGGGCCGTCATAACATTGCTGTGGATCGGGAATTTAACGTTTTAATAATCGCGAGTAAGTCATTAATACTTTTCAAAAAAAAATTTCACAACAAAAAAAATTTCTTACCCGTTTATTCTGCTGCAACAATCTCCCGCAGCTTCCCTGGCTAGCTCAGCTGTGCCTCTTCTTAGATACCTAAATTTACAATCATTCTTCTTTTCCACTCACACATCATACAATCATACAATCTTTATTTACCGCTATTTACAAACAATTATTCACAAATATGTTCAGTTTGGTACTCTAGTTACAACTCAGTAAGTGCTAATTTTGTAAAGTCCTTGCTTTAAAATTTTAATTGCAAACACATTTAATACAATAGGAGTAAATGGGCCCCTAATAATACCCTAAATTTATTGCACACTGGAGTATGGTGAGCTCATAATAACCCAGTTTATTAATGTATGCCTTTCACCTTGCATAAAATTACTACAAAATTAATAACCCATGTACCCTTTAACAATCCAATTTAAATTTGTAACGAAATTTAATAAGCTTTACATACACCTTTTTTTCAATATTTAAAATACCCTCATAATTGTCAAGTACACGTATTTTTTCCGGTACGTTATATTAACCATAAACAACCATCAATGTTCACCCACACTTCACAAATAATTCCAACAGTTTATCAAATAACAGCAAATTGAAATGAGTTATCTGGAAAATGCTTCAAGTCCCAACTCTTTTGATGATGCTTTATCCTCTAGAACCCATTGGCTTCGTGACTATGCGCTCTGATCTTCCAGAACCCCTTGGCTTCGTGATTATGCACTCTGATCCTCCAGAAGCATGATAACCTCAGTTTGCGCCGAGCTCGTTGCTACCAATTACCATTCCATCCCAGCATCCAAATTCACGTATATTTTCCTTGTGTTTATTGATTTATTAGCTTGGTATGATATTAGTTGGACCTCGGTTAATTTAATTTACTCGACACTACACACGTTAATAACTACAAGGCCTCAACTTACCACGCTATAAGTGCTAATACAGTATTGCCCGAAATAAACAGTACTGAAACTAAGTTGGCGGTGTTTTTATGCGTGCGCTGTCACACTCAAGTTAGCTAGTATAGACCTGTCAAGTAAACCTCAAACAAGTAATTAGTAGGGCCTAATTGTTAAAAATGGTGTTAAGTACAGAGGAGAAAGTGTTTCTGGTAGAGAATTATTTTCGTTCATACGGAATCGGCCGACATAATGGTGCAAGTTTGCTATACGTGTCTGATCAATTCACACAAAGGTTTAATAAACGTTCTCCAAGTAATGCTGTAATTTTGAAGGTTATTGAAAAGTTTAGAAATACAGGTAGTGTATTGTGCCAACGAAAAGGAAACTCAGGGCGTCCCAGGACAGTTAACAACAACAATAACCATGAACGTGTTTTGAGCAAATCTTAGAAAATCCGAAAGTCAGCCAGGCAAGGACAGCGTTACAACTTGATTTAAAAGAACTTCCTTTCAAAGAATCCTGAAGGAGCTGGGTACATTTTCGTATGTGATTCAGGTACATCAACAACTACATCCTCGGGATTATCGCAGTAGAGTGGAATATTGCGCCAGAATTCTCGCGTTACAGTATGAAAATCCTGAATTTTTGAAA
Source organism: Platerodrilus igneus (assembly GCA_036346225.1). NCBI lineage: Eukaryota > Metazoa > Arthropoda > Insecta > Coleoptera > Lycidae > Platerodrilus > Platerodrilus igneus. Next base: position 5,426,548 of record JARFIW010001134.1, on the reverse strand, counting down.
AATGTTTGGTTTTCAGACGAAGCACATTTTCACTTGTCAGGCTATGTGAATCGTCGCACAAATCGATTTCTGGACTTTGCCAGACCCGATGAGGTTCAAGAGGTTCCTTTACATAGTGAAAAAGTGAGTGTCTGGTGTGCTGTTTCCGGACACGGAATCATTGGTCCGTACTTTATCGAAGAGAATGGTAGGCAAGTCACACTTAATCAACAGAGGTACAGACAAATTTTAACACGATTTATCCCTGATCTACGTCAATTCTGTCGTGCACGTAACTTGGCATTTCGAAACCAATTTTTCAGCAGGACGGGGCAACTTGCCATACTGCTGCCGCAATTCGTCAATTTCTTCAAGAACATTTTCCAAGCAAATTCATATCACGATTTACTGACTTCCTTATCCTTCACATTCTCCAGACCTCACACCTCCAGACGCATACATTTGGGGCATGGCTAAAATGCCGTTTTCAAACGGGCACCACAAACCATCGATGAATTAAAGGATGCCGTTAGAGTCTTCTTCGCAGCCCTGAGACAACCCTTATTCAATAACATGACCAGAAACTTAGAACATCGTTATGAAGTCTGTCTCGAACGAGGAGGTGCACATTTAGAACATATAATAAAGTGTCAATAATATGTATTTTTTAAATATACAAAACAATTACAATTTCAGTACTGTTTATTTCGGGCAATACTGTACTACTGTTACTGAATTATACAATTTTTCAATACTCACAAGACTCTATCATAACGTCGGTTGATTATTATACGTAGTCTAAAGCGATGAAAATACAAAGAGAGCGCTACTAATTTTCTTAAAGTATTTATACTATTCAAAATGCCATCTCTCGGGCCACTCTTTACGCGAAATACTTATTTTAAAATAATATTTCTACAAATTTTAATCTAACTGACTTAAAGCTTCAAGAAATTTGCCTCAGACACACAATTTAATCCAAAAAATCGCATTCACTTGTCGCGTGTTTGTCCATTGTAAAACTATCTATTTCAACCAATGATACAGTCTTGTGTCGTTATAAAACTCCGCCTGTAATATTTTTATCTTTGTCTTATGCATATTAGATGTCGCGTTCCAACCCCACTTGAGTTGTATAAAATCGATATTGCTGACCGCGTCGTCTGACTCCACGTGGATACGAACGTGCATTTTGAAACCAAAGCTTTTATACCCGTCTTTATCTGTAGCATATTATTGATCGTGCAACCCCTCTGCTCTTTAAGAAACTTCGTAAGCTTGTTTATTCGAAGCAACTGACGGTTGGAAATATTTTCTTTGAAGCCCGCGTTATTATGCATATAAATTCGACGAAGGTAACCTTTTCAAACATGCAGGCGTTCTTAATTATTGACCGTTTAAACAACAATTCTAGGAGCTTATATTTTACGGTATTCGATACATTTGACGTCTTTGTCTGCTACCACGAACCCTTTTGCCTTCGGATTATTGATTTTCTATACCCTGGTGTGTTTCTTAATGCTATTATACGTTGAATTAAAATAAATTAAATTAATTATGCGTTTTCAGTTGTTTTTTAAAACTGGTTTTCTTTATGAACCTATTACTTTTCAATTATTAATTATAAAATTTACGTCAATACGTGTCCGTTTAAATTAAATAAATAAAATAAATTTTGCGCGTAAATAAATTGTTTCTTTCTCTATACAGTGTGTTTGAAATTGCATTGCTTACCCCAAATTTAACCCTTTAAATCCATAAATATATATATATATATATATATATATATATATATATATATATATATATTATAAAACTCTATTTTATTGACCAGGAATCTATGTTTAATATGAAGATGAAATTAATGTGTTGGGATGTTTTTGGTCATAAATAAAACAACTGTCAAATAATCATTCGTTTTGAACTTGACGTTTCGATCTATTATTCAGATCTTAATCATAAGCTAAAAGTTAGGTAATTAGAAACTAAACAATACATATATCAAAACTTACATAAAACTTGATTATTCTTAAATTTAGGGCTAGTGTAAAATAATTTTAAATGACATAAAGCAAAACTTGAGTGACAGAATTAAAATTGTTTTGTGTATGCAGTTTTGATGTTACAGAAACTAAGCTTATTTAAGTACAATGATTTTGGATATAAATATTATAAAATAAAAGAATGTATAAATATTGTCCATTAAATAACGGCACTACAATTAATGTTTATACAGATCGGAGTAAACAACACTTAAGTTATTTAAGTCTTGTTTGTTGTTGATGCACTTTTTTTCTTTTTGTATATGAAATGATTCAAGTAATAACCGTTTTTTGTAATTTTGTTCTATTTCTAAAATTTTGGTATCTTTGAGCGAAGGTGTGTGTTTGGTAGAATGTATATGTGTTGAGAAAGCACAGTTGTTCTTTCCCAATTTTGCATCACTGCGGTGTTGAGTTAATCTGTACTTTAACCAGAAGATTACAAACAAAAATCACTTGATTTATTATCTGACACAGAAACTTATAAAATCTTAACAAAAGATCCAACCACTAAAATCCAAAAAAATGTGAATGAACACATTAACATGCTTCATAAAAAAGATATCATATCAACAACCCAAAAAAAAGCACTAATCAACAACAGTTCAAGAAAAGTATTATGGTCTACCAAAAATTCACAAACCAACACTATCTTTAAGACCAATTATTTCATCCATTAATACTCCTACTTATAGCATTGCTCATTTCTGTGCAGAAATTCTGAAACACTCATTTCCTCTTGAAGGCTACAATATCAAGGATAGCTTTACTTTTGTAGATACGTATAACAATTTTCGATTACCAGAAGACCACATTCTTATATCCCTTGATGTTGTATCTTTGTTTACCAACATACCTAAAGAATTAACAATACAAATTATATCAGAACAATGGAACAAAGTTCAACCTCACTGCAAATTTTCAGAAAAAATGTTCATTAGTACTCTAAATCTAATATTCAACAACACATACTTTACATATGAAAAAACTATCTATTTACAACTTTATGGCACGCTTATGGGTTCACCTCTCTCACCAATCTTAGCCCAGATTGTCATGGATCTACTTTTGGACAAAATCATTCCTAACCTTCCATTTCAAGTTACATTTTTAGCTAAGTATGTAGACGACATAGTTTGCTCTGTACCACAAAATCAAGTTGAAACCACTCTTGAACACTTCAATAACTTTAATGAACATCTAAAATTCAATTTGAAAAAAGAAGAAGACAGAAAAATTCCATTTCTTGATACATTGATTATTCGATCAGAAAACAACAGTTTGATTTTTAACTACTATAAAAAACCTACAAATTCTGATAGATACATTAACTACAACTCCAGTCACAGCAATAAACACAAGGTAAATACCATCTTAGCACTAAAAATCGAATTACAAAATAAGCAATCCAATTTTATAAATAACAACATTAAAGAATTAAAACAAGTTTTTATCAGTAATGGTTATCCCATTCAAATTGTCAACAAATTATTAAATACCAACATTTTATCACAACAAAAACAAAACAAGAACTGGTCTACAACAAGCTTCCGTATATTGAAAAACTAACTCCACAACTTACTAGAATTTTAAAAACCAAATATAGGCATCGCATACTACTATGTGAAGTCAATCAAAATCTTTTTCGCCCCTTAAAGATAAAACAAACACCGAAATGTGCAGTAACGTTGTATATAAGATTCAATGTATATGCAACCACTCCTACATTGGTCAAACGGGTCAGTGGTTAAAGTACAGATTAACTCAACACCGCAGTGATTCAAAATTGGAAAAGAACAACTGTGCTTTCTCAACACATATACATTCTACCAAACACACACCTTCGCTCAAAGATACCAAAATTTTAGAAATAGAACAAAATTACAAAAAACGGTTATTACTTGAATCATTTCATATACAAAAGGAAAAAAAGTGCATCAACAACAAACAAGACTTAAATAACTTAAGTGTTGTTTACTCCGATCTGTATAAACATTAATTGTAGTGCTGTTATTTAATGGACAATATTTATACATTCTTTTTATTTTTATAATATTTATATCCAAAATCATTGTACTTAAATAAGCTTAGTTTCTGTAACATCAAAATTGCATACACAAAACAATTTTAATTCTGTCACTCAAGTTTTGCTTTATGTCATTTAAAATTATTTTACACTAGCCCTAAATTTAAGAATAATCAAGTTTTATGTAAGTTTTGATATATGTATTGTTTAGTTTCTAATTACCTAACTTTTAGCTTATGATTAAGATCTGAATAATAGATCGAAACGTCAAGTTCAAAACGAATGATTATTTGACAGTTGTTTTATTTATGACCAAAAACATCCCAACACATTAATTTCATCTTCATATTAAATATATATATATATATATTATTATGTAAAGGGGGTATAAGGTTTCTAAAGGTATATTTGTATTAATAGGGGTGTATGCCAAACGATAGGATCAATATTTCAGATTTAATAATTTAAAACTATAAATTTTGCTATACTTTACATACGTTAAAGTATGTACCATTTCAGATTGAAACTTATATGCCAAAAGGTAGATAACATGACTTTATGACGTTGATATAATGCACGGTACTTGAGGTTTTATACTGAGTTGATATTTCATGAGCCAGTTGAGAGTACATTTGCCGTCGGAAAGCCGAACGCATTTATGGATATCTGCAATATAACAAAGCGTCCAGGTCGTGTATAAATTATTTGGCTTTTCCTTTTATAGAATCAAACTTTTGGACGAATTGTAAATCAAAATTTAAAGTGAATCAAAATGTAAAAGGTTATTGGAGTTTAGTGAAGTGTTTTGGACCAATAGTAGAAATTTAAAATTATTATAAAGACTGTAGCGAAGGTATGTTGGACACTGAAAGAAAGATGATTTGTTATTGGATGTTATATGTTTAAAAATGTTATTCTAGTAAGCTAAGTTTGTTGATTTAATAACTAAGCAAAATAAATAAGGGACTTACTTTTTCGAATTGTTCAGATAAAGACCTATTTTATGAAACCTGCGTTAAGTTATAAAATATTTTGAAATAAAAGTTTATATGTGTATCATCGAGTATTATTTAGTAAAGTGTGAAAGAAATAAGAAACATCGAGTAAATAAAAGCGACGAATATATAAAAGGAGTTTAAAAGTGGTTAATAGTGCAACGGGAAAGGCAACGAGTATTTAAAGAAGATTTGGAAGTGGTTATTAGTGGAACGGGGAAAGCGACGGTTATTTGTTTGAGAAGATTGGTGTTGGTTTTGGAATAGATTTGGTATAACGGCAGTAGGGGATAGGAGTGGATAAAGAAGGCATCGACGACATAAATAAATTTGGATTGATTTGAGAAGATTAAACGGCAGTAAGGACATCGTATGGATAATTGGAATAGCAGGACTAGGAGTGATTTATAATAGGACAGCGGGTTTGAATTGGATTGTGCGAAGAGAGGATTAATTGGGGTACGGAGCAGAGGAACAGGAGATCAATATACGGCGAGGAAGAACTAACGCAGGGGAAGTAGACAACGGTTTTTTGCTAAATTTTAAATTGGGGTAAAATTATTTCAGGTTTGGGTCATCAAAATTGTTTTTAAGAACACCTGGAGGCAGTACGCAAGCGGACAACATTGGAGAATCTTTTGTGAAAGTGCGTACGGCGATTTCGAACTTGAGCCAGCAGTTAAAAGAAGGCCTTCAGCGCGGTATATTTCTGGTAAGTACCGTAAATATATCATAACGTCAAAAATTAAAGTCATAAATAGTTACATAAATTAATTTGGCATCAGGCAACTTTGATCTATTAAATTTTGGCATACATAGTAAATTCAGTACATAAAAAAAGTGGTAAAACAAACGAGGGTGCAGTTTGGTTGGGTAGCGCACATCTACTCACGATTGAACTCACGGTGAGTAGGTGAGAAAACCCTGAGATTAAAGTTTCAAATAGTCGAGGCATATAAAATATAGTAATTAGTAAAAAGAACCAACCAAACGTTTGCTAAAGCACCTCGATTTGAAGTCATACATTAAATAGTAAAAATAGGGACGACGATAAAAGTCGTGTAATAAAATTTGTTTAAAAAGGAGTGAGATATTAGAATATATATATATATATATATATATATATATATATATAAATATTTTAGATAGTTAATTGCACAAGGTAAGTTGATAAATACTATCGTATTACAGTGAATAAGATGAAATAATAACTTAGACTTTTATGCAAAGCCCAAATGATCATTTCAAATCGAGCCAGTAATTGAAAGATGGAAAATATAAGGTCTTGGACAGAACTTGAACCTGTATCCTGCTTTTGCCGGAACCATGCGTTTACCAATTACGCCACCGAGACCGATGACGACAATTGGGAAATTTACAAATTTAAGTCGTGTACACAAATATACATAAACATAACTTTCAACTACGTTTGGGATTTTTGTCAATCATATCTGACATTGTCAAGTTTTTGACTTATGTCAGTTATAGACAGCAAGCGACGCTCAAAATTACGCTATAAGCCAAGTATTAAATATATAAATATGTTAGATAGTTAATTACACAAGGTAAGTTGATAAATACTATCGTATTACAGTGAATAAGATGAAATAATAAATTAGACTTTTATGCAAAGCCCAAATGATCATTTCAAATCGAACTAGTAATTGAAAGATGGAAAATATAAGGTCTTGGACAAGACTTGAACCTATATCTTGGTCTTGCCGGGACCATGCGTTTACCAATTACGTCACCGAGACCGATGACGACAATTGGGAAATTTACAAATTTAAGTCGTGTACACAACTATACATAAACCTAACTTTCAATTACGTAATCGTAGGATCTAAATTTAATATTGTGAAACAACTTTCGTTCCTTGTCTACCCCCCAATATCCATTTAAAAATAAGTTCTTAAATTCGCGAAAACTGTTTACGCTTTCCTCTTTTAATGCCCCGCAGTCTTAAGCCGACCCGCGTATACTACTAACTGTCAATGAAATTTTTCGGCGTTCTGGAACACCTGCTTCAACAAAAATATTTTCATTTTTTTTTTATAAAATTAACTGGGTGAAATGAACCTTCTGACGCAAAGTGCAAGCTCGGACCCCCAGATCTTTCCACAATGTAACATAATTATTATCTTTCATATTGTGACACCCGTGTGGTCCGCCGCTGGTATTCTCCAGCTCTGTTTCATTTTCTCTTACAGTTTCTACCTCCCTAACTGACCTATTCTTTTCCACCATTGTTTCCGCTTTTTTATTAACATTGTAACTTAACCTATTCATTTGTTCAGACACTTTAAAATTCATCTGCTCCATGGACTCCTTCATAATGGCATTGTTCGTGTTCATACTGTTCACCGCCGCAATCAGTTGATTTAAAATATCGTTTGTCCCTAACTTCTTAAAAAACTAAACATACCTTAACAGTTATACTATAAAAATCGCAACCATATACTCGCTGCGCGCGTCTCCCGAGGGTTGCTTGATCTTCAACACACCACTTAATACACTACCTGCACTGGACGGACTGCCGCGGTCTTCCCTCCGTTACCCTGTTGAGAACGGTCACCTTAACCCCTCTTCCCTTAGAACACAACTTAGCTACTACAAGTAGGGCTTTACATACTATGCACATTTGTGCATCTACGATGCACAAACGATTGGCTCTAAGATCCTGAGATTGCTTGGGGTGGGGGTCTACCACACCTAGATAAATTTCTGCATTTCTTTGTATGGAGAAGTGTTCAAGCGTTTGGAACACTGTGCACCTACGATAAAACGAATGACATAGAAAATAGTTTATATTTTTATTGCGGGAGTGCTTTGGAACTAGATCCGTCTAACACGTATGCGCTAATCGCCACACTTTCAGTAATGAACGAATGAACACAACTGTTAGTTATAGAACTTGTTCGATGCATATAAGTGCTATTTCTACTTTTATGATGTGTACAATAGTTCAGAAATATTTACACAGAATACTTTACCTTTGCGGTTGCTTTTGAAATAACAATAATTATTTTTAGTTTGCTCTAACTAAATTCCTACTTACCATTAATACAGCACACCATGAACTTCCAATTATATTGAGACGACTGTGATCGGCATCTGTTATTACCGATATTTTTTCAGTTAAAACTAGTATTATAATAGTTATGAAGTTCAAAATACCAAAGAACACAATTCCAGATAATACAAATAACGACCATCCAAATATGCCATTAAATATTTCCACCATAGTAGAAAGACGAAAGTTGATGTTTCTATGACTAACGATATGTTCTAAAGATAAAATTCCGCCACCTCTTTGGCTATGTGAAGATAATCTAAAAAATCCGGTACGAAGATTTTCGTTCATTGTTTGATAACGTATTTGTATTGTTTTGATATGGCCGTATATTAACAGTCCTAGAATAAGTGCACGGTATCGTACAAAATAGGACCATCTAATACAAATTAAGGTAGTAATTGAAAGAGTATTGATCACCAAATACCCTTCGTAAATCAGCAATAAAATAATAAATGCATGGACTAGTAATGTTTCCTTATAAAAGGTCCGTTTTGATATTGTTCTTCGTGCTTTCCGCAGAGCGACATCTATTTCAATCAGAGCTGTTTTAAATTTAATGAATTTATTATATACTGATGTGAGCGCTGATCGAGTCAATGCCATTGTGATAAAAAGTACAAAAGATGCGATAGTTATGATGCTTAGTCCAAGTAGTGTATAGTTTAGGACATTACAATATATATATTGCAATACATAGCCTCCACCTAGAATGAGTTCGATAACAAGATTTAAAATAGCATAGTATTTATATGAAAAATATTTATATTTTGTTCTACTAAGTGGAGGAACAAGTGCCAGTATATTTGCCAATTTATATATAGGCTTAACAAACTCCGAACTTTCAATTCCGATCTTCTGCATACTGATGACGACTGTCACCTATATGTAACATGTTCTTGTGGAATGCGGTAAATATTTACTGATTCATACCACTACGTAATTGATGATTATAATTCAGATAAAAAATAAATTGATGTTTAGTAACTTCTAATACCTCATTTAGTGTAAAAGCCAAATCAATATCGATGTGTACTAAAGTGCTACAGTTAAGAAAAGCTGCAGGAATAAATCAATTGTCATTTTTTCTTTTAAATTTTTTAACCTGTACAATCTATTTTCTTGTTAGCTATTACATGTCTTGTTTTATACTACATTAGCTTTCTTTTCCTTATCTATATCTTAAATATAGTATCTGTAGAGACCAAATCCGTTGAGGAAATGACCAAAACTGTTTATGATAAACTTCTCAATTCTAATGAAAACTTTTGAATGTACAGTTTCATTGAATAAATACTTGAATGCAACTACAAATCTACTTAATTTTGAAGTTAGCACAATAATGACGCCAGCATGAGGTTGGTAAAGTAAACTTAACATAGACACGCTACTTGCAATTGTAGAGGCAAAACATTTAAATTTCAAAATAAAGAGAATGCCGTAACATACTGGCCTTCTTGAAGGGCTTACAACCTTCAATCAAGAATATAAAAATTACAATGCATTAACAAATGCAGAGGTGGAAGTATAAAAATAGTTACTACAATATAGCTACAACAGTTAATTAGTTTCTTAGCACCGTAGTATGCAAATTTTGATTTTACCACTAAAACACTGAATATGCACTATTTGCACAACATTGTCCTTTCCGGAAGACGCATCCACAGTAACCAATTGGCTGGTGGTACATTGTTCTCTATTATAAGCACAAGATCCACAATTTGTAGGTTTTCAGAATATTATCTCTACTTCATACATTACAACAATTCTCACAAATATTCCGTTGACCATCTGTCGCGGATGCTTTGATTTTTTTGGTGTAAATATTGATACCGAGTTAATCGATTAACTTGAATGTCTAGAACATCTGGATCTGTGACAGAAGTACATTGGCGGCCATTTAAAAAGTGTGCCGAAGTTAAAACTTTTTAATCGTCGAGAACAGAGGTAAGAGGAGTTTATTTATTTATTAATTAATTAATTAATGTATTTATTAATTAATTAATTAATTAATTAATTTCTTATTTATTTATTTATTTATTTATTTATTTATTTATTTATTTATTTATTTATTTATTTATTTATTTATTTATTTATTTATTTATTTATTTATTTATTTATTTATTTATTTATTTATTTATTTATTTATTTATTTATTTATTTATTTATTTTTTTTATTGATTGATTGATTGATTGATTGATTTATTTATTTATTTATTTATTTATTTGTTTGTTTGTTTGTTTGTTTGTTTGTTTGTTTGTTTGTTTGTTTGTTTGTTTGTTTGTTTGTTTGTTTGTTTGTTTGTTTGTTTGTTTGTTTGTTTGTTTGGTTGTTTGTTTGTTTGTTTGTTTGTTGGTTTGTTTGTTTGTTTGTTTGTTTGTTTGTTTGGTTGTTTGTTTGTTTGTTTGTTTGTTTGTTTATTTATTTATTTATTTATTTATTTATTTATTTATTTCTTTATTTATTTATTTATTTATTTATTTATTTATTTATTTATTTATTTATTTATTTAAGTATTTATTTATTTATTTATTTATTTATTTATTTATTTATTTATTTATTTATTTATTTATTTATTTACTTATTTATTTATTTATTTATTTATTTATTTATTTATTTATTTATTTATTTGTTTATTTATTTATTTATTTATTTATTTATTTATTTATTTATTTATTTATTAATTAATTTATTTATTTATTTATTTATTTATTTACAGAAACATGTTAATCAACAGAACTGATAAACAGCTCCAATCACAGGCCGTCACAATAAGTTTTTTATTCTCTAGATTAAAGTAAATATTCGAAGGAGGTATTAATGATGGAGTTAAATATAGATGAACAGAAATATTGAAGGTTTAGGGCTTTAAGAAATTTAACCCGGTAAGAGATGGTTCGATTTTAAAAATTCCTACAATATTGGACCGTCTGGGAAGAGCTTGATTAAATTATGTATCTCGGGTAACCAAAAAAAATCTAAAGATTATATGTAGTTTCGCTATTCATTTATCTAATTGGAATGTAGACGAGGCAGAAAAGACGAGATGACTACTATTAGCTATTCAAATTGGAAAATATGATAAAAAGGAAGAAAGGAAGTTTTACAAATGCATATACGAAACATAACTTTAAAACTATTGTCAACACTTTCTAAGAAATCGATTGTCCTGGCCTCCTAGGTCAGTGACCAATGTTAATAAGCTTATAATTGCATTCGCAAATGATATACAAATTCTTCAATTTAATAATAATGTATGTACTTTCGCTCGGTGATTAATTTAGAATTGAGCTAGGTCTGCGATTTCCAAAAGTATAACCTAGCATTTATTTAAAATTCAATTGTTTTATTAGTAACTATTCCGTAGACAATAAGCATGATAGACCCGTAGTAAACGTTTAAAGTGTTTCATTAAGTTTCCCTACAAAAGGTTTAAATTGATTTACAAAAACCTAAATTAATTTTTAAGGTATTGAGAGAAATCTATGTATAATTTGATGTGATGAGGTCATAAGAGGTCACTGAGCACCAAATTTTGTATATTCTAAATCCCTCCTCCCTCTATCCTGGTGGACAGAGTGTACGTGTTACCTCCCCGTGGTGTTCGCTGGACGGCTAATATTTTGTTGTCTTTGTTATCTGTAAAATATTATTTAACTAACCACGCGTACCGTTTGTAATACTGTCTCATTAATAAATGTTAGTTTATTTAAGTTAATGTGTTTTATTAGTTTTCTTTTTGGAATCTTTAACGTAACAGGTAAAATCTGTTTTAGAGTTAAAATTCTAATATTATTAGATAGGTAGTACGAAAACAAGTGTTGCACTGGTGGTTAGAAATAGATTTTGGCAAAAAATTTAAAAATGGGGGTAACTCATCGTGGGATGATCCGATTTAAAAAATTACAAGGGATTCAGGTAGCGGGAGAATTCTAATATAATTTGGCAACTTACACTACTAAGACGTAAGCACACAAAATGCAAATAAAGCAAAATTTGGTTAGTCGAACTTTTGTTGTTAATCATGCTTAGTTGAGGAAAACTCTTATCGAGAGGGGTAAGTATTAGAAGGGGTGTAACTTTGTAAGGGGTAGTCCGATTTGAAAAATTCGAACAGATTTGAATTCCCCCAGTAAATTCTATATCAAATTTATGTATCATACCCTAAGAAAAAACGCTTCGAGTTGTGGATCCGGTGAATCAGGTGGATCCAATAGGTAAATCCCACAAAGCGGATCTGAATATGGCTAGTCGAAGAAAACTCTTACCTGGATTAGATATGAATGCGGTGGATCGGGTGGATCCTATGGGTAGATCCCATAAGGTGGATTTGAATATGGCTAGTCGAAGAAAACTCTTACCTAGGTTAGATATGGATCGAGTGGATCCCATAAGGTGGATCTGCGCTGAATCAGCTCCATCCTCTACTGCCCACCTTATTACTGACATTATAATTTGAATAAGGGCCGCTATACTTGCGGCCACGTCCCCAATGCTCCACCCGGAGGTACTACATTGGGTTTAAACTTCATAATTGATCCACCCTAAATAAAAACTAAATAGAAATCTAACAAATCTAAAAATCTAACAAACTCTGACAATCTAACAAATCTAAAAGTCTGACAAACTGAAACAAAACTAAAACAAAACTAAAAACAGGGTTGTAAATAATGGTATCCCTAGCGCTGACTTTCGAGTGTACCCGATCAACAAGACACAAGCAAAATGAGAGGAAGGGATCCGTAATACCGGATAGCAGACGCCGGCTCTGCTTACCAGTGCGACCTGAAGGGTCGTCTTAAAATTATCCAAATCTAGCTAACTAACTTAAATCCATCCCTAGCTTTCCTATCATTCCCTAACTGATTTATATTATGATTACAATCTTCGCAATTATACTCTTCCTTCCCGAATATATACTGCTACCAAAATGGCGACAGAACGTCATACAAAACAAATAAGCCACATAATACTGCAATACCTGCTAATAAATAAATAAATATAAAGTGTATATAAAATATAAATAAATATAATTATATAAATATGTAAATAAATGTTTAATAAGCGTTAAGCATATAGCAGTGCACAAAATAGCAAAAGCATCACCCCATTTATCAGGTGCACTCGCACAAGCATTAAGTCGGCTAGCGTCTTTACACACCAAACGTGCTTGTTAAATTGTTTCAAAAACTACTAATTAATGTAAATCAATGCTTGTGCGAGTGCAGCCGCCACAATTTACGCCCTACCTCGATAATAAAATTCTCCAGCATCCGAAGATCTGGTCGTCTGCTTACATCTAACTGTAACTTACTTCTAAGGGAAGATGGGGTGCACTGCTAAAGTCCTGGTGGATATGCACTAAATGTTCTTGGGGGGATCACAATCACTATCACTATCACTTCACTTTTAAGTCCTGGGGGGGATGCGCGGTTTCACTCTATTTTAATATATTTGTTTATTTTATTGATTTAATTTAATGAGGGTTTCTGATTTATTTGTTATTGTTTATTTGTTGTTATTTATTCCCGATTTTCCGATTTTACGCGCATAATTATGAAGATAGGCAGTGATTGTATTAATGGTGTGGGGGTTTCTCGTGCATATTGGACATTTGGGTATAATTATCAAGTTATTTTTATTTTAATTTTTATTTATTTTTTTTTTAATTTTTTTTTATTTAATTTTTTTTTTTTTTATCAGGTTTTGGTTATATCTATGCTCGTATCCTTACTCATGCCAAGTCAATCTAAAAATTTTCAATCCTCCCACCAACCCCACCGAATTTTACACGCGGTTATCATTGATTGTCTAATCTCGCGACCCTTCCGCAAATTCTTTTAAGGCTGTCCAGAACGCCTTCTGGTTGACCACTTCCCCGACTTCCTCTAGGCTCTTTGGCCATGCCAGACCTAGGATAGCTAATTTGCTATCAGCCAACCTCGATTTGCCGCTTCAAGCGGGCAGTCGAAGAGCACGTGCTCTGCGCTTTCCGCGCCCTCACCGCATTCACAGCGGTCGCTGTTGGTTAGACCGAACCTTTGCAAATACGCCTTCAAGGCGCCGTGTCCTGTTATCAACTGAACTATTTTATGATCGAGCTTAACCTCAATCCTACCTCTAGCTTCTAAGCTCGGTATGAATTTGTGGGTCAACCTGCCCGTGGCAGCGTTGTTCCACCTCTTCCCATTGTCGAATTGATTTTTCACGCAGCTTTCTTTTAATTAAAGACCTCGGTATCGACGAATGTGATATCCGAAAGTTTCCCGTCGCGGCCTCTTTAGCTAATTCGTCAGCCCTATCGTTTCCTACGTTGCCATTGTGCGACCTGACCCAACAGAACTTTAAACGTCAAAACCCGAGCGCCGTACGCGCTATCCTCCAGACGTCCGCTTGGAGGTCTGTCGAGGTGTTCATGTTAGTTAATGCCGTCAGCGCTGATTTACTGTCGCTGATTATATAATACTCGTCTCTGCCCGTGTGATTTATTACGTAATCGATAGCCTCTCGTATGGCTACCAATTCGCACTGGAAGATAGTGCACTAGTTCGCAAGTTTGGTTTGAAACCGAAACACCTCCCTTTCCTGCTTAAACACGACAAACGCCGCGCCTGCTTGTCCATCGTCCATACGTGAACCGTCCGTATAAATTTTAATACCCATCGCGTCCTTATCACCTACGACAAACTCGATTCCCTCTAATATCAGCCGGGTGACCCAACTCAGATACAACGATCTTTTTGCAATTTCCTATTACCAAGATTAAGATCTTCGATAATTTCGCGCCCTTTTCCTATATTTATTAATCGCCTATCTCTAATCTCCTAACGACATATTCGATAGGGAGAGTCCTACTGATCACCAGGACAGCCTCCGTGGAGGTGGTCCTGTACGCCCTCGCCGCTTTTACCGCGGTTATGCGTTGTACGCTCGTCAATTGACGCATCTCCCGGACTTTACAACCTTCTGCCCATACAGAAGCTGCGTACAGTATTGCCGGCTCAATTGCTCCGGCATAAACCGTCCTCAGCGATTCTCCCCTGAAACCCCACTTTATTTTAGCCGCCGCCATCATTTTATTTGATATTTCGCGGCCCTTACTTTTTGTATTGTACGTGCGCTTTCCAATTTAATTTATCGTCGATCTTGACGCCGAGGTAGGTAATACAATCTTTAAACGGGATTTTCTCCCCTCCTAGCTCTAGCCTAGGAGGTCTCTGTCCTGGTTTCGTGCCGAAATAAAGCGCCTCTGACTTCGCCGTGTTAAATTTTAGTTTTACCGCCTGCGACCATTCGTGTAATTTGTTAAGCGCCTCGTTCGGTTTTGTGCGCATATCCATTAACAATCTCGATCTTACAATTAAAAGCGTGTCATCCGCAAACCCAACGATTGAGCATCCTGCGGGCAACTTGACCCTAAAGATGCTCTCATACAACAACTTCCAAAATGTGGGACCAGAACATGACCCTGCGGGCATCCCCTTTCCACCTCACGCGACAGAACCTCACCCGGAATTTCAACCTGTGCCAATCGCCCCGAGAAATAACTCTTGACCAAAGACATCAAGTTTCGCGGACAACCCCTACGATCTAACTCGCAAACGATTAATGGCCACCAGGCAGCATCAAATGCTCCTGAAATGTCCAAAGCAACAACGACACAGTACTCTTTAGCATCTTTCGCCTGCTTTATTTCTCCGACAACAAACTCTAACGCGTCGATAGTCGACTTTCCTCCACGAAACCAAACTGTCGGTTATTAAAACCGCCGCTGTCTCGCACTAGGTGCTCAACACGCGTAGTCATAACGCGATCTAAAATTTTCCCAGCACCGGTAGCAAGCTAATTGGACGATAGCTGCCCGGATCTGAGGCATCCGCCTTTTAGGTTTGGGTATAAATTTCACGTTCTGGATTTTCCAGCAACGCGGAAAACGCCCTTTCTAAACAAAGATTAAACAACCCGACAAAGACACACGGGGCTAACAGGCACGCCTCCAGAGCTGCGTCTGAAGTGATTCCATCATGCCCCGGTGCTTTCTTAGGGTTCATCCTCCTAAGAGCCCTGACGACCTCGTGAACTAGGATTGCCTTATCGGCACCTGTTCCTTGCGCTTCTGCAGCTACCCGACGTACTAAATCGTGCGACCCTTCATCCCCCTCGGGATTATCCGATGGGAAAAATTTCTCTAGTAAATATTCCGCCGTGGTTTTAAAACCTTCCGTGTATTCGCCATTTGTTTTCTTTATATTACTGAGCGCAATTTTTGTTGTTTTCCTCTAATTACGCGGTATGCGGTTCCCAGGGTTCTTTCTCTGAGTTTCGCGTGCAGAATTCTTTAAATTTATTCGTTCGCGTTTCTTCTATTAATATTTTATATTCGCGGTAACTTTGATTATATTCTATTCTCCGTTGTTCTCTTATATCTCCCGAGGCGCGTTGATAGCGGCGCCTTAGGCTACGCGTTTCTGCCCGCTTGGTGGTTAGTTCCCGGGTCCACCAGGGTACGCTGTCTTTAAATGTTTTCTTTTCGGCATGGAATACGACGACGCGTCTACCACCGCGTCGTTTAATTTTTCGCGAGAGTTTCTACTTCGTCTGCCTCTCGGCAGTTAAATAGCTCATTTTCGAGCACAGGATACTTTCGCCAAATTTTTGTTTAAATCGCTCCCAATTTGCTTTTTTATTACAGAACCGCGGAAATACAGTTAGCTGCTCGTTTGCACTTGTTTTGGTTTCAACGTCCCATGTTATTAATTTATGATCAGAGAGCGTTTCCTCGTCCGACCTTAATTTCCAATTACAAATCGTTTCTAACATTTCGTGCGAGACTGCAGTAATATCTATAAAACTGCTGCCTCTATGCGTCTCAAACGTAGGTAAATCATTAGTGTTTATCACACTAAGATCCCATTCCGTAAAAGATCAGCAACCTGCGAGCCTCTATCGTCTTCGATAGGGCTGCCCCATAGTGGCGACTTGGCATTAAAATCTCCCCGATGACTAGATTTTTATTTCTGCCGATTTTACGAATAATATTATCTACGTCATTTATCAAGGCTTCGGTTTAGATTTTCCCGCCGGGAATCGACCGGCGGAGGTACACGCTTATTACATAGAACGCATTTTCCCTGATTTGATTTCGGCCGTCGTTACAAATTCGTTCGATAAATTATTTAATATAATTCCGGCGCATGTTCCATTATTTATTATTATCCGCTACGCGGTCGTTCACTATTCGCGTTTAAGACGGTAACCCTCTCCCAAAACCTGTTATTTTGTGGCCATACAGGTGCGGTTCCTGTATAAACCCGATGTCGATATTATTTTCGATGAATAACTTTATGAAGTTATTTGTTGCCCTCTACCTTTCCCGAGATTTAGTTGCGCGAATTTAATCTTCTTGCTTCTTATGGACTTTGTTTTATCTTCACAGTCCATAATCGATGTTTCGTGTGATTGCGTGCTTCAGACGTTGCATCGTGGGGCATCTACTCGACTTGGCGTCGTGGCGCGTATCGACCTTCGCGCCACCGCCAGTTCTGTCGTTTGCCCTAGCGCAAACCACACAGCAGGGGACTGCCTTCCGGCAATTCTTGAATTCGTGCCCGACCTCGGCACAGTTACCGCACCACTGTACCTTCTCCCTGCACTCCATCGATCGATGGCCGTACTCGTAGCACCGGTAACATTGGGTCATCGAGAAGTGGTCCCGGGCCCATACTCTTCGCCACCTGAGGTTAATAGCATCAGCTAATATACGTCTTCGAAGTGTGGGGTCACTTCAAAGACTACGTTGGCGAAGGGATCTCTAGAGCCCTTTCCGCCAAACCTGAACTTCTCTCAGGTGGTCTTCTAGCTTCAAATCGCCGAAACGGGGATTCTGGCTCGCAATCAACCGCACGAGCTCTTCAGCCTTCATCCCCGCTTCGACCCCGGAAGAACGACCCGTGGACGTTTCTTCTCGATGGTCTTCGCCACGAGTTCCTTGCAGTTCCCGCCGACCTTCAACTGCAGTTTCTTGGCGTCGTCGCGACCTGCGCACTCCACAACGACACCGCCCCGGCGCGTCCTACGAGCTCCGACAACAACAAACCCATCTCGAGCGGGATCGACCTTCTGCTTCAGGGTCGTCATCACGTCGTCCTTCTGGCCTGGCCTGGCGTCGACCCTACAGCAAACGTAGGGGCAGATGCTAAAGCTGCAGCGGCGTAGGAGACCTTGCGCTGCACCGACGCACCCTGACTCTGGCCTCCTGAAACGACAGAATTCACCGCCGGACTTCCCCAACAACACTTGCTCTCCTGAACCATCTAAACAAAGACGCAGCGCCCTAACCATACCAATCAGTTGGTTCGTCACGTCGCGGATATCATCTACGGCGTGCCGAACCATCTTCCTATCCTCCACGACGATAGTGGCGGAGGTCGTCGGCACCTTCCCATAGACGGCAGCGTGCGCCTTCCTCACTCTAAACTTTAAGAGTTCCAGCTCATCGAGGTCGCTAGCATTAACGCTACCGTTGCTGCTAGTCGACATCGTGCGCTGGGCTCTCGAAGTAGAGGGCAATTCTGGCGCCGCAACCACCACGGGAGGCCCTGACTCCCCAGACACGACCGCCGCAGACGCAGGCTCCTTCCCTACCTCCTGTACCTCCTCCTGAGTTTCTAACAAGAAATCCTTTAGCACTACCTTAAGCTGTTTCCCCAACAGCGCCCTCCGCCGCCGATCTAGCAGACTCCGACCGATCGCCCTCTTCCTCCTGGGCAGCGGCTCCTCATCGCGGTGGACCACCATGCTGACAAAACTAGCAATAAAATGACACCTAAAACGCAGCTCAAAAACGTCCTAACCGTTACGACGCTAAAAGAACGACGCTAGAAGAACGCAAAACGTTGGTCCAATAAAATGTTTTGTTTAAAGGTGAACCGTAAACAACCTTGTATTTATTAAAACTTCAACCGCCCAATTAAATATCAAATTTTAACAAAAATACAACAAGCACTAAGCGTCAAAATAACAACTAGAATCAAATAAATTCCCTAACGCAATAAAAATATCTCGATTTAAAATGTACTGTAAAGAACACTATTTATTTATTTTAAAATTTTAAACCGCCAAATCAAATTTAAATAAACTAATTACTTCAAAATATTAAAATATCTAATTTATAAATAAGAACACTTTATTTTTAAATGTGTAATTAACAAAATAAGGTCGAGCGCAATCGGAATGCGGTAACCGGAAATGACCTTTCACTTTATCGCTTGGTAACTAGCACAACCCGTAACTGATACACCGCTTAATTACACCCACCTTATTACTACAGAACTTAAGCAACTTAAAGTCCTCTGCTTGCTGAAATTTAATTTGTTTAATGTCCGATTGAATTGCATTCATCTTATCTATGGAGTACATGTTTGGTGCTAATTGATAAATCGGACAGACATACTTTGCAACGCCAAGATCAAATTTGCTAATTCACTTGGAACCGAGGTGCACTTTATATGGTAAGCAATTTTGCAGTGATTACAGGTTATTGATGGAGTATGTGTTGTTATAGTAGCTCTACAATTATTTTTACCACACTTATCAGGCATTATAACGTACTGTTTTCACACAATAGATTATTAATCAATACTAATTGAGGCAGAGCAGACGAAGCACGTCTTTATTCACCGCTGTTCAAAACTTATTCTGGTCTTGAATTGATTACTGACTCAATTTGTGTTAGAACTGGGTACAATTCTTAAAAATTTAATGAACTTCCATATAAAACATGCTTCCCAGAGTTCGCCCAATTGAGTTATTTATGCAGGTATAGTGCTAATTTACATATCTGAACCATCGTTAATAAATTTATATAACCTATTCACTGCAGTATCTTCACCAACAAGTTCCGATAATTATTGCAGCTACACAATGGTTTGCCAGAGCAGGCAGCAAAACGCTAAAAGTAGCAATGAAAGCATCCATAGACAAATTGGACACTGGCTGTATATATACACCATATTTGATTTTTCAATGCTCCACTCAAAGATACTACATTGTCGAGGGAGTAAGTTTTTTTACCTAGAAAATTTTGAATTTTGCCAAAGCCTTGCAAGGTAGGGATCTTTAACGTGAGTGACAACACTTACACACGAGGCCTCCATTTTACCTCTCATCCGAACGAGGGCGTTTTTTTGTGAAAAATGCTCGCCTAATATTTGTAAAACGGTCCCTGTCGGAATTAACACCCGGGTCCTTGGGCATAGTGGTCACTCGCATACATACTACGTCACGGAATTGCCGGCTCTATTTGTACAGCCTTAGTTCTGAAACAAATAAAAATACAAATACAACATTTCATAGTTTTTGGGGCTCCGTCGTATGATATTTTTATATTTATTGGACCTGCATAGCCCGATTCAATGGAATGAGAGGATGTCATTGGGAATTTGTTTGAGGAGGTATTTTCCCCATGATTGGAATATTACTAGACAAAGAGTTAAACGACAACATTTAAAACGATTTTGGGTAATTTTCCTAGCCAAATCTCTGCCCGAAACACGTCTATATTTATTACGAACCATGCTTAATAATAAACTCGATGCAGAATTGGGTCAAAACTCATGCTGTCCTTCGAACAATAGATTGATAAAGTTGTTTACTTGAAATGATGATAGGATTGTTTTTGAAAAGTTTAAAATTGATAACTTAAATCTTCCACCTGTAACAATGAGTTTATATGGTATAAGCATGTGCCTAAGGTTAAATTATATTCCTCAGGAAAAGACTCAGTTTGAGACGGTGAAGTTAGAACTGCCAATGCACTATTTAATTTTGAAAATATTAAGGTACCAATATTTCTTCCTTGTTTGGGTTTTGCACAATTTTTCTTAAACTGTAGACACCAATCTGTAGCTGGTTTGAACTTATTAAAAACTGCGAGCTTTTGAAACAAAATATTTTCCCATTGTGAGTTATATTTAGCAGATACAATTTTTCTGATTTGATTCTGGCATTGAAACATTGAAATTTGAATTCTCTTGTGGCCAGTGCTCCTTATTGTTAGATTAATGCCGCAAATGTTATCGGTTATCTACAATGCTTGTTTTCTAAAAAATATGTTCGCTTTATTTATGAGTATTAATAAAGTTTGAATAGCGTAAGTTTTTTACAAATGTGATTAACAAATGCAATTGCATTTAAATTTGCCGGTTTTCGTTATCTATTTATGCATTACTACGGCTTTAAAAGTGTTCCTTTGACATGTATAACGCAAATATTTGAATTGATTATCATCTTGTTACCCAATTTGACTTTTACTTTGATCCTGCTTTCCGTGCTAGCATGTGTAGAAATAATTTAATATAAAAACCGAGACTTGGTTAGAACGATTCATTCATTTATTAATTTGCGATTTGTCACCAAGTAATATGTAACGTTGAGTAAAAATTTGAACGCATAAGTTTGGCCGATTTATAATAATACGATATGCAATAAGCACCGTATAACTTTGCATAAATATGAAACTTATAAATTTGAGTAGTTTCAATCACAGAAGTTATCGAATGCGACTATTAGATGAAGCATTGTTTGTTTTGTAAAAATATTATGGAAGTTTAACGTTCTCCTATACAAAGGCTCTCTGAAGGTAATTAATCAAAAATAGAAGATGCACTTTGAAAAATTAATGGAGATTTAAAAGAATAAGGATTATCTTGTACACTGAAATTTTAACGTCAATGTAAAATGGAATCAAGAGGTATTTAATATAATTAATTTTTAAATTAAATTTTATTAAGCCCAATTTTTTCAAGTTCCAACAAAACTTTGGTTCACTGTCTGTTAATTATAAAAATAATTGAATATTTTGTAATTTAAATTTAGAATTAGTTAATATTTTTTCCACTTACAAGCGTGGTAATAAAAGGGAAGAAAATTAACCAGATATTAATTAAAGAGGATTATGTACTTCTCTATAAAGAATAAACGCTCCAATTCAAAGAAAGTGCTGCTATCAGAAAAACCATAAAACATAATAGATATGGCGTTTAATACCCCTAAAAAAGAGATAGCGATGGCTATGTTTCAATGCATCAACAAAGAATGGATCATTATACCGAACGCACGAAATAGCTAATTCGAGCGAGAAGTCAGCCTAATTATTACATAGTCCATGACTAATTTTCTGAAACCTGATCTACAATAGAATGGAAAAAATGACGTATTTAGATTTTTGTATATAAGCAGTAATTGAATTGTAACGGGATTACTCATTCATGATAACGTTAAGCAACATATAAGTTTCGACAAAAGATTAATTCTTTAATTCATTATAGGACATGCAACAGTTTCAAGTAATTTGTAATCTATTCTGCTGGCCTTACACAAGTAATATAGAACTTTGCATAATTATGAAGCATAATTATTTTAAAGAATACTACGAAAATTAAACGATCTCTTCGACACAAATAATCTTGGTTCAAGAGTAACTGCTAATTTTAATCTATTAAAAATAAATGCACCTTGCAGGCTGATATTTCAACGTTGAGACTGATTGGAAATAGATTTGAAATGCAATGCAATGCCGTTAAATACAATGCAAATTATATTTTTATAAGCGTTATAAAAAAGTATTTGACAATACCAACGGCATGTATAATTTTGTTTATTTTTGCAACCTAATAGGATACTTAAGAAATTAAGCTAGAATAAGATTTTAATTTTACAAATTATTTGTCAAGGGGATAATTTCTAGCATGTTTTGAGGTCAAAGCTTGAAGCATTTTGACTTTTACTAAATCATCTGTCTAGCGTTGTTGGCCAATTACACTGAGAAACGGGGTAATAAAAGAATAGGTAAATTATCTCGAAACTTTGAAGAAAATTTTGTACCCTGCATAAAAAATGTTTGGATTTTGTCATTGTTAACAAGGACTAGACGAGTATTATTTTAATAAGCAAGTAATTATTTGATAAAAATTCTGTATATGCTTAAGATATAGATTTTTTTTATAAGCGTTATTTATATTGAATGTAAGAGATTCTTTAGATAATGTGTTTTTGAATGCTTAGAAGATTGTTCATAAATGTGTCTTGAAATTTCTGTGTTTTACTTCTTTTGATAAAATTTACAACATATTTTTCGCTGAACTAGCTACGCAAAAAAAAGACACGATAAAGTAGTGATGTTATATTTTCTATTGCATCTTCATTAATATAATTCGGCTGCAACCGAGTGACAGAATATTTTGTGGCACATATCGTATAGGCGGGTCACAGAACAATATAGTTAATATAGCACATGTATCTTGGGTGGTCTATATAATATTTTGCTTAAAATTTAATTCCTTATCATTATTAAGTCTTCAGTCCTCGAACTGGTTAAACGCGTACCTCCATTGTTTCCTATTCTGAGCTAACCTACACATTTCCCTAAAATCTCTCT
Source organism: Platerodrilus igneus (assembly GCA_036346225.1). Lineage (NCBI taxonomy): Eukaryota > Metazoa > Arthropoda > Insecta > Coleoptera > Lycidae > Platerodrilus > Platerodrilus igneus. The sequence continues at coordinate 5,402,996 of JARFIW010001134.1, read as the reverse complement.
TTTTCCTATATCTGCATTATTCCCCAAAATGCCTTAGAACGTATCCTGCCCGTCTATTTCTTTTTTTTTTGTTTCCTACAGATATCTTTATCCCCCTATTATTTCTATAACCTCTTTGTTATTAACTTTATCTGTCCATGCTATCATCGTCATACATCTGAAGCATAACATTTCAAAAGGTTTTTTGCTATTCCTCTCTGCTTCTCCTACTGTGCTTATTTCATGGGTGTAGAGTGCTGTGACCCACACATATGCTTCCAAGACTTTTGTCCGTATTTCTGTGTTTGTTGTCTTCGAACAAGACCGCTGTTCTTTATTCTTAAATACAGTTCAGTTCCCTTTCTATTGTTATGTAAATATATGTCCTGTTTCACCGATATTCAGTGGTACATGGAAAGGGTTCAGCAGCCTGTGGCTACCAAGATCCTCCAACTTTTGAACATTTGCCAAATTAATAGTTTTCCAATAAATCCGCACAATCAAGATTAGTTGAAAATCTTGCAAAACCAACACCTGTATTTGTTTATAGTTCTCATCAGGTTTAAGTGCAATTATTTTGTTGTCATTCGATTTCCGTCTTGCAACTGGTTGGACGCGTACCTTCACTGATTTCTATTCTAGGTAGTATAAACAGTTCCCTGACATTCCTACAGCCTAGATACAGCTCGGTTCCCTTTCTATTGTTTTCTAAATATATGTCCTATTTCTCCGATGTTCAGTGGTATGTAAAGGGGGTTAAGCAGACTACGGTTACCAAGATCCCCAAAACAGATATTTGCCGAATTAATAGTTTTCCAGTAAATTGTTTCTCACAATTAACATTAGTTGAGAATATTGTAAAACCAACACTTACAGTAATCATCAGGTTTAAGTACAATTATTTTTTTTCGTCATAAGGTTTTCCATCTTCGAACTGGTTGGACGCGTACCTCCATTGGTTTCAATTTTGAGTAAGCCTAGACACTTTCTGAAATTTCCACAGCCTACATCTTGGACTATTTGTGTGCAATAGTTTTACCTATCTCTATCTCTACCTCTCGTTTTTTTTTATCTCTGCTTCCAATACATTTTGCACTATTCCCTCATGCCTTAGGATGTGACTTATCGTTCTATTTGTCCTATTTTCTTACTGTTTTGCACATATTTCTTTCTTCCCCTGCTGTTTCTAGAACCTCTTTGTTCTTAACTTTGTCTGCCCATTATATCTTCATCATACATCTGTAGCAATACATTTCAAATGCTTTTATTTTTTTCCTGCCCGCTTCTCCTATTGTCCAAGTCTCACAGCCGTACAATGCTATGTTCCACACATCTGCTTTCTACATATTTTCCTTGTTTTTATGTTTGTTTTCTTTGAACCCAGTATTTGTTTTTTCTTGTTAAATGTAGCACGACTTTGTGCTAATCTTTGTTGTATATTTTTTGCGCTTTTCCCATCTTGCGTTTTTGGCTGTCTAGGTAGTAGAAACTTTTAACCTCTTGTAAGTTCTTGTTTCCTATTTGTATTCTAGTTTTTGATTTATTTTCCCCTCTTTGCATACTAGTACTTTAGTTTTATTTTTGTTAATTTTCATACCGCATCTCTCAGTTGGAAGTGTTTCCATTTCATTAAGAACTGCTTCTAAATCTTCCTTGCTAGATGCTAATACCGCTATATCATCTGCAAATCTAAGCATATCAATCTTTTGTCCCTGCATAATAATTCCAAATGTCTTCCTGCATTTGACAATATTCATTGCCTTTTCGATGTACAAGTTAAAAATTAACTGGGATAGGCCGCATCCCTGTTTTACTCCTTTCTTAATATCTACTTCACTACGTTCCTGCTCTAATTCTATTATAGCCGATTGCTCCTTGTATAAGCTATGTACTATCCGTCTAACCTTAAAACTCATTCCAATCTTTTTAATTATTTCGAACATTTTTTCCATTTTACATTGTCGAATGCTTTTTCCAGATCTACAAACACTATACGAGGAATGCTCGATATATGTTGGGAACTGACAACACTAGTGTTACTAGGTAAGATCTGACGTTTCTAACCAAATGATTTGACATTTTTGACAGTATACCTACTTATAACATTTTGCCATATAAACACTATTTGTTTTGGTTTGATTGAGTTTAAAATTTCGCCTTGGCCAAAAATGGAATTAACTCGTGAACATTTTCGTGCCATGAATTTTTAGGATTTCCGACGTGGATTATTTCCACAACAGTGCCTGAATCACCTTATTTTTCAAATAGCAACTTGGTTCGCTCTAACTGAATTGCGGCGTCTATACATTCTTTATGCGCTGCGGTCGACTGGTTTTCCAAATCCTTAATTTGTTCCCGCTCATTGTCTGTAATTCTTAGTTCCTCCTGAAAATAAACCATGTCGATGTGCCTTTTGTTGTGTTTTTTTATAGCGTCACATCCAGTAAAAACGCTTTCACACACTGCATGCAATACTTAAGATGTTCATTCTAGAAAAAATTAATGATTAACGGTTTTTGAATTATACATGTAAATATTAATTTCTTTTACGTTTGCAAAATTCAAACTAAGTCTTACTCTTCTTTGTCGGTAGTTCTCACACGAAATTTTCAAAGACGGAAAATTCTGTAACACTATTACATACACTTTGAACGACTTTACGTTTTACAAAAATAAACTTAAAATGAACTTTTGGTATCAATTCCCCCGTATTTATGTACATAGAGAAAGTATAAGTATAAGTATAAGTTTAAATCAAATTATAAAATGCTTATTCCCGTATATTAACTAGAATTGTGAAAGGCACTTTTATTCAATTAATAGTCAGACGTCATTGACAAAACAATGCAAGGCTGATGATCATACATTTCACTAAATTTATTTAAAAAATACGTCTTATTTTGAACTACATTTAAAATAGATTATCGAACCACTTTCTAGCCCACCGTGCAGAATTAATATATATTATATCTTTTGGTTTAATTATTTCAATGTGGATGCACTAATTGACAATTTTAACAATTCTAGATACTAATAAATATTTTTTGGAGTTTTACTCTATTATCGAACTAAATCTAAATAAAAAATGCAGAGGTGTTTTGCTGTTAGGTTTTTGAATGTAAAAACACTATGCGAGTTTTTCTTGAAGCTAATTTTAAAATACGTGATAATTAATTTCGATTCCCCAGGAAAATTTTATGCTAATTTGATAGGTTACACAATGGGTTTATCTCAAAAGACAGAGCAATACTCTTTCAAAATAGATTAAAGATGAATCCCATATGGTTTGCAAAAGGTTGATCTGTAAATAAGTAAGGAGTCGTTCGATTTAAAAAAAATTCCGAAAGATTTGAGAACCTGAGGAAAAACACCATAATAATTGATATCTTACACGACGGAGTTATATTAAAAATACTACTAAGAGTAATTTTGTATAATAATACTAAAAATGGTGTGGGTGGTTAAATACATACAGATAAAACCCACTATAAAACAATAATAAGCGTCACTTTTCCAGTCAAAACTTGTATATAACGCCAATAAGGAGCTGCTCGACCAACGGCATAAAAGGCGAGGAAGTCATGTTCTAGTGCATTAGTCGTCAAAGTATCGTCGAGTTTGATCAAATTTACAAGTTAAAGATGGATCTTTTTGTGTTCACGTTACAAGTGATAGGCGAGTACCACAATTAAATATCAACCAACTAGTTGGTAAGACAACCTATAGGTTAGGCGAATTTTCACCAAATTCTTACCGCCATATAATAGAAGTTGGTTTTGATTTATATGGTGGTCTTCAACCTGTCATCTAAGTTATTTGCTGTAGTGGTATGTGTGCAGACTCTACGATATCATTCTCATACTTCAATTGGAAGAAATTGTGTACTTTTCAAGTGGAATTTCAAATTCACCAATTTGCTCAAAACTCAAAACAAGTCAGATTAAATGGTTTGACTACTGGAGACGACGTTGTTGACATACAATTGGGTCAAGATTTCAAATTGCAGCTGAGCACATCCTTTAATAAAAGTATATGGCTGTTGAACAATTTTGAAAAAGAGAATTTATATAATATGGAAATTACGAAAGATCGGAATGTTATTGTGCTGCCTGCGTACGAGTGCATCAAGCTATTAAATTTGCGAAAATTAATCTGTTTCAAAATGGCTGAGTTGAGGTGTAGAAACATTCCAGAATTTTACGAAAAATTTGTAGGTGATATAAAAAATGTATGTGGAAATACGACGGAGTAAGAAAGGGTTCAAACGTTATTAGAGAAAGAAAGCCGTGCCAGTATTTCTCTGTCTAATGATTGCAGCAATTTAAATTACTTGACAGTGTTGGAAATTATTAAATATTACGTCATCCAATACTTAAAAGATGCGACTGCAAGGCAATCGCTTGCGCAAATGGTTAGAGATTTGGCTATCCCAGATTCGCCAGACTCTGGTTACCACAGCGGTTTATAGATGTTATCAAGACATGTATATATTTTATTAAAAACATTACATTTCTTGATAAAGTTTGTTTTACATATTTGTATCGCCAACATTAGCAAAAATTATTAATAGACGTATTAAACTATCTTGCTCTTTTTTTATTCTTAGGTTTAAAGTGGTGTATCCGATAACTGCATTCCTTTTAGCGTCACCAAATATGTGGTTAATAGTATGGAAAGTTGAATGTGAATTTTTTCAGAATGAGCAGTAATGCCGACGACATTTTTTAATTCTGGTAAATACAATTAATCGTCTCGTAGGAATATAAATCCCCAAGCAATTATACGTCGATTTCTAATGTACGGTATTGAAACATATTTATTGTATACCTCGAACTTGTAGTCACTAATATAATTAATAGAAAATCCATTGAAAAGAAATTATACACCGTTTTCACATATAATTCGGGTAATCCATAATCGTCAAGAAATTAGTTCGGATACGAATTGTATTTTCCAAGTACTTATTTAGCATTGACTACATTGACTACATAATTATGTTATGGCGTGTTTAGAGATTAAAATGTAAAGCCAGAAAATTGATAAAATTTTTACTTTGTATAAAATTGTAAAAGTCGTGGTTTTAAATATTCTAAAAACAGTACATTACTGGTTGAAAATGGTTTTAAATATTAAACACTTATTGCTTACAAAGAATTCACTTATAAAATTCTCACGGTTTTAGATTGTCTATCAACTTATAGATAAGATTAACATGGCTAGTCAAAGAAAACTTTCATCTAGGTTAGATATGAATGCAAAAATGTAGCGGTTTGGGGTCTTTAAAGTGTAACTTTGTAAGGGGTGGTCTAATTTTAAATCTATTTGCATATTCAGATTCTGCGTAAAATTCTAGACTAATTTGATGTGTCGGATGGCTAAAATTTTTTTAAAGAATTGTTAGGAGTCGCTACCGGTAAAAAATCTTAAAATGAGGGTAGCTCCCTGGGGATGATGCCATCTAAAAAATTCCAAGAAATTCGGATAGATGAGAAAAATCTAATGTTAATTGACGCCAAACAAGATATATTTATCTCGTGGGTGGATATGTGGAGAAAGATTTATCTCGCAGAGGGTATATGTATAAAATGGTCAGAGGTGGTGCTATTTTAAATCTGTTTACAGATTCAGAGTCTGCGTAGAATTCTAGACTCATTTGATGTGTCGCATGGTTAAAAAATTTATGCGGACGGCCAAAAATTGCTACCAGCAAAAATCTTAAAATGAGGGTAGCTCCCTGGGTGATAATGCTATTAAAAAAATTCCTAGAAATTCAGGTAGCTGAGAAAAATCTAATATTAATTGATACCAAACAAGATAGATTTATCTTAAAAGACGAAAATGGTTAGTCGAAGAAAACTATTTGGTCCAGATGTGAGAGGAAATGTGGATGCTGGAGGAAATGTGGTCACAGAAACCCTGATTTTCCTCTACTCACGCTTTTCCGTAAAATACAGTTTATAGACAGTAATAATTGATCTTGCAACAGACTTTCTATAATGAATGAACGATCCTTAATTATTATTTATTTATACACCTTTTATGTGACATTCAGTAGCGATATTCTAAGTATAAGGAAAAGAAAAGCAATTCAGAAAAGTATCAAATCTAGTTCGGTTACAGTATCTAACCAAAATGATTTAATTTTCTTGTTGGTTAGTTTTCTAATTATTAGCTTTCTTTTATTAAATAAATACTTACCATTAATATTGCACACCATGAACTTCCAACTATGATGGATCCAATGTTATCAGTATCCGATAGTGCATATTCTTTATCAATAACATCAACTATAAAGAAATTTATGATGTCCAAAATTCCAAATAAAATAATTCCAAATAACAATACTAATAACCATCCAAACATGCTGTTGAATAGATTCACCAAGGTAGAAAGCTGAGAGTTGATATTTCTCAGGGTAATGACAGATTTCAAAGATAATACATCCACGCCTCTTTCGACGTGCGAAGATGGTCCAAAAGAATTGATACGAAGAATTCTGTTCATAGCTTGATAACGTATTTGTATTGTTTTAATATAGCCATACATTAATAATCCTAAAATAATCGCACGGTAATAGATGGAATATAACCATGTAATAGAAATAACGGTAGTGACCGAAACCATATTTGTATTCAACCAATACACTTCGTATATCAATAATGCAATAATATACGTGTGAGCAAGTAATGCTTCAATATAAAATGTCTTCTTTGTTACTGTTTTTAGTGTCCCTTGTAATGCTCCATCTATTCCATTGATAATAGTTGCAAATTTAATGAATTTATTAGATACCGAGCTTAATATTGATTGAATCGATGCCGCGGTGACGAAAAACAGAAAAAATGTTATACATAAGCTATTTAGAGCAAGTATAATAAGGTGTTGCTCATTATAAAATATATATTGTAATATGTAGTGTCCATCTAGAATTATGACAATTATAACATTCAACATAGCATAGCATTTATACGAAAGAAATTTGTATTTGCTTTTATTGAGCGGAGGGGAAAGTGCTAATATATTTGCCAACCTGTATACAGGCTTTATAAACTCAGGACTTTTAATACAGCTTTTCTGCATAACCATGACTGACTAAACGCAAGTGTCACCTAGTTGTAGTTGCCGTTAAAAAATTATATTTTATTGATTTATGTTATTACGCAATTTGTGGTTTTAATTTGGATAAGAAATTGAAAGTGGTCTTTTGTAACTTTTAATAACCTACGTCTTATACGAGTCAAATCAATACCGATTTGTATTATTTTAGTTGAGGTTTAATTCTCTTGGCAGCGTTATAACATCCAATTTGCATAATTACAACTGCCTTTAACAACTGGAATATTTCATTGCCCAATTCTCAAAGCGGCAACGTTGGTAAGTTAATGGTGGCAGAAATGCACTTGCGCAGTTATATGCTATTCTAAACCCATTAACTCTAGAATTTTTAAAATTAAATTTTATTTAATATTTTCAATGTATCTTTAAGTAAATAAAAATATTTTAATTATCATTTATTTCTGTAACAACTAAAGGTGGGTTATGCACATCCTTCTCATACAATTAAGAAAGTTAGGTCACTTAGTTTCTAACACATTCTTTATTATTATTTTGTCTTCATTAATTGGTTGGTGAATCTTTTGTTAAATTTTTCTGCAGATCTGTGTCAGTCCATATAGATTAATTATTATAGTATTTAGTTAGTTTCCTTCTACGAATGTGTTTTATGAAGATGAAAATAATACATTAAAGAAATCTTTTCTATGCGATACAAATATTCTCATTTATCTCGGAATTTTTCTCTTTGGAAAAGGACAGCGAAGCATTTTATGTTTACTAATGGCAATTTATTATTAATAATACATCTAACTAGCAGTTTAGCATATCGCTGGAAATATTTCCAATCTCATCTCTAAGAATCTTGTATAGTGGGTTGTAGTAATTACAGGCTGTTATTCAAATACAATTTGTGATGTATGGCCTTTAATAATACGTGGCAACATCTGTTGCTTCACGAGGTAGAATGTCAATTATATATCATTTGTGGTCAGTCGTTTGACATAATTGAGATAGTGAAAATGAGGCCTGAGGTGAGAATAGCAAACGATCGTCGTATAGCAGTGGGTTGTAATGGGTAATGTGTTTAATTTGTTTCATCAAAGGGTCAACGGTTAGCATTTTTGATGTAATTTTACTTTTATTATATTTCATTTTTTAGTGTTTGTAGATACCAACCATGGACATCGTTTAAAAAGTTGACTTGAAAATTCGTTTGTGCAGATGTAGAAAAACCTACTCAATTTTTTTTTAAAAAATAATCCTAACTATGCAGTAATTGTCTGTCATGCAAGTTCTGGTGTAATAACGCAAGGGAATGATTTTCATTATTGCAACTCTTTTTTATGCACACATTTAATAACGGCTAGTAAGAATTAATAAGGGCAGCATTTACACTTTTTTCAAGGTAAGTAATAGTGAGATAAACCTGCGTGTTCAATCTTTTATTTGAGAGTCGTATGCTCCTCAACTGTAGTTGGAGACAAAAACCTGTTTAATACACTTACAGTCTTGGTAGAAAGTTAATTATTAACATGCGTTTTTTATGAATTTCAGACTATAAATTTTCATTTAAATTTGTAAGAATTTTTTTCAAATGTTTGCTTACATCAAGTATTCACTTAAAAATTAAAGGTATGTAAATATTTTAACAATGTTTAGTTCTAGTAATATTTTATTCAACACCATAATGTTACTTTTTGTGTGAACTATGTAGTTCAGAAAATCTCTACTCTAATTTTATCGATCTTGTATAAAAAGCAAACAATTATGTTGTAGTTGAGTCTAGATAAATATGAAGTGTCAAATTCGGACAATTGGATATAAGACCATATAAATTTTGTTTAGTATAAAATAACCTTGAATTTATTGATTCTGGATTAAAGAATGTAAACTGTCAATTAAAACAGATTTGCTTTAACACGGAATTAACAAACTCTAGTACGGCAAAGTGATAATTTAATTAATTATAGAGATGAATTGTTAAGTCTCTATTAATTTTTTTGTCTCCTTTTATGAAAGATATGTTATAAACATGAAGTTTGCTATTTACAAAAGTTTCAGTTTAAATTAAATTACTATTCACATCTATGGTATTGTTTTATTTTGGACAAGTATGTTCAAAGCTGAACAATTAATTTAAAGTTCATAATTTTGCATCATAATATTTAATGAAAGTAAGAAAGATAATTCGTATTCCAAGAAATATTAAGTATGAAAGGTGATAATAAAACCAACAGGTAAGAGCATTAAAAGGTCCTGCTTATGATTTGGCCTATTGTATCGTTATTCTGTATAGATGAAATTATTGTTTGTTTTTTTTTAATTTAAACACATTGTATTACTAACAAGAAGATCTTATGGTGTACTCAAGCGAACTTGAGGTTATGGTTTCCTTAAGATGATGGAATCTCAACCATCTTCCGACTAAGCTAGGGGTTTATTCCTCGAGTAGGGCTTATGACGAGTGTTCGTGGGTTTTTTGACAAAACATTGTTTACTTACTGACTCTAATAATACTAAAATGAGGGTGCAAGAGGGGCGCCACCAAGTCCTTAAATTTTCTAAATTATACTGCCTAAGCAGGAGCTGTAAAGAAAATATAATTAATATAGCAAATGACACAAGAGGTGTACTCTTGTTACCTTATACTACAAAGAAAAAGAATAGCTACTAATATCAATTATTTGAACACCATTATAAACACAATTTTAGGCATTAAAATTCTTGAAAGTGCTATTAGTGCTCCTTAGTCAAGTGAGAGCTAAAAACATTAATTTTGTAACGGGTATTTATACTTTATGCTTTATGCTTTAGCAACTCCCTTGTTCATAATAAAACAATTACTCAAATGAAATAACTGGTTGTCCTTTAATTACATATTGCCTTCTAAGTAACAAAATTTTATCTACAAAATATACATCTCAAAAGTAGTTTAATTTCTTCAACAGAATTATTGAATGAGAAAATTATGACTGTCTCTACTAAGAATTAAAAATATTAATAATGCATCAAACATTTTCACAAGGTTTTCCAAATTAATTATCCAAAATTCCAGATCTGTTACCTTGGTTTACAAGTGTGTATTAAAATTTCAAAGTCTAATAATTTTAGTTCTCATAATTACTTAAGGTATGATTGAATTTAAATGAAATATTTTGTTAGGATAAAATTAAGGTATTCATATTCATTTGTAATAATATCATGCATAACCCTTAATGCAAACTGTGATAAATTCTAAACTGAAAAAGTTTTCATAATTACACAGTAGAACAAGAATTGTCGATTGTTACAATGTTGTTTTCGACAATCTGCCTTGTTGTCAAGATAGGCAAACAGCTGTTGTCATGTCAAAGCGATAAAAAAGCTTGTATTGCAAGGTGTTGTTCTAAGCTACATTGAAACAATTACATTGTTGGGACTAAATGTGCTGACATGCGATCCTTTGACAAACGACTGACGTCAACGTACTCTCCACATTTTATTGCGTAATATACTGGAACTTTATCGGAATCATTTACGCGAACTTGAAGTGCATTTGATTTTTGCAAATCGAAACAAAACCAAACCATAAAACAGGCTATCCAAAATACATCATTTTCAACATTCCTCAACTGGTTTTCAAGACAGTTAATTTAACCGCGATTCGGAAGATTGAATATGGGGTTTGAACTTATAATCTCGCTGTCTTATCTTTACTGAATGTCCAGAATAAACATTATTACAATTACGTTACGTATAATAAACTTGATAATTACAAAGAGCAAACTTTAAGAAAATTATTATTAGAAATTCTATAAGACCATAACTAGAAAATCCTCCAAGCACGTTTTATAAATTTAGTGAACTTAAAATTAACAAATTTGGACAATTCATTATTAAAAATCCATAGAGCGATTGAACGTTATCTTATAAAATATTATCATAGAACGTTTGAGTGCTATCTTACAAAAAATTGTTATAGAACGTTTGAGCGCTATGACAAAATTATTTAGTTTTATTTGACAATAAATTAATCTGCTTACCATTATTAAAATACACCGTAAATCAAGTGCATCGTGCACCTGGCTAAGCGACAACGCTTATCGCTACACGAAGGTTGCTAGCAAGGGTCCAGTTCAACTGCATTGTGTTTCTTTATCAAATGGTCGTGCCAGACTGAATCGTCTGCTCAATGCGCACAAGTAACATCAAAATCGCCTAACATTGATGATTCTATTCAAACGACCAACGTTTACTAATAGTAACTAAACCAGTATTATTGAATAGTTTTCGGTTCGTGATTGGGCTACTCTGCCTCGATCTAAATATTTCTTTACATCGCCTGATTTTATTGTAAATTTAAATAAACAATGTAGCGTACTTAATGAATAATTTTAAATAATTTGCAGTCATCAAAAAAATTGATACAATTTAACAACACTTAGTGTTTCTTTTTTTAAATCATAACTTTATTTCAGAAGCTGCGTCCTTTTGTATATGGGACAGGTCTTCACTCAGCAAAATCTATTTTCTTACACAGAAGGTTTTCACATCACTCTTCAGCATATGTATTGCATATTTTTTAATTTTAATATTTGGTGGCGCCCTTTTTTTATTTATTCATAATTGTTTTAGTATAATAGAGTCATAGGAACCCACAGCCACACCACAGAAGCCTCCACAGAGGTTAGAGTTCTAACTAGTCGAAAGATATCCCCTATCTTATGACATCAATAAAAAAAAAAGAACAGTTCATTTCCGTTCTTTTAGGATTTATTCAAGAAGGAAATGTGTAAAAAATACATTATAAGGTATAAAAACAATCAGAAAACAAATTTTTCAACTAGAAACCACGTTGAATGCGTCACTATTATACCCCCGTAAACGAGGTTCGCGAGCCACTAATGACAGTTGGTAGCAATATTACATAATGTGAAAATTGAGCGCAAATTGTCGATGACGTCACACAATATGCAAATTAGGGCGACACAATTTACCAATTACACAAATTATATAGAAAACCCCCACGGGGGAATCACGTGAACATGTAGAGCTTCCTTCAGAATTACTCCATCATGGCGGCGGCTTTCTTCCGGAGTCGGTTACTTCGCTAATTTTAAGGCGTGGGATTTCTTGAGCCAGGTTGCATCCAAATTCACTTGTCTTCTTTCTATATGCAGACAAAAATAAGGTAGGGGAGACAGGTAAAAGGTACGAAAATTTGGAAACACAGAAAACCTACATATCAGAAAAAAGACACGGTAAGATACAAAAGACAACCTTCCTCACATCTCGGAGGCTAGTTCTCCCGCATCTTTCGGAAATCCCCTACTTCCTTCTTTGTCCACACGCGTCGGCGCGAATCTCGCGCAGCGCACTATCTGAAGTGACGGAAATACGCACACGTCCTTTTAAATTTATGGCGCAAAATTCTCACATATTAACACTTAATTAAGAATGTCTAGTGCCGATTTTTCGGCACGTAGCAAACGAATTCTTGGAGTTGGTTTTAATTATTTAACAATCGTTTATCGTGAAACACGCATCAAAGTGCCAAACATTATTGTACATAAACGCGAGGTTACTACGTTAGTTAGCTGAATTACAACGGGATGTTGTTTGCATTCCATAATTAGGTTAAAGGTTGGCGCCGCGCTGTTAACTTCGGCGCGTGGGGTGAAGTAAGCCGGCTCATCGTGGGAATTGTGAACATTCATCGCGTCAAAGGGGTGAGTGGAATGGAACTTGTGATTTTTATTGCGCTTGATTTAAACAAGTTATTATCATAACATTATTTAGGGTTCACGGTTTATTGTAATAGGCGGCTAGTATTAGATTATTATTTGATATAAGGTTATTTTTTGCGTTATCAACGAAGAGTTTATTAAATTTGGCAGTTGTCTTTTACTGGAATTCGTGTTTTGTATTAATTATTAGTGTTGTAGAAGAACCTGATAAGTAGAATATTATTTAATATTTATGAACTAAATATTTGGCGCCCTGAGATTACTTAGACTGGTTAGTGTTTCTCATTAATTCGGTATAAAGAAAGAAATCTTATAGCTCGAAGATGAGGAAAAGCCTCCGGCCTGTTTCACCATTTGGACAATGTGTTAGAAACGTTTGATATTCGTCAGCACTCGTTGGGCGTCTTGGGTGTTTTATATGCAAAATACACCATTTCTTTGACTTCTAATTTACAAGAAGCTGGATTTAATCAAGCAAAGGAATTCATTTTTAATTGCGTTGGAGAGTTATGTAAGTCCGTATTTTAAATATTTATGAGAAATTTAATAATGTCGATAATGTTTAAAAGATAAAAAATGTGCAAGTTATATTTGTAGCCCTATAGAACGATCTTGTACCTATTTTACTGTATTTGACATATGTACAGTGGATTATACTAAGTGTGAATTTTAGACTAGCCAATGGAATTTTTCTAAAAATGGCAGGATATGTAAACCAATTTTGTAATGATTGTTGTAGCCGGCTAATGTAGACGTCTGAAACGATAAAAAGTTTTTCAAGAAAGGGAGAAAGCTGTCTTCATTAGTATATTCCACCAGTTTGAGTGAAGTACATTTAATTTCAATACCGTGGTACCTCTATTTGTGCGATGAGCAATTGGAAAAGCGTAATTGAAATAAACCAGGCACAATTCTTCCTGATGTAGGTCATCAAAGCGACGCAGACAAGAAATAGGAATTCCTATAAATTGGTTGGAGGTTCCGCTCCAGCCCCACACTGATCACAGTCGACATAGGCGGATCACATGGCACAGCATACTAAAATCTTTTCCTGGAAAACCAAGCGAATCAAATTTGGAAGAAGCATTAGTGAGTGGAGTAACTCTTCACTACCCTTGACCAGTAGCTAGTAGCACATTACTATCTGACCTAGGATATATGTCTATGCATACTACGTAGAGATGGATTGAAGTAGTTGAAAGGAATTTAGCACCAATTGTCGTAAATTATTTCGTTATTAGGAAAAATTTTCCCCTCTCAAAATAATTGCTTCGTACAAACTAATTTCAGAATTTTATATTATAAATCTATCAGTGAATTTTCATAAAACTATCTCTTAATTCGGATTGCTATAATCATTAGGCTGATCTAAACTAAAAGTTTTACAACGAATCAATCGAATAGCCCACATTAGAAACTTAAAAACTAACAACCAAAAACGGATAAACCATTTGATAAACGCATCACTAAAATGAATGTAATATTTCCGAAACAAATGCTTTAACAATTGAAAACCACATTCTTTAATGTACTGAAGCAAGTGTTTTGATAAACAGATACTGGCTTTTAATATTATATTGATAGAGTAATTTGCTATATTTAAATTATAATTGCGCGTACTTATAGAATCTATTGAAGATGAATATAAGTCTATAAGTATATAAGGCCGGTCTGAATTCAAAACGGTGCACGTGTATGTTACATGGAAAAAACATACGCGTACACCGTTTTGAATTCAGACAGGCCTTACCCCACTACTATAATATGTAAAAGAGTTAAGCATTACCAGTGAATTTGTTTAAATGATCAATTGCATTTCAATAAATTTGTCTTAGGTCACTTTTATATTCGTAGGAATGTATACACGATCAACGTACAAGTTTATTTATTTAGAAGTAAAGCGATTCACGTTTAAAGTCTAATTATATACACCGTTTTACTTCCAAAAGTCCATATACTCCTTGGAAATAATTAAATGTTTACTTTTTATTTATATCCCTTCGCACAGGTTCAATTTATTTTAGAGATCTTACTTTTTTTAATAAAAATAATATTCATTTTAACATATATTTACTAATTTATTTTATTCTACATTTTTTATCAACGGTTGCACAAGAATCAAAAGATTCAACTTAATTTAATTAGTAATTTTTTTCCTAATGTGAAATACATTCAGTTATACAATTAAACAATTAAAAACATATCATAAGTTTATCATTAGAGGAACATAACAGATGGAATCTAGACGGAGGAGGTTAATGATCACTAGTGACGTCACAGTGCAGGTTTATTGGCTTTTGTGTGTGACGTCAGAAGCCGCACGTGGGTTGGGGTCGTTGACCTTTATGTTTTGACGTGGGTAATGATCTAGGGTGACGTCATCAGTCGAGTTTATTAACCTTAGTGTTCGACTTAAGCGCTTGTAGTTTATTATGGGTCATTGACCTTTGCGTTTTGTATTTGTGGTGGAAGAGGAGGAGGTCATTGATCATTTTTTGACGCGTATTTTCACGTGACTCATGCTGCTGCAAGTCGGGGTTAATAACATATACATGGTGGGTTCTTTGACCTTTGAATTCCCGCACTTATGACAGATAAATCGTCACAGCGGGCACTGTTTGATTAACGTCGATGGCGTACTGATATACTTCCTAAATCATTGACCTACTAGCCTGTTTTCGTAAGATTGTCAAATGGACCTACTTCTAATCGGTGTAGACTTAGTACTCTACTGACCTACTTCCTTACCATTGTCCTATTGGCCTGTTTTCGTAAGATTTTAAAACTGACCTACTTTTAATTGGTGTTGACCTAGTAACCTACTGTTCTACTGACATATTTCCACTTCCACTACTTTCTATCAACTTGTATGAATAAAAGCAAAGTTCTGTTGTACTAAAGTATAGTGTTGTGTACCCACTGATACCTCCAGCAATATACCGCTGACGGTTGTTTTAGACCTTACATGTGATTTTCCAATGCTTCACTCGAAGGTACTACATTGGCCAGGAAGCGAGTTTTTCTTACCTGGAAATTTGGAACTTTTGCCGGACCCTTGCTGTTCCAAGCAAGGTAGGGATCTTTATTGTGCGTGACAATACTCACACACACGGGATCTCCATCCGAACGAGGGTGTATTTTTGTGAAAAATGCTCGCCTAACATTTTTTAAGCGGATCGTGTCGGGATACGAACCCAGGACCTTGGACGTAGTAGTCACACACATACCAACTACGCCACGGAGCCGCCTGATTGTTTTAGACCGTAATTTAATTAACAAATTGATGGCATACACCTTGCAATTTTGTGTGGTGTATACCTTTAATTCGTTGTATCTGGAATTTGGTCGAACTAGGGATAACGACGCGTTGATCTGGATGGAGCAAGGGGATAATGCGGTGTTATTTCAAAACGATCATATCGAGGAGTTGATGCAATGGCAATCAACAGAGATTTACGAGGAGCTTCTCACCTACACGAACAGTAATAAGCGACACCGCGTACACTCGAGCTGTAGCGGTGTTGTGGAAGTTATTTTGCTAAAGGAGGTAAGAAGCAAGTTTGTAACTATTTTGATTGGAACGCCATTGTCAACAACTGGTTAGCTGATTAAATTAAACATGTTCCAGTTTAAACGGTTTTTGGATAACCTGGAGTCGTATATTTTTTGTTGCCAGTACGATCTGATGGCTGACGAATTGGTGGTGCTGGCACAAGATGGTAGTGGTGGTGGTGGCGGTGGCAGAATAAATGTTCATGGTATAAAAGTTGACGCCGGGGATGCGAGCGATCATTTATCTTTTTAAATAGCAATTACATAGATTTCAACCAGCATTTCAAAATTTTACATTTTTCTAATAGTAAGCATTTCGTAAATTTCGAGTAACTTTTTTACTATTTAGTCTCATAACGATGTTTTGTATTATATTCTTTGAGGACTGATATTGTTTCACTGCAAGTCATACTTGGCTAAATACGTAACTTAATCACAGAGTAAGATTGTCATTGCTCTCTTTTTGCACTCGGCATCTACTATTTGTTTTCCATATCTATTCAAATCTGTAGAAAAAAGCATTACCACTTTCGATGGCCTGTATTTATTGTACAAAATCGTTAACACAACTTAAAGCTCGCAATCGTCGTACTGCACTTTGTACGCTGACTGATGCACAAGTCCCTGGATATTAAAACAGTGCAAGTTCAACAGTCCGGGGCACAAGTAAGATCGTCCTGCTTTTCAGTGTTCCACTCGAAGGTACTACATTGACCAGGCAGCACGTTTTTATCGACCTGAAAATTTTGAATTTTGCCAAATCCTTGATGTTTCAAGCAAGGGTTCTTGGACTTAGTATTCACGTGCGAGTCAACTAAGCCACGAATCTGCCTAAGAGAAGGGCACCACACACAAGCGTTTAATAACTGTCGTTGTATTAATAAAATAAAATGTCGGTGCAAAGTCAATATCTCCCCTCCCCTCATTAACGACTGACCGTTGTCCTCAATGAAGTCTTGTTAAAATGGAAGTACTGAATGGTTTGCTATTAGACGAATAAGTCCTACTTTTTAAATTTTTATTTAACGACAAAAGACACGTAGCTTGTTATGAGGACGACGCATATATCTATCACTTTTGTAATACACCATCCTAACGGAGGTAAGTTATCTTCTTCTACCAATAAAATATCTTTTATCCTTAAGTTTGTAAGCATGCTCTTCCAGTTGAAACGATGCTGCCGCTGATTTATATAGTTTCTGGACCAACTTTTTACAGGATATTTGTTGTAGTTTTGAGCAGGCTGCTAAATATTTAACCGGTTTTCCGAAATGTACGAAATATGCCCTTCTGGAAACGAAGTCAAAACTAAAAATGTCACGGTGTTAAACATTCAAGTCATCTATTGCCTCAGCTGTAGGCAGCTGATGTAAGAATTTACACCGATTTCGCGCTTTAACGATTTAATTAGTGTCAATGTACCGCGGTTGATATGATTTATGAGCCTTGTAAACGTCTTTGATCCTTTTATAACGTACGAAGTTAATTTGTTGTTTTCTTCTTCCATATTGTAACACGGAAAGCTTTAAAATATTTGGTATCTAGTTTATTGCATTTTAATATTCGTGGGTTCCTTGAATTGGGGCATTTATTGATTTATGCGAAATAATTGTTTTTAATAGTGTTTTTTAGTAACTGTCTTATTTTCTTGTTAAGTACCCAAAAATTTTAGAATATGATTTATTTGCAACTTTTAAAATGAAATTAAATATTATATCTACACATAATTAGTAAGGGCTTCCTTAGATTTTGCGAAGGCAATAAGATTTGTATTGATTTGTATTCTGACAGGGAACGGATGCATATTTTAAAGAAGATAGCTATTTATGATACTTTTAATGAGGACTTCGTTTATAAATGCAATGAGATTTATCGCCACGGGTTATAAAACCTGTTCTATCGAATGTTTTACGCATGGAATTTTTCTTTGCTTATATGGAGATTCATTAAATTGGTATTGATTTTACGCAGATGTATTAATTTGATATTATCCTATGCAATAAAAATTACTGGCTTGTGTATTCGGTTTCTAAAAATTTTGAGCGTAACCGTCGCTAAATTCGGAAAATTTCTCCCGTTCTACGTGCGGCTTACAGAGAATTCGTTTTCTACCTTTGCGTGTGCGTTCGTTCCGAAGATTGTTGGCTCTCAACCAATGATAAAATTCTCTGCCGTCACAAAGTTCCGCCTAACCGCTATACAGCTTTGTTCTATACATGTTTGCAGTTTCCTTCCAAACCCCACTTGAGTTACAGAAAATCGATATTGTCAACGTCCTACTTCAACACCACGTGTATATCTTACGTGGCTTTCAATTCAATGCTTGCTTTATATCTGTCTCTATCTGTTGTATATTACCGATTGTCCATTCCACTCGCTCATTAAGATATTTGCTACCCTAGCTGTTTATACAAATTGATGGTTGAAAACAATTTTTATGAAATCTTATATTAACGTACGTTCAAATTCTATGAATGTAACATTTAACAAGCAGGTGTTTCTGTTAATTGTTGACTGTTTAAAATAACAATTCCTCGATTTCTGCTTCTTAGTATCTGATAAAACTGAGTGTTGGCTTTTAAAACAAATATATTTGCGTTAGAAATTATTGATTTTCTTATGCAAGCACGCTCCCTTTTTGCTTATATGCGTTTGATTAAAATAAATTATGATTAATTATGCGCATCCTTGAACTTCTATATGCTTTGAAGCTTTCTTTCTTCATGTAATTCTAACGTTCCAATTATTAAATATAAAAATACCTAAATACTCGTCCGTTCTTACTAAATGAATTAAATTAATTTGGCGCGTAAATAATTTGCTCTTTTCTATATACATGGTTGCTGAAATTATATTGTATACACCTATTTATCTCTTTAAATCCACAACAATAAATATAAATATATATATATATATATATATATATATATATAAATTTTTGTTTTGTGCGAATATAAGGTATTTAAGAAACTGTATTAAACAAGTGACAGAATAGTCCATAAAATATTTTTAATTTTGTTTTATGTGAATACTAGTATTGAGGTTAAAAATTTAGTTTGGTGTGACAAAGGAGTGTTTTAATTACTTTTGCGGAGATTTTTGTTCTGTGTAAATCTTCCGAGATATATTGGATAATTATTGTTTTCTCCCCGGATTGATTTTCAACTTTATAACACTTTTTTTTATTAACGGTTTTGTAAATAAATTTGTTTTCTTTTCTTTTTGTGCCCCATCCCACCATACGACTTTTTAGCTAGCACGGCATTGTTTCGATTTCTTTTTCTTGTTGCTGTAAAAGTGCGGACTATTTTCGTTGCGTACGTTATTTTTTATCTTGTCCTCACGGACTACTGTAACCAACTTTTGATTTTAGTTCATTCAAAGTAGTCGATTATGTAGCAATAAAGCACTGCAGAAAATTTACTAAGTAAATTACTTCTTTCGATAATAGCGGACCGACGGTACGTTAATCGACTACAAAACCGGTTGTAAATGTGAATATAATGTAAAACAGTTTGAAAGAAAGACTTACCGAAATGTTCAGCTGCTGTTGTAAAAAGTAGCACTTGTATCTTAAGAAATGGAATAGACAGGAAGGGAGAAAAATGTAGTAATCCAAACTGTACATATTTGCCCGAGCCAACCTTGTTCACGTTCAAACGTCTGGTCAGGCGAACATTGTTTGTTTCTTACTCTGCGCGTGCGTTCACATTAATTGAAGTAAATGGCAATTCCGAAAAAAAAACAAATATTTGACAATGCAGTCCTGCTGCCTAAACAGTAGCTATTTAGCAATATTGAGTGTTGAAAAAACACAAAAGTGATTTTCGTAAGATAGTTATTTTTCATGTGCTATTGGTTTTTCAATAAGTATCGCTGCACAGCATATCATAGGCAAAGGCGAGTCTAAGTAAGTATATATTTGGGGAATGCCTTTCTTTATTATAATTTCCTAGAAAATCTTTCCTATAGTTTCTACATTCTTTCTTAGAAAGTTTCACTTCGGTCGTTTATCGTCTGGATATAGTAGCGTTTATGTCAATTGAGTTGATCGTTAGTTTGTTTGTTGTTTCACCAACCAACCAGCTCAGCTCTCCGCGGGATTAAAAATCCAGCTAGATCGCAAATTCTCGAGAAAAGTAAGGCAAGCATAACAAGAACTGACTTGCTGATAGCGCCGTTAATGTGGTGTTTTCTGGTATGTCCAGGTGTGAGTGAGTAGTGGATGCTTTGATTGGAATGTTAATCACTGATCGACGAAAAATAAAAGTAACTGCGTGCTGTCACCATATCAATTACTGACCTATAAGGCTCGAGCCGGATAATAAACACCGTTGGTAGAATGTGTGTTTTAACCAGAGTAGCATGTACATAGCATAATCCCAGACGACTCTTGGATTTCAATCACAAGCGTGTTAGTAGTACTGGTCTTTGGATGTCTATCACAAGTACTGAATTTCTGGTTGACTTGGAGTTTCTACCGCTTTTGATTGTAGGCGTGGATATCGTGATAGAGTAAAATGAGTTAGGCTTGTTAGAGGGTTGTTGTCTGGTAACACTGGCTCACAGGACTACCTAAAAAATATCGTCCAAGTAGATGGTCCGATGTCATCTCTTCCCAAATCATCGGCGGATTGCACTCGATTTTCTCATAAAAGTGCGGATTGTCTTTTGTTCAGAGAAAGATATTACAATTTCGCAAACTGTAATAATTGCACACTTGTCCGAGAATGTATCGTTTGCTGACGGGAAGCGTATGGGCATAGCTGTACATACATGCACTCGTTGCTCCAAATCATGATCACTCAACCCATTTACCGAAGATGGTTGAAAACATAAAACGCACGAATCCTTCTGCATTGTTCCTACATAGTAGATCACGGGACGCCTAGTTCTGCGGACTCATTACGACTTGACTTTGTCGGCAATCATGTAATTGATTTCGCCACAGTAGCACAAGTCTCGATACAAGTCTTATGCCTAGCGCTACGTGGTGCATTACAAATAGTTCCCGCATCCAAGGCTCTTCTCTTTCATGCAAATAACGTTAGTGGTGATGTCGAAAGTTTTCCACAACGCACAACGAATTCACTCAAAATGTCTCCCACTGTCTTCTTCGTATTCTGACGTGCATAAACTCACACAGAAGACGCCAGACTCCTTTTAACACTGAAAACGGTTGTATCTGCCAAGGTTTAATTTTCTCTGCTGACATATCTAACTGTTCCATGCTAATAACATGTAAAGACACTTCCTGGCAAAGGTGTACGCCATAATTGCTTATTGAAATGATCGAATCAGGTTATGTTCCATGAAATAGTGGACGGTAATTTTTATGTAACTTTGGGTTCCTTATAGGGACTTTATCATTCTATTGCGTTTTTACTACTTTGTTGGAGATTAAGCATTTCCATTGTCGCACTATTTAGCAAAGCTCTATTAAAAATGTTTAGACAATTTCAAGAGATTTGAACCAGGCAAGAAAAACTATTGAAATCACCCTTGTAATCATAGCAGAAAAGGAGCACTACAGTGAGTGGAATTGTAAAACCTCGTTGCCTACTTCACAACAATGAACATGAATTGTAATGTGCTTACTGCACACTTACTATATTTAAGTTGGCTATCATCTCTCGGCATGCTTTTACAGTTGTCTTTTATTGAGTACTCAAGAAGGTTATTATTATGGAACTCTTTATACTATATTATCTCTTTGACAAGTCTGATGACAAATGTCAGAAGTGCTCAAAGATAGTACTTCAACAGCTTCAAACACCATGCAATAGAACGCATTTTTTGACCGGCATAATATGAGTTGAAAACCGTTTTCATAACGATTTGTTTCTGTCGACTCATCTGAGACTCTCCACTCTCCAAAGTACACAAGGTCACGGACCGGTCGCGTGCATAACATTTTTAAAGCTTGTGTTGCAATACAGCCGGTCTGTGTTCAGATAGGTTTAGGGGCAAACTAAGGCTAATGTGTAAGTTACTCGTGACTGAATACAGTCTAAGATAGTCAATAGGAATGAGTAGAACAAAAAATAAACTTTATTGAAAATCCACACCTTGTGAGAACAATACAAAAAACAATTTTGTGCTAGTGAGTTTAAAAAATATTACTCCAAATGTTTCAAATATGAATTTTATATTAATAATGATTTAACAAAGTGTAGGTATTGTAAGGACACTCAGTAAATGACGTACTGCCAAGTAATTACGTATTAATTTAAGCCTTGTCCAAAAATGTGGACGTAACTGTAACTATTTACTAATCTGCAATAATACGATTATATATGAAGTCACAGTTCCAAACAATCCTAGTAGCATCTTCAAATCCACTGTAAAGAAACCTGCTGCCGAAAAATATGGATACCTGTGTGTTGTTTGTTCTGACAATAAAAGAATCTCATTCCTTAACGTGCTGTTACTGTTAGTTTCAACTGCTGGAATACGTAGAAGTAAAATATCGCATATGTATGCGGTGCGCCGAGCTTCTTTGGTGGTGTTATCACAGACTTTGGCTATACCGGCACCCATAACCTAAAAGAAAAGTTTACGTTATCTGTTATTATAAAATTTACTTTGTAAAAACAATGTTTTAACTTTTCTGCTCATTGTGCACTCGGTAAAATATTTCGTTAAAGACGAAGAACACAACTTTAGGTAGGAAAAGTATTTCATTCTTGATTATTAATAAAATGATGAACATCTATAATTTTTTGCTCAAAAATACGTCCAAATAAAAAATTCCGCTTACGAAATTATATATTATAATAGAAAAATGTAAATAATGACACAGTTATCTCTACCGCAGAGAAATAAACAATATTTGAAACAATACTTTCATTTGTTCATAATTATCTATGATGATTTTAAAAATGTATAAGCAGGAAATGAATATATCTATTGGAATATCTTTATGAAAAGGAGCCTACTTATGCAATTACACGAAATTTATATATATATATATATATATATATATATATATTGCTATGATAAGAGGGTAGATTAAGGGTAAACTAAGTCATAGGGGTTGTAGAATAAATGTAAATAATTTTAACGTTAAGAAAAACAAATAATTCCACCAATCATAGGAGTAAATCGACTATTTTACAAAAGGTCAATAGCGAGCACACTGTATATAAATTATATTTAATTTAATGCAAAGAATGAAGCTCATTTTGCAATAATCAAATACTATTTAGCTAAAATAATAATGTATACGTATTATGATACGCTTTAAGTTCAAGAAACGAGTAAAGATTAGGTTTTAAACGCAACAAATTGCATCAACATAAACACATTATCGGGAAAGATAGACAACCTGGTATTCTAGAAATTTAATAATTTCGTCAAAATGTCAACGCATGAATAAGTAAACGCATTCTAATACGTCATTATTAGAAAATAAATACGTGACTAGGAATAGTACATTTGCATAGAAATCCAACATATTTTTAATAACAAATAAATAACAGACGGTTAGTTATGCGATAAGCTTTGAACTATAAACGACTCAAATATAAAATACATGACGGAAAGAAAGGAATATTTGGAAATTCTAAGAAGATACTATGATTTATTGAATGTTTACGTGCAAGATTTAATAAAAGTACAACAATTAAAACCGGGAATTTGAAAGATACCAAGGTTCTACGGAGATAGGCGGAAATTACAAACGTTTATCAATAAACACGCGATGTGCACCAATTAAAACATGCATAGGTGGAGCTTATAAATACGATAGGAAACTCGAAAATAGAGAGTCCATCCTCAACAAGGCACGAACCACGTCGATATAAAGTAAATATTTACGTACCAGTGACAATTTCTGAAAAGTCAGTAATTTAGTAAAAGTGAAAGATCAATAGTGCCAAATGTGTGCTACAAAAAATAGCCGTTTACGCTTAGATGGCTCTGAATATAGATCTGAAATAGGATCTGAATAAGGCTCCGAAAAAAAAGTCCGAATAAACATTCGAAAGGTACTTAAGAGTAATTATAAAGATATTTTTGCTGGCTTTCAGGAAATTATAAATTTGGTGAATGTTAATATTCTATTCAAAGGCTAAATTTTGAATCTACATCAAACTGTACATTTTGTCGATCATTATATTGTTTAAACTTGGATTGCTTCATTTAAATTATTTCAGCAAATAGAAAGAAAAGGGGTTAAAACAATCTTTATGTTGTGAAGTAGGGCATTTAGTGAGCTAGCTGTGGAGAAACAAATACAAAAAATTATAGTATTTTAAAAAAAGGGTATACCACAGCAATGAAAATAACGTCCAAATCGTGGGACATAAATGAAATAAGAGTCATATCACAACAATATATATATATATATATATATATATATATATATATATATATATATATATAAAACCATGATACAGGTTCAAGTCTTATCCAAGACCTTATATTTTGTACCTTTCAATTACTAGCTCGATTTGAAATGATCATTTGGGCTTTGCATAAAAGTCTAAATTATTATTTCATCTTATTCACTGTAATACGATAGTATTTATTACCTTACCTTGTGCAATTAGCTACCTAAAATATTTATATATATATATATATATATATATATATATAGACTCGTTGGTCGTCGCTAATTGCTGTGACCCGTCTACGTATTGTGAAAGCCACAAATTAATGCTGCCACTTGAATACAGCGAATTGTACTAATAACGATGCAAATATGAAACTATCTTTCCGTGCCCTTTTCCTTGCCTGGCTAAATTATGCTGTGGAATTTACGAAAATAAAATAAAACACATAAATCTCAAGAAACAGATGCATTCAAAAACATTTTTCTTCTATACAAATTATCTAAAGAATCTTTTACATTCAACTAATCTAAAGAATGTTCATAAAACAAAGTCTAGTCAGAAAATCTTAATGATTGCTTAATTATTAAAATAATTTTCATCTAAACCTTTTTAATAAGTACAGAACCCAAATATCTCCCCTGTGAGGTACAAAATCCTCTTTGAGTTTTATGTGGATAGTTTACCTATACTTCATTACTCTTTATCAGTGTAATTGGCCAACGACGCTGCACAAATAATTTAGTAAAGATTAAAATGCTTCAAACTCTGACCTCAAAATTTACTGGAAAAATTACCACTTCATAGATAATTTTTATAACATTAAGAATTTATTCTTACGTTCAATTTTACACTTATAAATATTTTCGTTCAAATTACGACTTTTTTAAATATTCCCACACTTCCACTTCGACATTTCGTATAACTATTACTAGTTTTTTTTTTTACTTTTTTATACGATATCGTGATTTGTGAGGGTCGTTACTTTACTTTCCTTTCGATTTCTGTCTGATCCGTATGTTCTATGGTAATAAATTAAGTTACTAATATTTAAATATCCTTATAAGTTACCAAAAACAAATTATACTTGCTGTTGTTATTGTCAAATTATCATAACTAACGGCATTAAATACTTCCTGGCTTCATTTACAATCGTCATTTGACGTTAAAACATCAGTTTGCAAAGTGCATTTATTTTTAATGAAATAAAATCAGAAGTTGTAATGATCTACCATAATTATTTATATTATTGTGACAAATCTTCATTATACATTATCAAATAAATACGTTTGATAACTTCAATGTTACTTTTCTAACGCCGACAAAATAGACTACACATTATTCAAAATTTAATGTCGTAAAATAAATTTAATTATAAAACTTTACTCGAATCTTACATATTGTTTGACTTTAAAAAGAATGGCTGAATTCTTTTAACTACGTCGGTCTTATATACTACAATTCTAAATACGTAATTCTTTTCGATTCCATTCTAGATTTATTTCGAAGCATGACACATTCTGAATGATGTAATAATTATGCGGACTTTACGTTTTAAAAAGGCAATTAAGTGCGGCTATCATGGTCGTAAAGTCTTCTCTTCTTTACTGATCCACGGAGTCAAAGGTCGCTGTCTCCTTCGCTCCGTAATAAGTAAAACTATTAAAATCGTTATCTATTTTAGTTTATGGTTTCCCTCATAGTATTGTTTGAATTGGAGCGTTTATTCATTGATTGAAAATAATAGGCTTATTTAACGGCTTTTAGAACAGTTCTTGGTAAAAAGACATATTAGTTTATTAATAATGTAAATGTTTAAACCTTCTGGAATTAACTTTTTTGAAATTAAGATACATTTGATTAAAACTCATTAAGTGTTATTTTTCTCTAACGAGAACGAATATTCTATTTTTGTTTTTAAATTATAAATAAAAAATTGTTTTAAGATATTTCTCAAGAGTAATTATTTATACATATGGTTGAAATAAATTAATATAAAATTGGTAATCTAAGTTTATATAGGGTAGAAAAATTAAATACAAGGAACTTTTACTTTTATCCGTTTTTTTCTCTGTGGGTGGTTTTTTCCATAGAATTTTGTGTTGATTAAGCTTATATATATATATATATATATATATATATATATATATATTATCGTGTAATTAAGGGTTCATTGAGATACATAAAAGCATAAGCTAGATATTAGAAAAAAATTAGTCATTTAGGAAATTAGGATATTTTAAACAATTATTTTAGAAGCATAGGTAATATATAATAATGTAGGGTTAATTTAGTTTAGTCATAGTTAGCTGGGAATGATGTAATATAGTATTTATTTAAATATGGGGCATAAGAATTAATAACAATGGAATACAAGTATTGCATATTTAATATTATAAGGAATTGTAAAAGCGTTGAATATGTGTTAAAATAACAGTCTTACTTTTTTAAGGTAAAACCCAAACGTTAAAAGCAGAGCAAAATAACAAGGTGAAATATATTTCTAGATAACATTGACAAAGATGCAGTATGTTTCGTAAGATATCGATTTTAATTCTGGAGCTAGTATAGAAGGGAGCTAGGGACAACTGTCACGGAAGAACAAAGATGGAACAAAAAAGTATGCATACAAACGAGAAACATAGAGTTAATCACGGAGCCGGTATTGTAAGGAGATTTGAACAAATTTATTGTAGCGGAGGAAGAAAATCAATAATTTCAGGGAATTTTAGAAGCAGGAACGTGACGGTTGAAAGCGGGAGAAAGGAGCCAAGCAAGGTGATTGGAGGATATAGATATACGTGCGACAGGTTTAGATGAAGAAGGGTAAACATTCAGCTGGTGGAAGCATATACGTGAAAGGAAATTATAGGTACAAGACGTGAAAGTAGTGGGAATGAACTGAACGGTGGAGGTTAATTTTCATGGAATCGAAGTGGCAGTTGACAGTTAGAAAAGTTTTACTGAGTATTTGTGTGTTTTTGTTATCGAAATTCACGCGAAACCGAGATCCGTTAGAGCTTTTTCGCTGGAATACGAGGCGGTTAACAAATAATTTTAAGAATTGTTGAAACGGGTACGAGTTGTACGTGCGATTTAGAAACAGGGGAGTGAATTCTTGATTATTTAACCATTTTCGAAGAGGGGTCTCGCTCTCTTTTAATTTCATCAGTCATTCGCGACACATCTAGTTACTTTCAAGAGAATTACTACAGTTTGATGAAAAGTTACTTAAAAGCTATTTAAGTGAAAGTTAATCTTGTATGTAAGTACAAACAGATTGTTATTGTATTGTTAGAATGCACGAAATTAATAAAGATTAAAATTATTTGGACGATGGAAGCAGCAATTTTTGGATATTAAATTTAATTTGGAATTAGAGGAAGAAAATTTGAAGATTGGATGTTTTTGGGTGTATATTATTTTTGGAAAGATAGCGGCAGATATGGTGATTCGACCAGGGAGTTATTTGATAGACTGAGGACATACTGGACGGCAGCATCTCCAAGGAGCTAGTTGGTGGACAACATTCTGAAGATAGCTACCAGGTAGGCCATTATATAGAACATTGAGGGTGAATATTTTCCATGATTTTTGTAATTATTTTGATTTGTGTTTTGGATGTGTTTTCTAATGTTATACATTTTATAAACTGAAATTTATGAGACTTTAAAATGAAATTGAAATTTATTTTTGAAAATCAAGAATAATTAATTAGCTTACAGATAACCATGCGATGTTGTAAAGAGGTATAGAGGGCTTACTTGCTACTTGGTAGTGCAGTAAAGTTGTATGCACATTTATAGAGTTTTACTATGAGCTCATGATCAGACAAAAGGGTAAACGTAATGTATGAGGAATGCCCTTTTGCTTTAATTAAAACTATGTGTTTAATAGGGTTATCGATCTGAATTATTTTTATTATTATGAAATTGTTGACAATATGAGTGTATATGAAGAAATCACATTTTTGAAAATGTAATATTGATCTCACGTTAATAGAGTGTGATATATTTTGTGAATTGAGTTATTTTTAAGTGTGTGATTATAGGGTGAGAATTTCTATTTACGTTTCAGCATGTTGATATTGAGTGAGAGTTTGTAGATTTAACAGGTAGGTGTTTGTGTAAATTTTAAACAATTTTAGCTAGTAAGTGTAGAGCACCCGAAGGCGATTCTGGAGCAAAACCTCACAGCATTTATGTCGACCCAACATTAGAGTCTACGAATCTGAGGGCCAGTTTACAGGAAAACTTCACAGCATTTATGACGCCCAAAGTGTGGGAGCACGAATTTTGGAACCCTACCAATAAAACCTCACAGTATTATGCAGTCAAACGCTGGGGCTCGAGTCAAGAGTGTAAACCTCACAGTAATTGCTGTGGTCAAAGATTTAAACTTTTAACTTCGCCAGTGTCAAAAAAAAAAAATTTTCAAAATTAAAAATTTAAAAAAAAAACTTTCTTACCCGTTTATTCTGCTTCAAGAATCTTCAGCAGCTTCCCTGGCTAGCTCAGCTGTGCCTCATCTCGGATACCTAAATATAAAACCATCTTTCCTTCACACTCGCACACCATTCAATAAAATCACCAAATAATACAACAATCATACATCTTTTATTTACCGCTATTTACAGACAAATTATTCACATGTATAATAACAGTTTGGTACAGTAATGACAAACTCAAAATGTGCTATGTTTTTAAAGTCCTTGCTTTTTTAATCATTTGCAAACAAATTTAATAAAATATGAGTAGATGGGCACCACATAATACCCTAAATTGATAGTACACTGGAGTATGGTGAGCTCATGATAACCCAGTTTATTTAATATATGCCTTTTACCTTGCATAAATTAATACAAGATTGATAGACCCGTTTACCCATTACAATCTAACTTATATTCAGCATAACATCTAATAAGTTTTAAATACACCCTTCTTCAATATTTAACTAACCCCAATACATTGTCCAGTGCATATATCTTTTCCAATAAGTTGGTATAACCATAAATAAACCCCAATAAATCACTCACACATCACCAAATTCCACAAAAGTTATCAGACAACAGAAATTTCAAATTAATTACCTGGAGAATGCTTCAGGCCTACGTTCCTTTGACGACGATCCCCAAAACACCTTAGCCTCGTGACCATGCGCTGTCACAGACGATAACCCCAATTAATTCGTCAAGCGCCTTGCTTCAAAATACCATTCTATAACAGCATACAATCTTGGTTGTTTGTGAAGCTTACCCACGTATATTATGCTTTTATTTAGTGATTGTATAGCTTGTTAAAGTAGAAGACGAACCTCTGTCAATTTAATTTACACTTCGCGTTAATACATAGATGGCCACTACAACTCAGTTACACGTGGTAGCACTATATTTACTGTATGATGAACATATTTTAATACTCACATATCAAAAACTCTACTATAATGTAGTTCTATCGTAGCAAAGTAGTATAACAGTGATCAGCAGACAAAGAGAGCCGTAATAATTCAGCTTAGAGTATTTATACCTTTAAAATACTACCTCCCGGACACACTTCCCGCAAAAATAACAATACTGCAAATTGTGATATAACCGTCTTGAAAATTCCTGAAATTTATTTCGTGGACGTACCGTCTGTATCCGAAATCGCTCCCACCTGTCGCGTGTTCGTACGTTTAGAAACTGTCCGTTCCTAACCAATGACACTATTCTGTGTCGTCATAAAACCCCGCCTGCAATATTTTTATCTCTGTCTGTTGCATATCTGCTGTTGCGTTCAAAACCCCACTTGAGTTGTAGAAAATCGATATTGCTGACAGCCCATCTTTACCCCACGTGGATATAGTACGTGCGTTTTTAATACCAAAGCTTGTATGTCTGTCTTTGTCTGTAATATATAACAGATAGTGCATTTCCCTTGCTCTTTAAGAAATTTGTTAGCTTGTTATTCGAACCAACTGACGGTTGAACATATTTTCTATGAAGTCCTGCCTTTGTATGCTCATAATTTCGACGAATGTAATCTTTTAAAAATACGCAGGTGTTCATTAATTAGACTGTTTACCACAACAATTCTTGGAATTTATATTTTGTCGTATTAGATAAAACTGACGTCTGTTTGTTAGCAAGAAGCCTGTTGCCTTGGGATTATTGATTTTCCTTACCCTCGTGGGTTTTCTTACGCTCATACGTATTGAATTAAAATAAATTGAAATTAATTATGCGTATCCATTTGTTTTAAAACTGTTTTTCTTTATGTACTTTTAACATACCATAGAAATACATCAATACTTGTCCGTTCTCCCTAAATGAATTAAATAAATTTTGCGCGTAAATAATTTATTCATTTCTCTATACAGGGTGGTCTAAATGGTACTGTTTATCCAAAATTTAACCCTTTGTAACCATAACAATATATATATATATATATATATATATATATATATATTATATGTATATATTGTTAGTCTTGAGGTTTCTGCGGATGTTGTGTGCTTCTTCAATTACCGAGTATTATTTCGCATAGCCGGCTGGTTCTCAAGTATACCGCTTATCAATTTGGCGACGCTTTGATAAATTGCATCTGCCATCTTCAAACTCAACCTACAGAGGTGGAAGATGGCATATATATATATATATATATATATATATATAAATATTTTAGATAGTTAATTACACAAGGTAAGTTGATAAATACTTTCGTATTATAGTGAATAAGATGAAATAATAATTTAGACTTTTATGCAAAGCCCAAATGATCATTTCAAATCGAGCTAGTAATTGAAAGATGGAAAATATAAGGTCTTGGACAGGATTTGAACTTGTATCCTAGTTTTGTCGGAACTATGCGTTTACCAATTACGCCACCGAGACCGATGACGACAATTGCGAAATTTACAAATTTAAATCGTGTACACGACGATACACCAACCTAAATTTGAATTACGTTTGGCATTCTTGTCAATTATATCTGACATTGTCAAGTTTTGACTTATGTCAGTTATAGACAGGAAGCGACGCTCAAAATTATGGCTATAAGCCAAGTATTAAATATATAAATATTTTAAGTAGTTAATTACACAAGGTAAGTTGATAAATACTTTTGTATTATAGTGAATAAGATGAAATAATAATTTAGACTTTTATGCAAAGCCCAAATGATCATTTCAAATCGAGCTAGTAATTGAAAGATGGAAAATATAAGGTCTTGGACAGGATTTGAATCTGTATCCTGGTTTTGCCGGAACCAAAATAAGAACTTAAACTTCTTTGCAAGCCTAAATGATTAATTCAAATCGAGCTAGTAATCGAAAGATTAAAAATACAAGATCCCAAAGAGGATACGAACTTATATCTTCGGCTAACTTTCAATTACGATTGGCATTTCTATCACGTGTCACGTTTTTGACTTACGTCAGATATAGACATTAAACGATTCTCTAAATTACGGCTATTAAGCAAACTATTAAATAAGCAATTGCACATGACTTCTCATTTAGCATTAAAAATGCACGAAATGGAGTGATATTGTTTTAAGGAAGTACTCGTTTTAAAGTGTATTTGGTGAATGATTTAGAAAAGGGGAGTTTCAACTTACATAATATGCTCTATTGTGTTTAGAACGCGTTTTAAAATGTGGTACTTAGTATCAAGGGATGATTTGCATTTTCGACGATTTTATACTATTTAAAGATACGGAGATATACAGAGTGTTTCTACACTGAAAAGAAGTATTTAGAATATAGGAAAATTTTGGTTTCCGTGATGTTGTATGTACAGGATTTGAAGCTCGATAACCTCTATATGACTGACCACTTATCACATCAATTTCCCCCAAATTAAAATATAAAATTTGAAATCAATCCCGCTGAGTTTACGTAGAGAGCAATATTTTTACATTGATGAATAATTTTGTATTTTTATTTCTAACTACCTACTATATACAACTATTTACATTAGACTTATAATACACACTCGTAGATATCGTTCCTTAGTAGCATTTCTCTAAGAAAACAGATTTTTATTTCATAAAATCTCAAATTAAAATCAACTTCCCCAAATTTTATTCTCTCATCACCTGTCTTCTCTCATCATTATGCCATATTTCTTACTCTCTTAAATTCACACAAAGCCTTACTAGTTTAGTCTCAACAATTTCTTTAACATACATAAAATACACAAAATATTCTAGAAAAACTCATCCAGAAATATAACTATATTAACAAACTATCGCACAGAAATTTTATTAAGTGGTCCCAAGAGACTACGTATAGCTACTGCTAACGTTATTGTGTCCATAGACAAACCGAAAGAAAGGGACTTTTTCAATCGATAAATACATTCATCTACTGCAAATCCTTTATCCTTGTTCTCCAAAAATGAATTCTTTAAATCAGTTTTCGAAAATACCTTCTTATTACCAAATCTCGCTAAAATACTATCCATCGAAGTTGGACAATAATCATTTTTACTATTAATGCTGATTTATACTTCATATTTAAATCCAATTTCTTATTAACATCGCCTCTTTTATATTACAATTACATGAATCACAACAATTCTTAACTTTAAGTATACAATTTATTTGGTGCTTTGTAGCGCCATTCTAACTTCAGCGAAAGGAAAAAAGATTTAGATATATATTGAATGTAATGCGGTTAAAGTATTTCCCCAAAATGCTTTAGCATTCTTGTTGGTTACTAATTATTATTTTAAACTTCCTTTTATTAAATTATTACTTACCATTAATATAGTACACCATGAACTTCCAATTATGATGAAAGCAATGCTATCGGTATCCATCGTCTCATATTCTTTATCAATAACAACTAATAAGAAATTTATGACGCTCAGAATGCCAAACAAAACAATGCCAGAAAACAATAATAATGACCATCCAAATATGCTGTTGAATATATCCACCAACGTAGAAAGCTGAGAGTTAATGTTTCTCAAGTAAATGACATTTTTTACAAATAATACGTTCACATCTCTTTCGATGTGCAAAGATGGTCCTAAAAAATTGCTACGAAAATTCCTGTTCAATGTTTGATAACGTATTTGTATCGTTTTAATAATCCTAAAATAAGTCCACGGTAATAGACTGTTACGGTAATCGTGGCAGCCACGTTGGGCGCCAAATTTATGCTACGTTATTTATGTTACGTTGACTCGTAGCCGTGCGTAACACAAAGAAAATCAAAGAAATGACCGGGCTCAATCGGAGAGTAGGGGGGGTTGTAGAAAGCAGACCAACATACCATGTACGCGGCTGTAAGGAGTTAGTGACCATACCTGCAAGAAAAATAGTTAAGCAAACCTGAAAAAAAAGAATAAGCATAGCAGCAATGAAAAGTCTAAGTTATTCAGTACCTTGTAGAATGTAAAAAAAAGAAACTGTTTAGATAAACTATATAATATAACAACGGTAAAAGCAATACAGAAAAATGTTTAGTACAAAGTGAGGTAATATTGGGGAGTAGCAGAAACGTTTCCTCACACACCAATTAAACATAAATCAGATAAAATGTTGACAAAAGATAAATAGATAAGACACAATTGGTATGAGTAATTTAGTAGTATTGATTTTTCTTTCTTTCTTTTTTTCCTATATGTTTTAAAATAGCATGCAAGTCTATTGTAAAAGGTATCAGAACGACAAAGATATGGTAAAGCAACAGATAGATATTTAAAGTAATAACCAGTAGGAAATAGTTCAACTTACAAAAGTCCTTCAAGAACGCCTCCTTGCATTTAAAGTGTGGGATTCACGAGGTCCTGCACTAGCGAAGCACTTCACCCTTTACTGGGAGGGTGTTGATGGAACTTATCACACGTTACCCTAATCACACCTACGTATTTCACTGGTGTTAGCAGCAGACACCATCACGCGACGGAACTATGTAGCATTGATAAATTTCTTGTTAATTCTATTTCCTGAGACAATAATTTCGAAATATTTCGTAGCACTAGTTTAATTTCAACTGGGACCAAATGATTATTATCTTCATAAACATCCCAAAAAGGCAGTGAGAAACTTCAACCTATACCTTTGTAAACCGGTAATCTATTATATTTCGCGAATAACGAAATTTGCGCAAGCAATGATCTATTTTAGATTCTTTGTTGTTAGAAAATTCAGAAACTACAGTATCAACTGTACTTGGATAATCCAAAGTATGAACTACTCTGATAAAAAGAAAATGACCGCGAAACTAGATCTCATACCCAGCTCAAGTATAAAAAAGACAACTCCACAAAAAAAACACAATTAGTAAAGCAACGCGTATCACTAAAATAATGTTCCGTAAAACAAGCACGTGCGGTCGAGTCAACAAGTTCTATCACTTTTTTTTCCAACAGAAAATCAACAAAAACAATTAGTACGGCACGCGTAAGCAATAAAACC
Source organism: Platerodrilus igneus (assembly GCA_036346225.1). Lineage (NCBI taxonomy): Eukaryota > Metazoa > Arthropoda > Insecta > Coleoptera > Lycidae > Platerodrilus > Platerodrilus igneus. The sequence goes on along the minus strand of JARFIW010001134.1, from coordinate 5,367,944 downwards.
GTCCGTCACATGTTCTTACAACCGCACTTGTGTCAATCAAAAACACGTTACATATAAAAGCATCTTCCTTCAAATGTAATCAGAACTACACTCCTACAGTTAATATACAATTTTTATTTCACAAGAAAACAACTAAAAATCGTGCCGTGCTCGTACATGAACAATAAAAAAATTAATCCCGCATTAATTCTCACTATTGTCAAAAGCAGAAAGAAGTAGTATTTTCAACGTACTTAGTATATCGGAACAAAGAACAAACTCCGACTGTTCATCTGTTTATTCAACTCGTTCTATTACAACCGCTTATCGTATCTTATCTAGACTTGTATATCCACATAAGGAACAAAATTTATATTTACGGCAAGACAAGAACGATGCAATCTATAATTAATTACAATGCATTCGCCTAAGGAGTTAATAAATATAAAATATAGAAATAGTAATTTGTAGAAATGTATTTATAAATTCGGACACAGCGTAAAATGTTCAAACTACCAAAAATGCCCGTTACAAGACGAAATGTAACCATGTCAGATATAAAGGTAGTGACCGAAATCTTATTTAGCATCACCAAATATACTTGGTAAACCAATATAACAATATACGCATGTGCAAGTAATGTTTCAATATAAAATGCTTTCTTTGATATACTTTGTAGTGCCCCTCTTAATGCTCTATCTATTCCAATTAGAATAGTTGCAAATTCAATGAATTTATCAGATACCGAGGCTAGCATTGATTGAATGGATGCTTCGATGACAAGAAGCATAAAAAATGCCAAGCATAAGCTATTTAGAGCAACTACTGTAATGTGTTGCTCGTCATACAATATGTAGTTTAATAAGGAACCTCCACCTAGAATAATTACATTGATAACATTGAAAATAGCATAGCATTTATAGGAAAGAAATTTGTATTCTCCTTTACTGAGTGGAGGCGAAAGTGCTAATATATTTGCCAACCTGTATACAGGCTTAATTAACTCAGGATTTTCGATACGGCTTTCCTGCATAATGATAAATGACTAAACGCAAGTACCCCTAGTTGTAATATGCTGTTGAAAAATTATAATTTATTGATTTATGTTATTACGCAATTTGTGATTCTAATCTGGATAAGAAATTGTAAGAGGTGTTTCGAACTTTTAATATGCTACGTCTTATACGAGTCAAATCAATATTGATTTGTATTATTTAATTCTACTTAATTGCAACTGTTTTTAACAGCTGGAAAATTTCAACCCCTGACTTTCAAAGCGGACATTAATATGTTACTATTATGGGAGAAATGCTCTTGCAGAAATATGTGCCATTTTATTAGTTCACAATAGCTTTGGGAACAGACACTTGTACAATAATATACTATGTGCAAGTCCTGGATTCCTATACAGGATAACTGGTATTAGGTTGAAGCACGAACCAGCTGCATTGTGAAAATATAAAAGCTCTTAATGGGCACCTTTTTCTTTGTACATGAATGTTAACGTCAACAACTTGCTTTCCAAATTAGTTAACACTTGGCTCATTAAAGTTAGGGATACGTTATTTAAGTTTAATGTTACGTTTTTTTTTTACCAAATGCACTTCCTAAAGCAGGTACAAATTACTGTCTAATTATTTCTTGTATATATTTAGGGCTGGAAATAATATGTAAGTATCCTTGTATGTTATATATGTACCTGCTAGTTAGATTTTAAAATGTTAATCTCAATATTTGCTCAAGGGTATAGTTTGATATTATGTAATATGCAAATTGACGCTTTGTTTACATCATGCTATAATAGGACAATTGCGTAAATGGGCGTTTTGACTTTTGTAAGTATTCCTTCTTGGGCCTGTTGTTACGTTTATTTTTCAACATAAATTAAATACCCTCTTTTCCCGTGGTTAAGTCATTACCCGCTCAAATAAATTCCAATTAGATTCCTAAATTCTCCAACAATGCCCTATATACTGCACCTGTTCAGAAAAAGCCCGCTTTAACATCATTTTAACTCAAATCCATTTTACTTTTAAAACAAAAATTTATTCAATAAATAAAATAGCCAATACCTTGTTTTAGATATCCGTTAATTTGTTAAACATTTCGATAACGTATAATTGCTTTCTCTTGTATTTCCCATCTAAAGACTTGTCGCAATAATGAATTCTACTATTATTTGATAGAGTGTTTTCCAGTTTGCTAATCGCGCTTTGATAACACGAGGATTGCAGTTCAAACTCGTGTTATTTGAACCAATTTTTAATTTGATTTTGCAGCTTGTGCGTTGAAATATTTTCTACATTACTTGTCCCAGTACTTCAAGAGCGGTGCACGTTTTTTTTTTGTTCGACAAGTGGGAGGTATCTTGCGTGGATCGGTGAGTTTTTCCGCGCTTTCACATCCTAATCAGATTCTCTTTTTAGCTCTTAGCTGGAGACCAATTGGTTCTTTTTTATGTAGGTCCAACTGTTCTTTGCCACACTGCCGTTACCTGTAAATCGCTAATGCCGTTATGGTAACCGGGTAAATAGATCCCGACGACCGTGGCGATGCGGTGCTGATTCACTCCCGATAGCGTGCAAGCTAAGTATCCCGATACATACAAGTATACAACTTGTTTTCTTTTGTGTATATCAAGGGAATATTCCTTATCAGAGTTTGGTGTAGTTGCGTGATAAAAAACGTGACAGTGTAGGACTATTGCTTATTGCTGCAAATTGATATTATCGCTCTAAAGGTGTGATGTACCACTGTTAAAAATGTGTGACAAAAGTTTCCACACACTCATTCCTTTCTACCGATTAGTTTATTTTACAAAAGGTATTATGTACAATTTAAAAACGCTTAATAAAAGCTCTCACATGTTTATTTTCTACTGATTAGTTTTATTTTGTGTAAAATACGAGATGCGCATTTCGTATCTAAAGTACTAAATTGTTTGTATCACATAATTGATAGCTTTGAAATAGTAACGCTTAATTAATTTTTTTGCTTGTTTGTACAGAATCCTTTATTTATTCTTATTGTTAATAGATAATCGTGGTCGCGGGTTTCTTTTTTTGTTTTTGTTTTGTATTTAGGTGAATGCCCCACTCTCCGTGTTTGGTATTTAGCCTGGTATTTACGTTTCTTCTGGCTACGTCTATGTACGTGGCATAAATTATGACGTACTGGCGTGGGGCTCCGATTTTGTTTCGTGTAACTTTGGTCACGAGTTTGTTTTAGGTAACGGTTGCTTCGATTTGTTGCTGTTGCTGTCAAAATTTTACATGTTCCTACTATCTTAAATTGCAATAACAGCCGTAGCTGAACTGTCGATAACTCCTAATACGGATAGAGAAGGTCCTGTTAAAGTCGGGGGACTCGTAGCTGTGATGCCTGTTGCTGTTGTCGTCAAAGTTCTACCTGATCCTGTTTCGTTTTCTACTATTCTTAAAGAATCAGTTCCTATTGTGGCTGAAGTTTTGTCTGTTCCTACTCCGTGTCTATTAGTGATGAAATCTTACTTGATTCTACTCCTTTATTGGACGTTAATGAAACGTTACCTATTCTTACTCATTTTTCTCATGCGGACAAATTTTTTTAACTAAGGTTGGGAAAACCCTAGCCGATGTCCTGTTATTTAATGCTGACCTAGATCAACCTGATTCTGCTTCCTTATCTATTGTGAATGAAGTTCTTCCCGATGCTGTTTGTTCTTGTAACGTTGATGAACTCCTATCTGGTTCTGTTCGCTTTCCTAAGGTGGATACTCCTACAGCCAATGCTGTTCTCTTTCCTAACTCTGATACTGCTAGTCCTTCATCCAACGTCGAAGAAATTTTATCTGCTTCTGCCCCTTTATCTAACCTAAGTGTAGCGTGCTCTGCTTGTGTTTCACTTCGTAAGGTTGATTCTCGTACAGCCAATACCTTTTCTCTTTCTACCGTGGATTTTCTGACAACCCATGATGTTTCCTTTTCTACCGTTGACTTTCTTACCTCCAATCCTAACAATAAACGACTTTCTTCCTTAACTCGTTTCGAGTTTCCTAAATCACCCTCGCCACCTGCTGAACCGCGTGCTACAACTGCTACGTCGCCTGCGGTTTCGGTCTGGCAGAAAACTGCCCAAAAGAGGCAGACATTAGTCTATTCTCCTTCCAAACCGGAAGATGTATGTCGGCGAAGTCCTAATGTCTTTGATCTCGTTTTGTTTTCCGTCTGACGGTGTAAACGCCTTAAGCCCAATATCTAATCCTCGCGCCCAAGATTCGTATGCCGACTTTGCTCTCCTTTGGACTTGATTTTTGGACATTACGATTTTGTTTTACTTCCCTGTTTTGCTAGGTTTTCTTTCGTTTTCTTGTTTTTTCTAAACCCGTGTGGGTCCGGAAATAGAATAGCCCCATGGTACGACCTGCCTGTCGTAAGAGGCGACTACAGCGGTCCAACACAGCACATACACACACGCACACTTTACACACGCGCAACACATACATACTCACTACTTACACACGCACACACATACACACACGCACGCACACGCACACACCTAGTCATACATAGCTACACTGGGATTTTGTTTTTGTACGATTCTTAGGTTTTTTGTTGGTTCTGGTACTTGCACCTGTTGGTGTTACTCTTTTTGGTTTCATTCCTTTTTCTCATTCCTTTCGTTCCACATTTCTCTCCGTTTTCCTGTTGCTGGTCTTTTTTGCCGTCGGTCTCTAGTCCGATTGTGTTTCGTTCATCCGCTCCTGCGGTAGGTGCTTTTTTCTTTCTTCAGAACCACGACTTAGTCGACTTTAGGACTAGTTAGCACATCTTTTCTTTGGTTCTTCGGTTTTGGTTACCACAGTTAATAGTACATCGTTTCCTTTTGCCAGCGCTCTCCCTCCCTTGCTCTTGTTCTCCGTTGGTGTCCCTTTGTTTACTTGAGGCTTGACCTTTGGGACCTGTTTTGGTTTGCACTTTTGGTTTTCTTCCTAGTTTCTTTTCTTTTCTTGAGATTGATCATCTTACTGTTTGTTCTGAGAAACATCCGTCCTTTGGCGACTCCGCAGTGTTGAGGCCGTTCCACCTTAGCCCTCCTTGATTGTTTATTACCCGTCTTCCCTTCCTTCCTTTTTTTTTCTTTCTCTCTTTCTATTATTCGACCTTCGAGTCGAATTTTGTTTGGTGTCTGTTTTTGTTTACTTTTCTATCCGGAATCTGTTGTGGTCGGTCTTGTTGTTATTTTGGGAATTTCTTTTTTTCTTTTTCTGTGCTATTGTTGTTTCCGTAACAAATGTTCTTTTAGTTTGAAGTTAATTTTCTTTTTTGTTTTGTTTGGGGTTTCCTTTTGGGTCCTGTCCATTCTCGGATTTTGGCTTTCCTACTCCGACCTGTTAATTTTGCTGGTAAGATTTGTTACGTTTATTTTTCAACATAAATTAAATACCCTTTTTTCCCTTGGTTAAGTCATTACTCGCTCGCATAAATTCCATTTCTATTCTTAAATTCTCCAACAATCCTCTATATAGTGCACCTGTTCAGAATAAGCCTGCTTTAACATAATTTTAACTCAAATCCATTTTGCTTTTAAAACGAAAATTTATTTGTTAAACTAAATAGTCAATACCTTGTTTTAGGTATCCGTTAATTTGTTAAACATTCCGATAACGTATAATTACTGTATCTTGTGTTTCCCATCTAAATACTTGTCGCAATAATGGATCCTACTATTATTTCATAGCGTGTTTTCCAGTTTGCTAATCGCGTTTTTATAACGCGAGGATTGCAGTTCGAACTCGCGTTATTTGAATCAATTTTTAATTTGATTCTGCAGCTTGTGCGGTGAAATATTTTCTACATCACTCGTTCCAGTATTTCAAGAGCGATGCACGTTTTTTTGTTTGACAAGTAGGAAGTATCTTGCGTGTATCGCTCTGAGCTGGAGACCAAATTGTTTTTTTTTATGTAGGCCCAACAGTTTTTTACCACAAATCAGCTGTTGTTGCCTGTAGATCGCTAGTGCCGTTAATAGATCCCGACGACCGTGGCGATGCGGTGCTGATTTGTTCCCGATGGCGTGCAAGCTAAGTATCCCGATACATACAGGTATACAACTTGTTTTCTTTTGTGTATATCAAGGGAATATTCCTTATCAGCGTTTAGTGTAGTTACGTAATAAGAAACGTGACACTGTAGGACTATTGTTTGTTGCTGTGAATCGATATTATAGCTCTAAAGATGTGATGTAACATTGTTAAAAATGTGTAACAAAAGTTCCTATACGCTCATTTTTTTCTACTGAATAGTTTTTTTTACAAAAGGTATTATGTACAATTTAAAAACGCTTGACAAAAGCTCTCACATGTTTATTTTCTATTGATTAGTTTTAGTTTGTGTAAAATACGAGATGCGCATTTCCTATCTAAAGTACTAAATTGTATGACATAATTGTTTGCTTTGAAATAGTAACGCTTAATTTATTTCTTTTGCTTGTTTGTACAAAATCCTTTATTTATTCTTATTGTTAATGGATAATCGTGGGCGGCGTGCTTTTTTTCGTTTTTTTTTGTATTTAGGTAAATCCCCCCACTCTCCGCGTTTGGCAGTTAGCCAGATATTTACGTTTCTTCTGGCTACGTCTTGGTACGTAGCACTATATGTTTAACTAAAGGTTTGTAATAAATCTACTTACTGAGGCTTCCAAATTTTCTTTATATATGACCCAGTCCACTCTACGATATTTTGGGCTATCCCGAACTTTAATTCTTTCGGATTTCTATTCTACCCTTCGCCTTATTTTGTTGCGGAATTCGGTGTGGGCTTTTATCTTTACTTATTTTACTGCTTTTTTTTCTTGTCTGCACGGAATACCGTTACAACGTGACTTCATAAGGGGTTAATACTACAATAATAATGTATTAAGCATATATAAAATATGTTACGTTGTTTGAACGAAGTTTTGACTGCGGTTAGCATGCATTAAGGAAAAACGGAAAATGTTTTATAATGACTAAGCCGGACAAAGAAAAATAAGTTGAAAGTAACACAGTTTTAGACGTGAATTTCTACAAAGGGGAAAATATTAACCAGTGTGCGTGAATTTTGAAGTTGCGTACACCGGGAATAAAAGGGTCTGAACCAACGGATTAGCTTAAAAAAATTGGTTCTTGTTTTGTGTTTAGGGAACTGTCGTTAGCATAAATAAATAAACGAATGGTGTTTCCAGGCCTCTTTTATTTTAATACATGAACTAGAAATTAAGCCATTAGTTTGATATTAGAAAATTGGGTTCTTTTTTAAATAAATGTACGTATATGTTTATTTCATGGATTAATGTTAATAGAGTTTAAGTTTGGGTTGGGTTTTAGTTGTACATATTTATAACACCAAAGAAAGTATACAAATTTATAAATGGATATCCAGCCATCTCAGTGATAACATGAGTTAAGGGTTTCCAGTATTTTGGAAGGTTTCCATTTTTAGATTTTTTTAATTTGGCAAACATTGAGGGTTTGTAAGTTGTTTTAGAAAAATGTAAAGTGTGACGTAACGAATTTAGAAAATTAACAGTAAAGTAAACCTACTCAAAAAGCTCGCGTCTTTCGTGTAAGGAGAATATCAAAATGTTTGCATATAAAAGACGTTCTGGCGTTGTGACAACAGGTAAAGTCTTTCAAGCTAAGTGATCATAGTAACAGAGTTGGAACCCAAACTGACCCCGTAACCCGAACGGACCCAAAGTGACCCGAAGCGACCCGGTGACCCAGTGACCCAAAGCGACCCGGTGGCCCGATGACCGAAAATGACCCAGTGACTAACCAGGTGAACCAAACCGACCCGTAAATCCATACTAACTGGGTGACCAGAACCGACAGACCTCGAGGGCAGTGGTTCAAACTGATCCCAAGATCTAAACTGTTCCGAAACACGAATTCAATAAGGGAATTGAAAACACTAAAGTGAACCGAATACGTAAATAAAAATTATCCAAGAGCGAGTCAAACTCGCACAATTAGGGTTCCGTACCAATACTTTAGGGAACAACAACCAATAGACCACTGTCTCAAAACAAACTTCAAATAAATACCATTGAAAATGGCAAATCAATCTGTTCCCAATCAATTATTATACTTTTGCAAAAAAGTCATACGATGCCTTTTGGAAGTGGGCTATTTTGCGTTCCGTTTTGCTGAAAACGAATAACAAATCTCTCTACCATTTTCATATCTTCTAATAACATTTCGACACGAATAATCTTAAATAGATACTCATAATATTTTAAGTTAACAAGAGGCTTAAACGTCTGAAATGTGTCACAATTTTTTTACAAATTTAGACAATTGAAACAATAAACCAATTACGTACTGATATAGATTTGAACATTATATGATTAACACTTTACAAGCGTTTGACATAAACAAGATAGCTTGATTTGTATGAATCACTCTACAGCGATCAGAAACTTTACAGATAACTATGCTGGTTTCGAGTTAAATGTGATAGCTAGAAACACCTTTTCTTATGCAATTGCAATGAATTTTTATTATTTAATGGCGGAGTATAGAATAAAAAATTTTAACGACGTAAAATGTAGACTTACAAATACTATTATAAGGAAACTATTATACGCATAAAAAAACATGAATTTTACTTAAAAAAAATTTTTCCCGGAAACTATTAAACTGTCAAAAAAACTTGCAGTTTTTCGATAATTTATGACTGAATATTTACTAACTCTATTAAAATAAAAATTCTAGTTTTAGAAATGTAGGAGATCAGGGGGGGGAACGGTCAATTTTTGCAAATTTTGAGCTATATCGTGAAAACTACTGGACCGTAAATTATAAAAATAAAATTTTTAGAAGCTTTTTAGAGTCCCCTTTCAAATGATACTTTATACGATTATTTGTTAAAACTTTTTTCTTTTGACCAAATTAACCCCCGCCATTTTAATCTAAAAATAATATTTTTGTATTTGTTGACTATCGATATATGTGCGCGTCATAAAGACCTATCATTGTGCCAAATATCAAATTCCTACGTTACATAGTTTTTGAGAAAAACCTCTGTGACAGACAGACAGACGGACACGAGAGTGATTTTATAAAGGTTCCGTTTTATCTTATAGGGTACGGAACCCTAATAAAAACGGACGCACATTTCTGCAATAGATTAATTTTATTTGCTGTTTTTAATTCTTAATTCTTCATCTCTGTTTAATAATAATAATCTCTTTTGGAGAAGTCAAATAACCCACACTCAATTCTGAACTACCTAATACAGTTGGGTAGTTCAGAAATGAGTGTGGGTTATTTGACTTCAGAAGTAACTTTTTCATTTTTTACACTTTAACTTGTCTACTTAATATTTTATCATTCTTATCTTTATTATTATTATTTTTCTATTTTCACTTTCTTTTCTTGTCCTGATGAAACCCCTTAGTTCATAAGATGACACGGCCTCAACCCGGAACCATAAATATTTATAGTGACTCCGGCCGTGAAAGCATCCCACAATATCACAAAAACCTTTACGGGGAAGCTATTGTAAACAAAACAAAAACTTTCAGTAACCTTAGACACTCGTAAGCAAAAATTACTTTGTACACTCAACTTGTTTGTTACGGTGCCGTAACAGACAGCAGAACCGCAACGTTCACTGATTCGCTACATACTCTTCTGGTACACAAATTTTTCAGTAGGTATACATACTCCTCTCTATTCATGATCACTCATGCATCAAGTTCTTGCCCTATATAAACTACCACTTTCGCTACTTTCACCAGTTACTTTGCCAGAAGACACCTTTTGGCTTAAATAGACTAGTGAGTCTGCTACTTCAGAAGTAACTCTTTCAAAACTTCGTGTCCTTTTACGTATCTTAATATGTCTTCGATATCTTTGTAGATCGCTTCTACCTCTTTGTCACTGTAGCTAGAGAAGGGCATGTATACTTGTATTATTTTTGTGTTTGCCGGTTTAGATTCTAATCTAGTCATGGGTACTCTTTCGTTCTTTTGTAAGTAATTCTCTACACAGTATCCTATCTTTTTTTCCGCATAACTATCCGCACACCCAAATTTCCTTCCCCTGCTCTTGTATGAATTACCCTGAAGTCTCCACTCCAAAAATCCCCCGCCTCTGGCCACCGAACTTTGGTGATCCCTACTGCGTCTAGTGCTAACCTATCCATTTCAATTTTCAAGTTCTCTAGCTTACCTACTTACCATGCACCGACTTGCAAAATGTTCCCGACTCTTATTTCTAACTTTTCGATCGCATCCTCCGAAGTAGTCCCCTCCCGGAGATGCAAATGAGCCGCTGCTCTCTTTCGGGGACCTGTCTTAGTCTGGTTCTTCACTAACGACCCTACTACTTTGTTTGGACCTGTAGTTTGGTTGGTTAGCTCATTAGAACACGCAAGCCATTTCACCTGGTCTAGTAATCTAGAACTTCGGCGAGGTGTAGGTCCATTGGAAATGGTAAATTAATACAACAGGTAATAAATACATGGGGTAAAACAAAACCGTAAAATCAATTAGCATTTAGAAATTTACAATGATGTAAGGCTTGCAATAACCTCTTATCAAAACATAAATATCCATAAAAATACTGTTGAAAAATAAATTTGCTACAATGTTTTGGATATTATGACAATGAAATGAAACACAGAAATCTCAAGAAACATATATGAACAATCTTCCTTAAATTCCAAAAACATCTTTTTTTTTACACACTTTATCTAAATAATTTCTTACATATACAGATATAAATAACACTTATAAAAAGTTCAATTCAGATCGGTCAATAGTGCATCTTCCATAACCATATACCCAATGAAGCATCGCAAAAGATTCATTCGACATGGGACGTAGGTCTATGGGGCACCCCACTTACGACTCTTGACTAATTGGACATCCTCCTACGACCCACCCGGCATTGCCCCATGGCGAGAAGTTTCTAGGGGACGCGAGTTACGTATCCCCCAATCCATATATGTACAATTAAATAGAAAGTATTAGGAATTATTAGAAAATTATAAAGAAAACTTAAGTTAAATGCAACATTGTATTCTAAGGATAAATATGAAAGGTTATTTAAAGTTCACAAGCAAGTTGTGAGAAAGGATGTAATACATTGTATTCCAGACGTAAGTGTTACTGCAGGTGCAGGTCACAGACGGTTCAGAAACGGTAATTATTTAGAAGTTAAGATTGTTACTTTGTATAATGAATAGAATAAAGAAATAAGCAGACATGAGCTCTGCAAGCTCCCACAGACATGTGAGGGGCAGGGACAAAATAAATACCTCGGGAGCCCCAGATCAGTCAGTCTTGAGTATTTCAGCTTTTACATTGTTGTTTACTTAGGCTACTCGCCCTAATATTAATTCAATTATTAATTTTATTTCGACTTAGAATAATTATATCAGTTTGTCAAAATTTCTATTTAATCTGGAAGAAGTTTCTAAAAAGACCGCTCCCAAGGTCCGAAACATAACTCTCGCAGCCCCAGGTGACACACATAAAGTAATAGACTCGCCGTGATGACGTCACGTTATCTTGGAATAAATTACTTTGCAGGGTACAAAATTTGTAAAACGGACTTTAGAATTTCCCATAATAATCTCACAAGAAAACTGGTTTTTTGGGGCCCTACGCGCACAGCCAGCTTTTCATTTTCAGATAAATTTTTTGAAAAGTGACATATTATTTCCAGTATTATAAAAATGAAAAAGATTATTTACACTATCTAAATTTATCGAAATCAAGATGGCCGCCATATGGCCGCCGTATATCGATTTAGTCGTGTACTAGAGTTGACTGATCGAGTAGAACGTCCTTCGAAATTGTAGGTGTAAACATTTAACCTACGTAGAATTTTTAATACTCAAAGGTAATCATCACATGCCGATAAACGTAGCTTATTTAAGTGAGCTTTTGACATTTTTAACATAAGTGTCGTTATAGTAACGATAATGGTATTGTTTCACGCTTCAGTTTATCCAGAGCTTACATTAACGTTGCCTTAAACTCTGTGTTAACACTTAAACATATTAAAATAATTATTTCAGGTTGGCATTATATTTAAGCGTTTACTCTTCTTCCATTATGCACTTTAATGTAAAGATGTTTAACGTTTACTTATGCTAACCGTTCAAAGTCTGATCAGACTGTAAGTTAGCATAACGATGCTAAATAAAATCTTCTACAAGCTTGGTGTAGTTCTAGCTTTGCTTCCTCCGTTTCTCAATAAGAATAGCCTAATTTATAAACTTCATAAGTGCTATGCATTAGCATTGATTGCAGTTATTATGGCTGGCACCGTAATGTCATTTTTAGGACGATCAGCACTAGTTTACACCACAACTTCAACGGTTGCGTCAATAATGGATGTTCTTTCTCAAAGTGCATTATCAATTGCAGCTGCAAGCGCTATATATTTTTCTGCTATACGGCACGGAGAAAAATTTAAAATGTTAAACAAAATTTATTCTGAATTGGAAGCTCATTCATTTGGTTCAGGAACAAGTCCGCATTTCAAGTTAATCTTTGTTTTTCTACATTTTACAATTGGCGTGCTGATCGCTTACGATTTTTGGATGACAGAATTTTCGAACAATGTTTATTATATTGTATTGTATATATCTCTATATTATGTGGCCATAAATGTATTTGTAGTATTTAGCTGTGCGACTAATTTGAAGTTACAGCTACAGCTGTTTAATGATAGTTTATTGCTTCAGCTACGAGGATCGTTCCACAAATCTAACGATATAGCAAAAAGTAGTATTAGCTTTATAAGCAGTAACGAAGACGTATTCACAACAAAATTAAAGATGCTGAATAAAATGAGAAGATTTTTCAATCAAGTCTGTAAAGCTATACGAATTTTAAATAGTGTATTTGGTTGGTCACTTTTATTATATATAATGGCACTAGGTATTAGTTTAATTGAAATTTTCAATTTGACACTGGAAGTAGCGGATAACAACAATAAAAGTAGCAAAATGGTACGATTTGAAGAATTTCTTTATTGCGTTGTTGATCTGATTTTCCAAATCGTAAGTATTATATCCTTATTATATGCACATGGTCTTTTGTTAAAACTTTTTTTTTTATCAAACTCTAGTTTTGAATAAAGATCTAAAAACGATTTAAAAATCTAAATGATAGAGTAGTATTATTATCTCATGGCAGGTGACGTCACATGCGCAATAGGTTCAATTTAAACTTAAACCTCAAGATTCACAACGCTACAGTACAACCCACAAACATCTTGCTAGCAATGTGGCTTTAATACGTCGTCACGAATATCCCATTTATTACGTTAAGTAAAATATTGTTTGTAAGGACCCTGTTCATGCTGGCGGTATCTAGAAATTCATAAATATATGAAATAAATCCAGACCTCTATATAATATCGGAGCTTTTACTTGTTTTTACTTATAAACTATTCTAGGTTCGTAGTTTCTTTATCCGTAAATATTTACTGTGGCAACAGTGCGCATACTCAGCGGATCCCAATACTGTATATACCGAATGTGAACCGTAACTGTCATGTCATTTTCGCTCTTATCAAGGTCTTATTGTTTTCAGTTTTACGTTTTAATATTTGTATCAAGTAATAGTCATCAAAACAGTTTTTTTCAAAACTAACTGATAGTTAATTTCTTCAGCAATGTAAGTATTTAAAAAGAATGTTCGTTCAATGATTAATTATAATATTTTTTAGAGTAATATTATGAATAAGAAGGAGGTGATTCATAGTCAAGGACGACAGCTTGTTTTTAATAGTGTTTATAGTTTATTGTTTGTGTTTAAAACAAAAACGTCTATTGATTTGAAAAAAACGAATATGTAGTACTACCAAATTGTTTTTGTTCTACTAGTGACTATAAGTGATAAAATATCTTGTGTACACTGATCCAATCAATCAATAATCTGGGGTATCACATCTAACAATAAGCTCAGATCATTTTTATAGAAGAGCAAAAATCAACATAAAACTATTTAAAACACATTCCTTGGTTGCACGACAATTTTTGCTCTGGCAACACTGGACGTGCAAGCAGTCGATGTTTTCTAGTCTCACTTTTTATTTTGATTATTAATATAGCTCCTCCTCGCGCAGGTTTTTTCAAGGTCACTCGCCATGAGATAATAATACTACTATACCTTCACAATAAGATTTTAAACCCTATAACGCGAATCTTTTTTCATACTGGAAATAAAAAAATATTTATGTTTAAAATATCTACTAGGCCATGACATAAATATTGTCCTCAAATCCATACCATAATTAGCTACACAAGTTGCTTCACTTAGCCGTTAAAGTACTGAAATACATCAAGAATATTTATTTGAAATTATTATTAATATTGAAAATTAAAACGGGGTGTGAGGTGGTTCCAGGCTCGGGGAATAGACATGCGTGGGGTTGAATGTATGAATAAGCTCCGTCCGGGGATCACGAGTTAATAGCGTAGCATATGAGTTGTTATTATTATAATTGGTGCGAATGACAACACGATCCGGTGTTGTAGGTACTTCGTTTTCTTATACGCGTTGATATTTTAGTTTAGAAGCTTGTTTTTGTACACGTTACATTGTTTATAGCATTAAATTTACATTCAAATTCTGTTTTTATCTACACGTGCCACTGATAAAGAATTCACCAGAGATTACAATTACAATAATAATAGTTTAAACCTGTTTATTTGGCGCCCAACGTGAGCTGTATAGTAACCATGTTTGAATTCGTAATAACTTGTACTGTAAAAATAACATAACTAACCGGATAAAACGTGAACATGGTGTTACTGCATGAGTAGTGGACTATAGTAGTGGCATACATTGCTTCACGAAGATACGTCTAGTAGGCGAGAAAGCGCTCAAACTTGATTTCCTGCAGTTGTGCTTCAAGCCGATAACCTGTTGTTTTGGGAATACTACACGTTGGTGAGATCGTTTATTTTCTTATAACATACATTGCAAGAATAGTTGTATTTGGCGTTTATTTTTGAAGTGGGATATTAGAGCTTTTCAGTGTGCGTTGCGCTATTTCATATGATGATACTGATATCTGATGTTATTGAATATTCAAGGATACGATTGATGTAATAACGTTAGTTAAGGGAATTTTTTTTTGTTAATTAGTAATTGTTATTATTATTAATTAACGTTGCGATTAGCAATTTGTATAAACAAATTGTCATCAAGTTAAGAGTTCAATGAGGATAATGACTGTTTGACGATGTCGAAAAGTAAAGGTAGAAAAAGAACGATTCCGCGGAGTCACAAACCGCCGATTTAGAAAACATGATTTTGAAATTAACTACGAATAAGGCAGAACTTCGCGACACTGTCAGCAACTTGGTATCTAATGTTGATTATTTGAACACTGCACAATCAAAAATTAAAACTAATAAAATAATTATTTCTGAAACAAAGAATTTCATTCCGCCGCCGAGTGCTTCATCTCCGACTGACTCGCCAAAGCTCAATGATAAAAGCTATTTGTCAAATTGGAGGGAATGCAGGAGTAATAATTTAAGTTTTTACTCCAATTCAAAGACTCACACAATGGGGTTTTTGAAAAAATTAAATAAAATACTAGAGGAGGCCGGAGTGCCTGAACAACAGAAAAAGAGTCTGGCAGTAAATTGCCTTTAGGGTACAAGCGGCAAAATGTGCGTCGATTAAAGAAGATCGTTTTGGAACTTTTAATGATTTTAGGAGCGCATTTCAAGAAAGATTTTGGAATTTAGGAAAACAGCGGGAATTATTTATGGAACTCAACTAGGGTTGTTATCAGTCCGGTAGTAGAGCCGAGTTTTTTTTTTATTTGGTGCATCAAGCAAGATTTTTAACCGAAAAAATATCAGACGGCACGTCAATAACTATGCTTTCTAAGTACAGTATTGCCCGAAATAAACAGTACTGAAATTGTAATTGTTTTGTATATTTAAAAAATACATATTATTGACACTTTATTATATGTTCTAAATGTGCACCTCCTCGTTCGAGACAGACTTCATAACGATGTTCTAAGTTTCTGGTCATGTTATTGAATAAGGGTTGTCTCAGGGCTGCGAAGAAGACTCTAACGGCATCCTTTAATTCATCGATGGTTTGTGGTGCCCGTTTGAAAACGGCATTTTTAGCCATGCCCCAAATGTATGCGTCTGGAGGTGTGAGGTCTGGAGAATGTGAAGGATAAGGGAAGTCAGTAAATCGTAATATGAATTTGCTTGGAAAATGTTCTTGAAGAAATTGACGAATTGCGGCAGCAGTATGGCAAGTTGCCCCGTCCTGCTGAAAAAATTGGTTTCGAAATGCCAAGTTACGTGCACGACAGAATTGACGTAGATCAGGGATAAATCGTGTTAAAATTTGTCTGTACCTCTGTTGATTAAGTGTGACTTGCCTACCATTCTCTTCGATAAAGTACGGACCAATGATTCCGTGTCCGGAAACAGCACACCAGACACTCACTTTTTCACTATGTAAAGGAACCTCTTGAACCTCATCGGGTCTGGCAAAACCCAGAAATCGATTTGTGCGACGATTCACATACCCTGACAAGTGAAAATGTGCTTCGTCTGAAAACCAAACATTTTTCAAAAATTCAGGATTTTCATACTGTAACGCGAGAATTCTGGCGCAATATTCCACTCTACTGCGATAATCCCGAGAATGTAGTTGTTGATGTACCTGAATCACATACGAAAATGTACCCAGCTCCTTCAGGATTCTTTGAAAGGAAGTTCTTTTTAAATCAAGTTGTAACGCTGTCCTTGCCTGGCTGACTTTCGGATTTTCTAAGATTTGCTCAAAAACACGTTCATGGTTATTGTTGTTGTTAACTGTCCTGGGACGCCCCCAGTTTCCTTTTCGTTGGCACAATACACTACCTGTATTTCTAAACTTTTCAATAACCTTCAAAATTACAGCATTACTTGGAGAACGTTTATTAAACCTTTGTGTGAATTGATCAGACACGTATAGCAAACTTGCACCATTATGTCGACCGATTCCGTATGAACGAAAATAATGCTCTACCAGAAACACTTTCTCCTCTGTACTTAACACCATTTTTAACAATTAGGCCCTACTAATTACTTGTTTGAGGTTTACTTGACAGGTCTATACTAGCTAACTTGAGTGTGACAGCGCACGCATAAAAACACCGCCAACTTAGTTTCAGTACTGTTTATTTCGGGCAATACTGTATTTTCCAGCGGACGTTCAACGTGGGATAATTACAAACGGGTTCAACACATCGTACGCGCTAGAGGAATTTTTGCAAAGAATTGACGGCACTTATTCTGGGTGGTCAACGCGAACTATAAATAGGCCACCGCCGCGAGACATTAATCCGCGTCGAGATAACTATAACGCCGGCTGCGACAAATCAAACAGGCCGCCGACATTCAGAAACCAAAATAAGGCAAACAATCAAATTGGTGACTCGACTAATTTAAACGTAAATTACATAACTCCCTTTGATAAGGATATGGAAAATATTTTAACGGATTCTGAAAGCGAATCAGAAAATCGTCAAATAATTGCGCCAACGGTGTCAATGTTGATAGGAACGAAAAAAGTGGAGGCACTAGAGGATAGTGTATCGGACGTGTGTGCAGTGTCCGAGACGATTTAAAATAAACTGGCAGGGAAAGAAGTGAAGATTCCTATCCTACCGGTTACCAATGTATGGATAGCCGTGGCTGTGGAGGGTAGTACGCAACCCGTTAAATCCCAAGTAAGTTTGCCTGTTAGAGCAGGAGACGTAGAAATGGACGTTGTGTGTTTAGTTATACCTAGGTTAAATTGCGACATGCTACTAGGGTCGAATTGGATGTTTAAATGTCAAGTAGTAGTAAATTTTAAAGAAGAAATCTTGCAGTTTTGGCATGAAGGTTGTACTCATACCTTAAATATTAAACCTAAAATCAGCAACGCTAATTTCAGTATAAATCGTTGTGAATTCGTTACAATGCCGTCGAGGGAGATGAAAGGGGCAATAAAAGAAATGCTTGGAGCTCGCCATAGTTATAGCGAAGATGAATTTTTAGGAGTCGCTGGAGTCGTAGCAAATACGAATACGTCTTATGCTGTCGTCGATTGGTAGGATGGGGTCTTTACCATGTAGTAAGAAGTATGGGCTATATCCCGTTGAGGAGTGGGTGTTCATGCAATACGCCATTTGTAGATATGGGATCCATTTATCCCAGTCTTGTTGGTTTCTCTGTATGTAATGTGATAAAAAGTCTTTAAAAATTGTGTGACTTCGTTCGATTTGTCCGATTGATTGTGGGTGGTAGGGGGTGATTTGAATTTTTTCGATTTTTAAAAAGGTGCATACGTTTTGAAAAATGGCTGATACGAAGTTTGTTCCTTGGTGTGTAACTAGTTGTATTGGGATGCCATGGCGGGCAATGATGACGGTTACAAACAATTTGGCAACGGTGTATGCCGTTTGGTCAGGTATTGGTATTGCTTCTACGTATTTTGTAAAATGGTATTGGAATGTTAGCATGTATTTATTTCCTCGGTACGAGGTAACAAAAGGGCCTGTGATGTCCATGGACACTCTTTCGAAGGGAGTTGTTATGTCTGGGAAACTTTTAAGGGGTGCTGATTTTAAATGTGGGGAGGTTTTGCGACGACAGCACTATTGACATTTGGACACGTACGTTATGATATCGTTTTTCATATTTTGCCAGTAACAACGAGTTTGAGCGAAAGCTTCGTCTTGTAATCTGTATTTAATTAAGTTTAAGGTCGTAGTTTCGTCCCATCTGTCTCAACTTGAGCGTAGTTCAATTTTTTAAAAATATTCTACTACATTTGAAGTTTCTGTAAACGCTTCGATCGTACTGGCTATCATCCCTAACGTCATAGTAGTATGTGTGGTAGGGTTTATCTGTGGTCCCGTTACTCCTAAAGGTTGTTGTGGTATTGTTACTTACCTACAATTTCTATCGTTCTTGCTTGCTATTTTGCAATATCCTATATCGATTATACAATGAATGCACCGTTTGTTAGTAAGCTTTTGTCTGGCCTAAATTTCTTTTGAATTCTTTGTACCTAAGGTCGTAGTATATAATATTATATTCTCTTGCTTATGTTACTGTAGTAGACCCCTGTAATTAGTTTATATCAAAATTAGAATTTATCGGATTATACTTGAGAACTTCCTATTCTCTCGTATTCAAAGCGTCTATATTATAATTTATTGTGCTATCTGTTTTGACCTACATAATTAATGTTGAACTTGAATACTATTGCATTTATTAAGTTTCATAATTTTTCTGTGTGAACATTTTCTGTATATTGTTCTAGATATTTCTGTATGACCTTACATGTTATTTATAATTGTGTTGTTGTGATATACTTCCAATTATTTACGTATAGTTAAGGATTTTTGCTTATTGTAAAGATATATGTTTCTTTTTAAATATGCGTATAATGCTACAAAATATTATGGTACTTTAATTACGCGTGTTGTAATGTATTTATTTGAAATAACTTATTAACTATTTTCTATCGGAGATAATTTACTTGACACCACTGTAGCGATCGCTGATTCTAGTACTTGCATGCTATCGGTGGAACCCCAATTCGTATCAATCCCGTTTCTACTTGCCTGGATGGTCGAGCGATTACCTATTTTGTTTGTGAATTTGATTGACGAGTGGTCATAATTTAGGGAGTCGAGACTGTCCGTAACTCCGCAGTGGAAAGAGAGATGTGCTAGCTGACGTATTTGTTTAATTAAGCCAATTTCAGGATTAAGGGATATATTGAATACTATTACAATTTCTTGAATACATAAATCCTCCCTAACGTTTTGGTATAAATTATAACTACAGCCAACCAGCGGGCCCAGCTCCCATATACATAGGTTTATGATTAGTTCAATTTTACATCACTTACCTGAAATTATTATAACTCACTATCACTACTTTCATTACTTTCAATTGACTTACTTTTAGTACATATTTTTTTCTGAAGAGATTTCACCAGTTGAAGTCTGGAGTGGAATTGCCGCTGATTGCTGGCCTTATGTTGTTACCAACTGTTTCCTCCATTGGAAACTAGCGCACAGGTTGAAGACCTGAATGAACTTATAATACTTTTTTTATAATTTTGTCGGTGGGTATATAGAGGGTACTACAATGGTAAATGTTCCACTAAGATTTTGATCTCCAGCGATAAACCGACATAGTATTCTTATCTACATCTTACACAATATTCTAATCAACGACTAAATTGCACAAAGATTAAATTCAAAGATATAAATTGGGCAATAACTCTCTAAATTAACTAAATTGTTTTTAGGTATTGGGCCTTGTAGTAGCGGTAACGTGTGATATGACAACTAAGGAGGCTCAACGAACCGCAACTATTTGCTACAAAGTACTACTGGAAGCACCAGCTGGAAGTAACAATGTTGAGGATAGGATTCTACGTGATGAGATACTTTTGCTTGTTCAACAAGCTACGCATCATTGCCCATATTTTTCTGCGGCTGGATTTTTTAAAATTGACTACACCATGATTTGTGGACTATTTGCAACAGTAACATCTTACGTTATCGTTTTAATACAAATAAATAAGTAGCGCACTTACACCTATTTACATCGCATAAATATTTATTTAATATTATGTTTAAACATTAACTACCCAGATTTTTGTTTGTATTGTTTAAGCTTAATCGAGTTTTACTATATTAACTTGAAAATATTGACATCCTAAGGTTTTGTGGTAGCTTACGTTGCAAGTGTCATCTTAGTACAAAATAAGGTACACTAAGAAAACGTTTAAAATATATATTATTGTTGAACGACGTATGTATCTGATGTCTTATTATTAACAATATGTTCAGTTTATATTGTAAATTTTACTGCCAATTATTTAATACATCGAGTTTGTTGATTATTTTAAATTCGCCGCGGTATATTTAAATTTATTAAAATGGAATTTTCTTTGGTTTACTGAAGCACGCGCCAACAGTGCCGTGAATCGTAAACGTTGTTATTTCGCATGTGCAAACAGTGTAGTGACTGGGAAATTCACGAAGCTCAGAGAGAATCGATTTGTCTTTCGAACGGGCCGCATCGCTTTTACACACACGTTCTACATAGAACAAATTAGACGAACCACTTTGCTACAGAACCGCTGTCGTTATAAATGTGCTTTGCTTCACCCGCAAAAAGAAGAGTAGTATTGGTTACATCGTTTTTTTCGTTGGCACGGCTGTAGAAATCACCAGGTGAGTGTTTTAGTAAACGTTTGATTTGGTTAAAAACATTGACTATTTGTTGTTTGTTCAATATCATTTAACTTTATATACAGTCCACTTTTTCTCTCCTCTTAAGATATTCGAAATTTACCGCAATATTTTACAGTTTCTCTTTCGTCAAACTATGTGTTGCTTCAACAACCTACAGCTTACTATCAAAGTACTAAAGAATGCATTTCTTTGCTCTTCATCATTAAGTCTTTAGTCCTGGAATTCATTAGATGCGTACCTCTATTGTCTCCTATTCTGAGCTAAACCTATACATTTCCCTGAAATTACAATATGCATTTGCATAGTCAAATTAACAGGTAGAAATTTAAACAAAGCTTTCAGAGTTGCCTATATTTGCAGTATACATTTAGTGACACATTTGAATATTTGTTTAAATTTAAATACATCGATAAAAGTAGAGAAAACAATTAAAAAACAAATGTAGATGTTTTATCTATGTAACAAACAAACAGTGTTCTAATTGCACAAATGGTATAGATCTGTATTCTCATCACTATTACCACTAGAATTACTATCGTTCCACTTAAAAATGTTGAATTTGCCTTAAATACTTTCACCTCTAACAAATAATTTCTTCATGTTATACTAATATGTTCCTCCCGCTTCTTTTAGGCACCTGTAATAGTAAAAGCTGTTAATCATATGATAACATCTTGTAGCGCCGATTGGTCTACCATTGACCAGAATAATTACATTGAACTTAAACGCAGCGTTTGTACACAGAAGATGATTGTAAGGCCCCGCGGCGCTGCTTCCTTCAGATTAACTTGATTGACAGGTATAAGGCTTTTGCATTTAAGGGTTATTTAGATTACAATAGGAAATCTCGAAGATGTTATTTGCGTTTGCTTAGACTTTCGAACGAGCAACACGTGTTTTTGAGCCCTTCGCGAACTTATATAATTATTATAATTATAATTATAATGTTAAATACAATATTAACCAACTATTAACAAGAACACAGTACTACATTTGATTACAACTAAAGTGCGTTAAAGTGAGCTAAACGCGGTTATTATAACCTATTATTAAAGTATAGAACATTTGGTGTGCTCCAGGGGTGTTTAAGTGCTAAGTTTTTGTTGCAACTTTAATTAAAATTCAAATACCCCCAGAAAATCCTGAGATACCTCCTACAAGTGGGTAAGATTCCCTATTAATTATAACAACACGTAGCCAGTTAATGGACATGTGCAAATTATAATAGCTGCAGAACCGCTAATAATAGACAAATACGTGCTATTATCAGCAAGTACTGTAATTCTTAGAAATTATACAAGCAACAACTACCATAGCTGACAAAGGCAAACATGATGTGCCAAGAACAACATCCACACCAAGCACCTCTAATATACCTGCCTCTACTCATCTCCTCAGAGTCGCTTAAACTCTTCCAAAAATCGTCATGGATGTCACATCCATTCATCACCGCTTCCAAGATCCAGTGCTTCATCATTCAGCTCCGTTCTTTCTACACCCATAATTCTAAGAGGGCAAGGGATGACGAAGATGTAGTTTTAACTATTAATATCGAAAATATCACAGCTATTAAGAAAGAACTAATCGAATTTATTTTCAGGGACGGCAACAAAAACGTTCGGAACTTGCCCAGCACATCCCTCAGCGTATGGATGACATCATCCTGATAGCCTCTGCTGCTTCAGAAGACTGCGTAATTTTCATGGAAGGACTCCAAGAGCTGGAGAAATACATGGAGCCTCTTGCAACACAATAGGTACAATCAACCACACAACAACTACCCACGTACATATCGCCTACTTATGCTCATGTTTTTGCTACAACCTCCTCCCAGCACGCATCACCTACTAAACCTCCTCTTAAAATCATTATTCTGAAACTCACATCCACTGAAACAATTATATCTCAGCTGCTTAATATTGTCAAATAAAACTGGCGACCCTCCCTACCAGACCTCACTATTTGTAGTATCCGTCCTTCCAGAACACCAGTAAGCATCTGTACCGATAAACCCTCTCACGGCAATATCATATCCAACCGTATTAACACAAATCTGTGCCGTACATGTTCCCAAAACAAAAGAACCCCAATTTATCACCTTTGACATAGACCGTACAATACCCACTCCAGATACACCTTCATTCCTATACCGACAAAATTACCTTCAGCGCCTCAACCCTATAAATGAATTCCGAAACGAAGTATCCTTAGTCATATACCGCACCACACCTGAATCCAACAACAATCTAATCCTTGGTGTCTCTCCTCGCCTCCGAATGATCTTAACATCGGCAATAAGCCCTGAAAAATTCGAGACCTAGTTTCTATAACTAGATGTTACAACTGCTAGAGTACGGACATTCAGCTAAGATCTGTTGATCAACTACCAGCTGTGGACATTATGCGCAATTCCAGACCTTAAGATCAAGTCCTAACCAAAAATCCTTACAACCCATCTGTTTCAACTGTCAACGTATTAACGGTTTTCATAATCACCCATTTACCAGTTCCCATTGTCCTATATACAAACAGTCCTTAGATTATGGCTTCTAATCAAACACACAGATTGCTGCTACAACTGTGATCCCCGCCATACAGCACCGTATATATAGGAGTCATCTAAGTCAACCTCCAACACACTTCCTCTGCAACACTTGAACTTGCCCATGTCCCTACTGAATAAAACATTCCTGGCCATTCTGAAACAATCCTACTTAGTAAACAATAGAAATCCCAACCTACCCCGCACATTAGTTTCTTTATACATCCCCACTCGTTAGAACACAATCTCGTTGCAGCTATTATTATTATTAACAAACCCCAAATAGACACCTCATATATATATATATATATATATATATATATATATATATATATATATGCAGTAAAAAGGAATCGGTGATCAAAACGTTCCCAAACGCAAGTGAACAAACACAACTATAGTTAGTTGTATAACCATAAATCCTCCTAAGGAGTTGCTAAAAGCAAAAGCACCAAACGCTCTTCAAAGATCATACAATAGAAAATTGAACATTCAAATTCTTCTTTTAATAGCTGCAAACAGAGTGACGTTCCTCATACCAAATTAAACTGCACCTGCCAGACGTGATAAGCGGCCCCTTGAGAAACGTATATAAACACTGAATAAAAGCAGAATGGACATTAATTTTGATAATAGACTAAAATATCGCAGGGAACATCGAATAAACTTTATACATAAAACTACACGTAATATACCTTGTTAATTGTAATATTCTTTTATATCTAAAAGAATTTTCTTCAAACAGCGTTTTGTGTAAAATTTAGTGGCGTACTTAATTTACAACCAAACTTAGTTTGGTTAATGGAATCTCAATGTTTGTCCGCCGCCGTCGTCGCCGCCGTCGTCCTTCGCAGGGTTCCGTGATTTTATATATGTATGTATGTATGTATATATATATATATATATATATATATATATATATTGCACTGGATTAGTCTGGTTGTGCTCCTACGAAAGTTACATAAATATTTTTCTTGAAAATTAAAATAAAAAAAATATTCCAATTTCTGAAGCTCTAAAATCTGCTTCTTCATAAATACTAACCATCCTAAGTTCGTTCTTTCTCACATATACATCCAAATAAAATTACCACTCAAATAATGCACGAAACATACAACCTTTTATTCGTACAAATTAAAATTTTCCATTACCAAGTAAATATTTACACGGTCGGATATACAAATTCATAAAATATTACAATCTTAATCATTACATCCTTTTAAAATTTCATGACATTGATTTATTTCGACAGTTTTGTTTTATATGAGTAGATGGGCCCGTCTTGAAACCCTAAATTGACTTTTACCCTGGTCTATGGTGAGCTCAGTATAAACCCAGTTACTCTAAATGCCTAAATACATCGCATTTTTGTTTAAAACAACTTTACATCAATTTTTTTTATGTCATTTATTTACACCTTTAAATACTAAATACAAATTGTCCTTTACATATACCCTTCAAATGAGCTTTTATGTTCATAAAATACACCCCCAACGTGTCAAATCTCTCAAGCACCAAATAACAGCACAAAA
The DNA here is from genome assembly GCA_036346225.1 of Platerodrilus igneus. Lineage (NCBI taxonomy): Eukaryota > Metazoa > Arthropoda > Insecta > Coleoptera > Lycidae > Platerodrilus > Platerodrilus igneus. Next base: position 5,342,611 of record JARFIW010001134.1, on the reverse strand, counting down.
TGTTCAAGCAATAGCAATAGAAATTAATTTCATTACCTGGAGTAAGCTTTTTCCATCATCATCTCTGAAGATGTTGTCCAAAAACCCTCGTCGTTGCTTCCATACACCTCTCTGCTATACGTAGACCAAACCCATTTCCACTCGCTATCCAAATCTCTGCAGACGCCTTTACTGTTTTAACCCAGATAATTGTCCAAACCAAGTTAATCACTTTCCACATCTACCAAACACCAAGCATCCTCGTTCCAAACATTTATCAGCACGCTTTCCTTAGTAACATCCCTCGTTAGTTGGTTGAATGTAGCTACAGCACCGTCTACTAAATAGCACCCAATCATGCAATTCACACTTTTATTTAACTTCCGACGAACTGTACTAACACCGTTATAAAATTTCACATTAGAATGTTACCGTAAAAGCTAAGCGAAGTCAAAGAAATAATCGAAGTAAGAGAGAGCTTTACCGTGTCTCCTAGTGTATTTATATCCGTCGATGTACGCCTCTTGTACCCTATTTCAGCCGAAAAGCTCGCCTACCGTAACCGATTCTAAAAATTTTGTACATAACGAACTTGTAAAACTGAGAATTCTCAACCTATCGTCGCTTTAGTCCGAAAACTGGTCAAAAAAATACAACGGTTGCGATCTTCTTGAAAATTTCCAGTTCTCAACCAATCAGAAACATTTCTCCCATTCTTATGCCTAGCCTTCCACTATCTTACCCTCTCTAACACATATTCGTTGTCTCTTTGACAATCCCACTCAAGCAACATAAAATCGATACTGTGGTTGACCTCTGAATTTGTTGCCTACTTTAAACGCGTGTTTTACTCCAACGTCTATTTATTGTGATCTCTGCCTGCTTTACACTATCGATATTCCGTCTCATTTTGCTTTCAAACCACTTGTTGTTTTCGTAGCTTTTGTATCGACCGTTAACTAAATTTCTACAGAATTATATTCCAACGTTCATTTCATGTTCCTTGAACTTGTTTATTTATCTGTCAGAGTTTTCTATGAAGCAACTGTCCGTTTGAAATTGTATTTTCCAAATTGTTTAACTTATAGAATTTCTTAGGATTTGTATTTAACAAACGCTTTGTTTAGTTAAATAGAAAATATGCGCTTACATTATTGATTTTATATACCCAAAAGCTCTCTTTATTATTTGATGTACTTGATTTACAACTTTTAAAATATCAAAGCTAATTATATGCGTATCCTTGAGTTTCACATACTACAAAGCTTCTACACGTTATGCAAATTTAACATTCCGATTTATAAATACAAAAGTATGCTATTATCCGTCCGTTTACAATGTCAAAACTAATTAATTTGGTGCGTAAATAAATTATCCCTATTTCCTATATACACGGTCGTTACAAAAAATTTTTTTTGACTTATTTATGCCTCTCAACCTATAATTTCCACAACAAGATATAAATATATATATATATATATATATATATATATATATATATATTGCCGTGGTTCTCTTGTAAAAATCGAGCCTCACGAATTGGACGTCAAAATTATGCCGTGGAACTCGGGTAAAATCTACCCCAACCATAAATATATTCGAAAATTTTATTAAATTTTCAAATTCGAAAATAGAAAAGTTTCCAAAAATTCAAATAAGTCAAAAAAGATATTGCTTACCCGTTTTCCTCTCTTCCTCGGTTGAATGGGATTCTTCAACTGCTTCCGGCTAACTCATTTGGACCTCTTTTTGGATATCTATATTCACTCTCAAATTCTATCATTCACGCACACTCCCAATAAAACCACAAAATACAACAAACATACAATCTTTTATTTATTCCTATTTACAAATGCAATTCATTATTGTCCATATTTTATTGTTCACGTTACACTTCAGTAACTTTATTTTGTAATGTCCTGTATTTAATTTTAAAATCATCAAACACATAAAATGTACTCGGAGTAAATGGACCTTAAATAATACCTTCTCTAAAATTCCTTCTTTATAATTTATTTATTTATTTTAATAATCTAAGTAAACTGTGGGGTATGGTGAGCTCATAATAATCCAACTAATGTATGCCCTTCTACTTTGCATACTCTAAAACTAAAATAAAACAAAGCCACGTACTCTTCACAAAATTTCACGTTCTGATGGATCGTTTAAAAGCTTTCTAGACACCTTCAATTTCTAGTTGAATACCGTAATAAAATTATTTACACATATTTTGTTCAATACGTAAATAATTCACACTACCTTGAAAAACACTCTCATACGCCACCCCAATATTTGCAGTTATAGGAATCACAATTTTAAATCGTTACCTGGAATTTCTAGAAGATCTTCGCTCTGTAGATGATGCCATGTAAATTTCTATCTGGTCAACAGGTCGTTTCTCGCAATTACTAGACGAACTCCCTCTAAGTTGATCCACCAACGCCGCCTTCTCGGTGTAACCAAATTCCAAATTTCATTCCAATTATACTTCTTTCACAGTAATCTACGTTATTTAATGTCCCGACACGAGTTCATAAAAATTATAGGTGATACCCCAATTAAAATAAGTAATATCGGCACACTAACCGCGTTTTAATTAATTTAGAGGCTACCACTAAGCAATACAATTTAAATGATTTGATAATACTTACAACTCGTGTTAACTTTCATACGTGCTTTCGGGACGATCGAAATAATAAGGGCTTTAATAATATTTTCCTAAACTATTTATATCTTTCACTTGCCACCTCCTGGCCACGGTTATTCGAAATCCCCTGCACACAACACACATTCCCACAATTTTGCACTCAACCCCGATTTTCAAATCCGCGAATTTCCGTACCTCGTTATAAAATTTTAAGAAAATCACGCTACACTATTCTCGTGTCTATATCAAGTCGAACTAACATCTCGACCAATCGTAGACTTAATGACGTTTCTCAAATCCCTCCTATACTATTGTGGTCTCATGCTTATACGTTTTCTACGTCTCATTCTAACCTTGCTTGAGTGGTTGAAAATCAATATCCTTGTCTGTGCGCTGTCTACATCACGTGGACTCTCTACGTGAGTTAGATAACCCCCTCATTAGCATTTCCCGTAAATATAAGCGACGGTTTATCCGACATTCTCTGTAACCATTTGCTATCTACAAAATTTAAGCAGAACTTGACCTTTATAGAATACGCAGGTGTTCAATCGTAACATTTTAAAAACACTTCTACGAGTTGGATATTCCATGTATTTCAAACCCTACTGATATATTTGTACGTTAGCAACGCGTCTCACCTTGGTATTATTGGGTTTTTAAACGCTTTCATGCATATTATACATCAATAATCGTTCAATTAAATTCAAATTAATTAATAAATTAATGACATTGGCTTCTACCATTTAATTTCTTTGCAAACCTACTTAAATTTCATTAATTATTTATAAAATTTTGTTAATACCTGATACTTAAAAATGAATTAACTAATATAACGTTCGTACGTAATTTCTGGTTGTTTCTTTATACAGGGTGTTTTGGAATTGCTTCGTTTATATTTATTTTGATCTTTTAAAACCACTATATAATATATATATATATATATATATATATATATATATATATTACTCATATTTAGACCAGGGTAGAAATTTTGTTAATACCTGATACTTAAAAATGAATTAACTAATATAACGTTCGTACGTAATTTCTGGTTGTTTCTTTATACAGGGTGTTTTGGAATTGCTTCGTTTATATTTATTTTTGATCTTTTAAAACCACTATAATATATATATATATATATATATATATATATATATATATATTACTCATATTTAGACCAGGGTAGAAAATTAAATAATCACATCAAATAATTATAATCACCGTGTATAATGAATATTATTAGATAATACGCGTTATTAAAACCGTGAAGCATAAAAATTTATTAGTTTCAGTAAAAATAAGAGATTTAAACCATGTAAAAGACGCTTTATATCAAAAGAAGCAGTATTAAAAAGCTCTGCCTGTAATGTAATTATTCCTAAACAAATGGAAATTACGTGCAAAATTTATCTTAATTAACTCTATTTCAAGTAACCGGTATTGAACAAAACGTACAGATAATATCTATAGAAACTTGTAAAACCTAATAAAATGCAAATCCTAGAAGTGTTAGTTAGAAGTAGGATGTTTGAACACACCTGCGTATTTTAAAAGGCAATTTCAGTTTAATTTGTTTAGATAAACCTGTCGATTCTAAAGATATTGGAAACGGTCAGATGCTTTAGCACGAAATACAAAACAGGGTTTATTTAAAAGCTCATTCGGCGAAAATTTTGCAGATAATTAATGTTTACAAAGAATCTTGGAGAAACCGGGGCTTAATATTCACGAGAAGGTGCGATACGGGGTTATTAAACCCAGATAGTCCACATGGACTAAAATATAATCGATAATAAAGAATATCAATTTGCACCAATACGAACAGGTTAGAAAAGGAAAGAGAAATGCGTCAAGCAAAGACACATATAGTAAAGGCGTGATTTAAGCAACGTCACGAGGGTCACAATTGGTTGAAAATAGAATGCAAATATCAGAGGTAGAAACAACAATTTCTGTACAACATTAATTAGTTTTTCTCGGACATGTTTGCGTGCCGTGTGAGAATTTCTGAGATTTTCAACTGGGGCGAGTGAAAAATTCGTAAAACCGACGCGCGAGCGACGGAACTGGGAACATAGAATGAGAAATTCTTAAGAATTGTCTGTTTTGAGGACAAAAGCGACGTGCCGGCTATTCGCTATATATACCGGTGGTAATATGAATTTCGGCCTCTTAGACTTTTGACTATTCGATGCGTTAAAAGCTCTTACATCCGCGACTTGATTCAAGATGTTAAACAGTGCATTTTAGTTTGATAAAATAATTTAAAATTTTGCTCGTATATTTTAGTGATTCAAAATAGTTTGTTATTTACGTGCTAACATGAATGTACTTTAGTGCACTTAGATACAAGGTAATAAAATTTAGTATCACTGTACCAATTAGCAAAATTTACAACGACAAATGTATACACAAAAGTAGGCAGTTTTGGCGTATATTGGTGAAAGAAGTATGAATTTCTTTGCTATTTTTCGGGGGTGTTAATAGTTAAATGGTTCAAAAGCGTGTCTGGATCCACGAAACAAGGGTCAGATATACACAGATGAGTTCCGGAAAAGCCCAGAAACAACTTTAAATAAATGGTGATGGAGAAAATTTTAAAAGCGTTGAGAATTAGAAGCCGTAAATGTAATCCTGTTGGAATGGTGTGATTAACTAAAGGGACGATGTACATTGAAGCTACGAGGACAGTAACCTTCAGGTAAATTATACTATTTTGTTTGACATTTTTGTGTGTGTTGAATAACTTTATAATTGATTTACTTTAAATGGACATTAGTGAAATTGTACTAACCATAAAATTTTAATTTTAAGATGAAATTTGCTTGTTTAAGTAGAAAGGGGTATTTAGTATTGATGTTCTGAATTATGATAAAAATTTGGGTATGTCTTTGAGCTCAATTAGACGAACCTGGTTAATTAACGTAAAGGGTGGAAGATGCTCCCTTTGTACTCTGCATATATTGTTATAGTAATTAGTAGGCATCCTACAAGGACTTTAATTCTGGATGCACTTTAAAATGATAATAAATTTAATTTTGAAATTTTAATGTATTGTGAATATTGATGTAAATAGAGTTAACGTAGATGTTTGTGGTAGGAATGTGTTGTTTAATTTTATGAATGAGGAGGTTTATAAAATTAGGTGAGCAGCCGAGGCGAAAAGAGGATCACAGCAGTTTATGACGCCCAATCTGTGGGACTAGAATTTTTTGTTGAAAGGACCCAGTTCCCGCATTCAAAGGAGAATATCACAGCAATATATATATATATATATATATATATATATATTGTAGTGGTTTTAAAGGGTTAAATTTAAGTATAAACAAGGCAATTTCAAACACCCTGTATATAGGAAACAACCAGAATTTACGTGCGAAATTTATTTCATTTAATGAATTTAAAGTAACAAGTATTACCAAAATTTTACAAGTAGTGATTAAAATTTAGTTAGGTTCGTAAAGAAAATAAATTGTAGAAGCCAATGCAAATTATTAATTAATTTAATTGAGTTTAGTTGAAAGGGTTATTAAGTTTAATACGCATTAGATCTTGAAAAATCGATAATACCAAGGTGAAACGCCTTGCTAACAAACGAACTGCCGTTAAATATAAAATACCTTGAAACGCAACCTCCTAGAAATATTGTGTTAAAACGTTTGTGTAGATAAAAGACAGTATTCGCGGTATATCGGGTAAACGGTCGGACGGTTCGCGTAAATGCTAACTAAAAGTTTCCTTAAAGCGCAGAAGGGATGGACAATCACTGAAATGCTTCGGAATGAGACAGGCATAATAGCAGTTTATTTCGAAGCGCACGTATTCAGTCCACATAGGTTAGTTTAAAACGCGGACAGCAATATCGATTTTCTACCACTCAAACAAGGTTAGAAGGAAACATACAATATGCATAAGAGAGGAATAGCGTTAATACAGGCGGGGTTTCAAGATGTCACTGAATATATAATTGGTCTATATAGTTAGTTGTAGAACAGACAAACACGGGAATATTGAATGTTAATTTTTCGGAAAAGATAATAACGACGAGCTAAATTTCGAAGATTTCGAAAACGGTTGAACCAAAATTTGAGGAAGTATCATTTTAAATGAAGGATTTCGCGGGAAAAGTGGCCGAGAGGTGGCATAGAAAAGTGTATAAATACTCTAAGAGAATTAGCATCGCTCTCTTTTAACTTCGCTCTTAGTATTTTCATCGCTTCAGATTACGTACAGAAATTTACCACGAGCTTGTAAGTATATAAATTTTTTTTAATTAAATAGTACAGTGTTGGCCTCATAATTTGATACGCAGATAGTGTCGAGTCTAAATTTTATTGAGGTGCAACATTTATTTTAAACAAGCTCGTGAAGTGACGTAATGTAACGTAAATTAAATTAAGCAATTATAAAAAAGTGTAATATATTTGGATTTGGATTTGGATGTATCGTGTATAAATAGCATGCAGCACAACTTAGAAGGATGTTCATCTATAAATAGCTGGAGGCGGCAAGCAGAGCAGAACCACGAAACTACTTAACGACATCGTCAACGGAGTAGGGATCTTCAAGAAATTCCAGGTAACGCTTTAGAATTTGTTGTTTCTATAAATTATGAAAATTATTGTAATGTGTGAGAGTGATCTTTGAAGGTATTTTGCATTATTTTGCGTATTAAACATAATACGTATAACTAACTTTTATTATGGTATTTAAATATAAATCTAAAGGTGTATATAAAGCTTATTAACGTTCCATGAGGAATTGAAATTTTTTTTGTTAAAGAGTACCTGGTTTTTTTTTTGTTTGCAGTAAGCAAATGCTAAGTAAAAAGCATACGTTAATCATAAAAAAACTGGGTTATCATGAGCTCACCATACTTCAGAGTGTCCTAATTAAAATTAATTATAAATAAAGAAAGAAAAATCAGGTATTATTCAGGGCCCATTTACTTCTGTTCCATTCAATGTGTTTGATATTTCTAGTTAAAATTCTGGACTTTGCAAAAATAGAATTTATTAAGATGTAACTTGAGCACCGAAATGTAAATAATCTTGAAGTTTTATTTGTAAATAGTGGTAAATAAATAGTGTATGATTGTTGTATTATTTTGTGGTTTTATTGAGAGTGTGCGGAACGATAAAGAGTATGATAGTGAATCTAGGTATCCAAGAGGAGGCCCAACTGAGCTAGCCAGGGAAGCGGTTGAAAAAGTAAGGTGATGAAGAGAGGAATCTGGGTAGGAAATTATTTTTTTTTGAAAATTTAACTATTGTGTGAAATTTATGACGATTTTTGGGTAAATTAATAAAATCCTCGAATGTTTTTTTTCTTACTCTGTCGATTTTATAAAGGGTACACAGCAATTTTATGACGCCCAATTCGTGAGGCTTGAATGATTTTTAGGGAGTTCCTAAAATTGATCTAAGTTATACGGCAATTAATATATATATATATATATATATATATATATATATATATATTATTATTATGTGTAACGACCTTTAATTATTATCAATAAGAAGTGCAGTAACGGGTTTATAGGTCTACGTTCATAAAGTTAAAATTAAAAACCCTTTGTTCTTTACCAAGCTTTCGATTTAATTTTAAATCTTCCTCAGGGTGCTACAAAATTATAAACATCCATGTCAACATTCAAATAAAATACATTAACTTACAAAAACTGGAGTGTAAAATAGTAACTACATTGAAACATACTAGGTTAACATTCTTAGCACTAAATAAACAAATTAACAGATTAAAATTGTAACTTCACATGGTAATATGTTTGACCAGGTATGCAAACCTAATTAAGTGACAGGTGTTGGTAGAACCTGATTTCAATACTTACAAAAATTATTGCATAAAATTCAACTTAATGTCTCTTTCTTTCTGTTGATATTACTTAGTTTTAAAATATAAGAATAAATCACACTTAGATTGTTAGTATCAGATTTGAAGTTCAAAACGTTGTTGTTATTATTAATGTGCACCATTTCAAGAAAAAGTCTACCTTTGTAACTAACTTCCCTATCTAAAATTTTTACTTTATTAAAATCCGGAAAATGATTTGATTTTTTTACATGGTAAGATAAAGCGCACGAATCTTTTTTGATTTTACAGTCACTCCTATGCTGAACAATCCTGGAACGTAACCACTGTGAAGATTGTCCAATGTAGAACTTATCACAATTACTGCATGGAATAGAGTATATGACGTTAGAACTACTCAGCATAGGAGTCTCATCTTTAATGGCAGAAAATAATTGATTTATAGTAACAGGGTTGTATTTTGAAATTATGATGGAGTCATTCCGTAGGACGTTAAGTAATTTTAATGTTAAATTTTTAATCATCGGTAGTTTCTTATAACCAATTTCTGTTACAGGTGTCATATCAGTTTTTTGTTTTTTATTATTATAGTTGTTCCCGAAAATAAGTTTCTTAGTCAGATTTTTTGGAAAGCCATTGTTTATCGCAATTTCTGTTAACAAGTTAAAATTTTTAAGACGTAAAGAAGGATGTGAAATTTTAAGAATTCTATTTTTTAAACCTAAAATGGTATTCACCTTTTGACTGAGGCTGTGGTTAGAAAAAAAGTTTATGTACCTATCTGAACTTGTAGTTTTCCTGTACCAATCTAACATAATTATGTCCAAAAAGGGGATTGTACATTCATGCTCTCTTCCAAGAGTAAACTGTATGTGTTTGTTAAAGCTGTTAAAGATTTTTAAAACCTCATTTATTCGATTTTCAGGTACAGCACAAATCACATCATCCACATACTTTTTTATAAAAGCTGGAGGCGTGGGTAATTGTGGAATAACCTCGTCAAATAGATAATCCATTATTATTGTGGCAACTATGGGACTGAGTGGTGAACCCATAGGTGCTCCGAATATTTGTAAATAAAATTTCTTGTCAAAAGTGAAATAAGTGTGATTAAAAATAAAACTTAGGGTTTCAGTAAACAATTCTAAAGAAAATTCACAATGTTCTCGTATAATTTCCCACTTGTCTGTAATTATTTTTAATGCCAATTTTAAACGGATGTTGGTAAACAAGGAAATGACATCTAGTGATATTAAAACGAAACCATCAGGAATATGATAATTTTGAAATTCCGTTGCAAAAGTAAACGAATCTGTAGTATTATAATTATTTTTATTACTAAACGATTTAGTAAGTATATCCGCAACAAAAGCAGATAGTTTATACGTAGGTGAATTAATCGAAGAGATGTCCTGCTCCTTGTTGCACCTATCTGTAAGGGAGTAGAATTATACCAATTACCTCGGGACTGATGCACTGGCTGCAAACTCCGTCTCCTCAAGTATGGCAGAATCTAAACAAAACACTAAATTTTGCTTACCACAAACACATAGCCTAAGCTATAATCATTTAAGAGCATGAAACATCTAATAACTTCCTCAGGGGTGGGCTGACCGGTATAGCTTAACACAGTAGTGTAACATTTAATGCACTAAGTCACAACACACCATTTCAATAAATAAAACAATTGTAAAGCAAAGTAGTTCTAATGTTTCTTTTAGGTAATATAGGTACAAAAAAATATGTACCATGAAAAAAAGGCATGATTCGACTTAGTTCCTTAATAAAACAATTCAAGTAACAAAACTATATACAAGGCAACTTAAACTTTCATAAGTCCAAATTTATATCAATTAATAAAGAATTAAATTACGTTAAATCTGTTACAAATAAATCAAATGCGCCGATAAGTGTTTGAGCTCATAACCTTATCAGTGTTACACTGTTTTATTAATACACCAAATGTGTACTAAGCACATTCTGCAAAGGTGCTATATTATACAAGTGAAATTAGATTGAGGTAAAGGTCAATTATAGATCAAATTTTAATATCGAGTGACTGCGGACTTCGCAGGCATCAATTGACTTTCTAACAATTTAAAAAAATTAACTTTAAAACGTCCAGGAATGTTTTACAAATAAAATTTATAGTATTTACTCTTTGTTTAAACTAAAAGTTTTGTTCCAAACCCGATCCGATAAGAAAGATATAATTACCCAGTTACAACTTGTAGGAAAACAATGTCATCTGACTGCCAACAGCCAACCTAACCGACAGCTGCGTCCTTGACTCGATTTGACCCTTGCTATGAACAATGAAAGTGTAGCATCAACCCTTGCTCTCCATCTTGCACTTGTAATTTCGTCACGCGTGTTAAATTAAATTCGAATATTCATTCTTCATAATAGATTCCATTACTCAAGTCCAATTTGTTGCATCAGTCTTTAATTATATTTATTTCGATCGTACTTAACAGCTAAAATTTGTAATACCTCATTAGCCAAATTTTATTTAAAAGAAAGCTCTCTTACCACTAGCCTGCTGTAAGTTTCTTAAATAAACATTTTCAGACGAACTCGCTTCTTCGCCAGAATTATCATTATCAAAACGATTTTTCGACACATCATCTTGCTTGCGAGTTCAACTCAACAAGAACCAGAAAACCACGATGGCCTCGAGTATCGCCGTCGGACCTCGAACCCCTACTCCGTTCTATCTGGTTTTATTTGCAATAGAAATTTATACTACCATAGATGTATACGCACGTAATTAGGGTTGCCTACCTATAGTGATATTAGCATGATTTTATACTGCTACACTACCCCCTCCCCACATGAGAAACTCTCACCATGAAGAAAACAAACTTTTCTGAAGAAAATCAGCCTCCCTTTGAAAAACATGGGGTCCCACCAGGCTAACCGGACAGCAAGGTGCAAACCCACCCCTTTAAAAAGAAGCAACTCCCCGCAGAAACGTCTCCCTTAGGTGTAGACAACTTTATATACTAAGAATCTGGCTTTAGATCTTGCACATGCCAGATTCCAATATTCTTTCCGTTGCAATCCCGCAATCTGTAAGTGACTGTACCTGTTTGTTCAATGATTTTGCAGCGTACATATTTCGGTGCTAATTTCTGTGAAAATGCATCTGATGCTTTGAACTGAACCATATTTCTTTTCCACACATAGTCTCCCTTCTTGTACGTGACTGCTCTTCGTCGCAGATCATATGTTTTTTTATTGCGCTGTTACGCCCTGTGGAGTCTTTCTTTCACTTCTTTAAATAAACTTGATAAATTATTTATATCTTGAACCAACTGTTCCCTGGAATGAACATTTAGTTCTTGATCTGTAAATTCGGAGAGTCTTCCATAATACTCTCCCGTTATTGGTATGGATCTCCCAAAATTTAAAAAGGCTGGTGTGTGGTTAGTAACTTCACTAACTGCATTGCGTATAGCGTGTCCTACTTTAAATAAGTGTTCGTCCCATTTCTTGTGGTTGTCTGTGACATATGACCTTAAGGCTGTAACTATTACTCGGTTAGTTCTTTCCACCGGGTTCACCTGCGGGTGGTAGTTTGCGTTGTACCATATTTTTTGGATTTTATATTCTTCCGTGAATTTTTTGAATCTATTACTTACGAACTGTGACCCATTATCGACGACTATTATTTGCGGCACTCCATAAATTAGAAATACTTGGTTTTCTAAGAATGTAGTTATACTGGAAGTAGTTGCTTGTTTGAGCGGTTGGACTAGTATATATTTCGTGAACCAGTCATGCACTGATAAGATGTACTGATACCCTTTGCTCGATCTTGGTAATGGTCCGATAATATCAACGGAGATCATTTGGAATGGGTATTTCACGTCCCTTTCCTTTCCCATTAATCCTGATTGAGTAAAGGTGGCAGCTTTTGCTCCTAAGCAGATTTGACACTTTCTGACATATCTACTTATATCTATCTTCATCTTAGGCCAGTAATACATTTCTGCTATTTTTGCCTGTGTTTTGTATGTACCAAGATGTGCAGAGGTTGATATATCGTGACATTGCCGTATTATGTCCTCTCGATTTGCACGTGGAAGGACTTGTTTCCATTGTATCAGGTTTGATTTTATCCTATGTTTAGCTTTTATGTACTTAAACAGCAAACCGTTTTCTACTTTCCAAGTTGGAAAGTTGTCTGGGTATCCTTCCACTTGTTGAAGCATTTTGTTGTACCATGGGTCGTTTTGGCTATTGTTCACCTGTATCATACTTATGCTTATGGGTGCTCTTGACAGTGCGTCTGGGACGACATTATGTTTACCCTTACGGTGTACTACTTTGTAAGTGAATTGTGATAATCTCAGGCTCCATCGTTGTAGTCTTCCAGATGGGTTTTTAAGCCTGTCTAACCAGAGTAATGAGTAATGGTCGGTGATTACTGTGAAGGTATCTCCTTCTATGTATGGCCGGTATTTTTCCACTCCAAAAATTACTGCCAATAATTCTTTTTCGGTTGCTCCATATGCTCGTTCTTGTTTCGACAAGGACCTGCTTGCATATGCTATAACCTTCTCTTGCTCCCCTTCACCTTACAATAAAATTGCTCCTAGTCCAACATCAGATGCGTCCGTTTGTATTATAAATTTTTGGGAAAAATCCGGACTAGTTAAAATAGGTGCACTGATTAACAACTCCCTTAAGTGTTGAAAAGCACTTTCTGCCTCTTGATTCTATTTAATATTATTTTTTTTTATTGAACGACCTTTAATGAGTTCTAGCATTGGATCAGCTAGTGTAGAAAAATTTTGGATAAACCTTCGATACCACCCCACCATTCCTAAAAATCTTTTTATTGAGCGTACCGTTGTGGGTGTTGGAAAGTTCGTTATAGCCTTTACTTTTTCCGGATCTGTACGTAATCCTTTCCTGTCGATTACATATCCTAGGTATCTTAGTGATGGTCTGCAAAATTCACATTTTCTAAGTTTATAATCAGTCCGGCCTCCTTCATGGCCTTCTGTACTTCTTGTAGAGTTTTTATATGCTCTTCAAAAGTAGGCGATGCTATGATCACATCGTCGAGATAAACCCATACGTTATCAAAGCGTGGTCCTAAAATGCTTTCCATGAGTCTTTGTAAAGTTTGAGGACTGTTGCACAGGCCAAACGGCAGTACGGTAAATTCATACAACCTCTTCTTGGCACTGTAAACGCAGTTTTCTCACAAGACTCAGGCGTTAATCCTATCTGATAAAACGCTTTTTTAGATCAATTGACGATAAGAATTTAGAATTCTTAAACTTGTCTAAGATGTCGTTTACAAATGGTAAACCGTAGGCATCTTTTTTTGTGACAGAGTTCAGTTTCCTTCCATCAAAACACACACGCATGTCCCCATTCTTCTTTTTCACCAAAACTAAAGGCGAGTTCCACGGTGAGTTTGATGGTCTTATCACTCCTTGTTCTAACATCTTGTCGATTTCCTCGTTTAACTGCTTCAACATTGCTGGTGATATGGTGTGATATCGCTGCTTTATTGGTTGTACATCTCCTGTATCAATGTGATGTATTGCTTTTGAGGTTCTTCCCAATCCAGGACCACTTATGGCTTTATACTGTTCTTTTATATCCTCCAGTAGTTTTACTTGTTCTGGTGTGAGATCTTCTGTTGAACATATTGCCTGTTGCGTTAACATTGAGATTTTTACGTTGTCTTCTGTTATTTGAAATGTATTATCTGCGAAGTTAGTTTTTAATTTAAAAACCCTACATACATCTGAGCCAAGTATCACACTTGCTTGTATTGCTGTCGAAACTGTAGCAATTATGTCTTGTTTCTTTTCGTTTATTTCGAGTGGTAAAACGACTTGTCCTATCGCCGGTTGCTTTTTCCCATCGGCTGTTTCTAATACCGTATTAGTACTTTTCTTTATAATTTTTAAACCTTGTTGTTCTAGAATTTGTAATCCCATATTACCTACTACTGTATGAGTTGCTCCTGTATCAAGCAGTGCTAGCAGCGGTTGATTTTTTATTCGCACATATATGAATGGTCGTGGATCTTGCTCTTTGCATATAGCAGTGAATTAAGCTTCTTATTTTGTGGTCTCATGAAGTCCTCAACTTTCTTAAGCCATTGCTTCCACTCCATTTCGTCAGCCTTTATGCCTTCTTTTGCGTTTCGCCGGCCGCGGGTGAAACTGGCAGATATTCGTTTTTTCTCTTCGTTGAACATTTAGGACAATTTGTGTATGTAACTTCCTTAGTTCCACATATGTAGCAAAATAAAGTCCTATCTTCCGGGCATCGGTGATACGTGTGTCCATTTTTGTTGCAGTTATAGCAAGCTAAATCTAAACTTTTTGGCTTTGGCCTAGTTTTAATGTATTTGCTGGCATTGTTGAAAGCTTTTTCTCGCGTGTCTTTCTTGGTTGCTATCGTATGTAACGTTTTCATGTATGTCGCTGCTGTGTATGCTAAATCTGGTTCTAAAAGCGATGTGATTTTTGTGTCATTATGTCGAAATCTATAATTTTGTTGTTTGGTTTCTTCTAATTGCAAACAAAGCTCAATTAATCTATCTAGTGATTCTGTATCTATCAAACTTAAATGGCTTGCATAATATGGTTGCAAATTCCTTCTGATGAAATATATTTGATCAGATGGCGAAGGTGTCTTGACTAATCTGTTAATTAAATTAACCATGGCGGCAATATAAATTATTGGCTTCTCGTCTTGACCTTGCTTTCTAGCTCGAATTTCTTCTAATAAAGCTTCATCATAATTCTTTGGTAGAAAATGCAGTTTAATTTTTCTTCTAGTTCTGCCCAAGTTTTTATGTTCACTTTCATGGCTCTGTACCACATAAGAGCTGGTCCTTCAAAGAGGTCTGCCGCTCCTCTCAGAAGTTGATTGTGAGTATAACCTCTAGCTGTACGCACTTCTTCAATTCGCTCCAAAAAGCTTTTACTCCTATGTGTTTGGTGTCACCATTAAAAGTGATGTTCCATTTCTTTAAAGATTTGTCCACATTTTGCCGAAAATTGTGTTCCTCTGCTGTAGCTGGTTGCTAGAGGGATCGAGTTTGTCGAAGGTGATGAGGACGCGATGGGTATCAGAATTTATACGGACGGTTCACGTATGGACGATGGGCAAGCAGGCGCGGCGTTTGTCGTGTATAAGCAGGAAAGGAGGTGTTTCGGTTTCAAACCAAACTCGCGAACTGGTGCACTATCTTCCAGTGCGAATTGGTAGCCATACGAGGCTATCGATTACGTAATAAACCATACGGGCAGAGACGAGTATTATATAATCAGTGATAGTAAATCGGCGCTAACGGCTTTAACAAACATGAACACCTCGACAGATCTCCAAGCGGACGTCTGGAGGATAGCGCGTACGGCGCTAGAGTTTCGACGTTTAAAGTTCTGTTGGGTCAGGTCGCACAATGGTAACGTAGGAAACGATAGGGCTGACAAATTAGCTAAAGAGGCCGCGACGGGCGACTTTCGAATATCACATTCGTCGATACCGAGGTCTTTAATCAAAAGAAAGCTGCGCGAAAAATCAATTCGACAATGGGAAGAGAGGTGGAACAACGCTGCCACGGGCAGGTTGACCCACAAATTCATACCGAGCATAGAAGCCAGAGGTAAGATCGAGGTTAAGCTCGATCACAAAATGGTGCAGTTGATAACAGGGCACGGCGCCCTGAAGGCGTATTTACAAAGGTTCGGTCTAACCAATAGCGACCGCTGCGAATGCGGTGAGGGCGCGGAAAGCGCAGAGCACGTGCTCTTCGACTGCCCGCTTGAGGCGGGAAATCGAGGGTTGGCTGATAGCAAACTAGCTATCCTAGGTCTGGCATGGCCAAAGAGCCTAGAGGAAGTCGGGGAAGTGGTTAACCAGAAGGCGTTCTGGACAGCCTTAAAAGAATTCGCGGGAAGGGTCGCGAGATTAGACAATCAATGACGACCGCGTGTAAAAATTCGGTGGGGTTGGTGGGAGGATTGAAAAATTTTAGATTGACTTGGCGTGAGTAAGGATACGAGCATAACCAAAACCTGATATTAAAAAAAAAAAAAAAAAAAAAAAAGATAATTATACCAAAATGTCCAATATGCACGAGAAACCCCACTCCATTAATACAATCACTGCCTATCTTCATAATTATGTGCGGAAAATCGGGAATAAATAATACCAAATAAACAATAACAAATAAATCATAAACCCTCATTAAATTAAATCAATAAAGTAAACAAGGATAATAAAACAGAGTGCAACCGCGCATCCCCAGGACTTGAAAGTGAAGTGATAGTGATTGTGATCCCTCAAAACATTTAGTGCATACCCACCAGGACTTTAGCTGTGCACCCGTCCCACCTTTAGAAGTAAGTTACAGACGACCAGATCTTCGGATGCTGGAGAATTTTATTATCGAGGTAAGACTTAAATTGTGGCGGCTGTACTCGCACAAGCATTGATTTACATTAATTAGTAGTTTTCGAAATAATATAACAAGCACGTTTGGTGTGTAAAGGCGCTAGCCGACATAATGCTTGTGCGAGTGCACCTGATAAATAGGGTGATGCTTTCGCTATTTTGTGCACTGCTATATGCTTAACGCTTATTAAACATTTATTTATATATTTACATAATTATATTTATTTATATTTTATATTTACACTTTATATTTATATATAGCATGTATTATGTGGCTTATTTGTTTTGTTTGACGTTCTGTCGCCATTTTGGTTGCAGTATATATTTGGGAAGGACGAGCAGAATTGCGAAGATTGTAATCATCATGTAAATCAGTTAGGAAACGATAGGAAAGCTAGGGATGGATTTAAATTAGTTAGCTAGATTTGGATAGTTTTAAGACGACCCTTCAGGTCGCACTGGTAAGCAGAACCGGCGTCTGCTCTCCGGTATTACGGATCCCTCCCCCTCTCATTTTTGCTTGTTGATCGGGTACACTCGAAAGTCAGCGCTAGGGATACCATTATTTACAACCCTGTTTTTAGTTTTGTTTTGTTTTGTTCCAGTTTTTGTCAGATTTTAGGTTTGTTAGATTGTTAGAGTTTGTTAGGTTTGTTAGATTTTTAGGTTTGTTAGATTTTTATTTAGTTTTTATTTAGGGTGAATCAACTATGAAGTAAGAATAAATTAGGAGCACGACTATTTTTCGCGTTTAAACCCAATGTAGTACCTCCGGGTGGAGCATTGGGGACGTGGCCGCAAGTATAGCGGCCCTAATTCAAATTATAATGTAGCTGGTTGCGCATGCATTGACTGTGCATTCGTAGTCTCTAAGGTGGTTATACGAACAGGCTTTTCCGATTGTACTAGTCGTGCTATTGTAGCTACGGGACTTGACTGCTCACATGCTTCTAGGTTAGCCATTTGATTAATGTCCGCTTCTACTTGTATGTGAGATTCCATACGAGAGTTAACAAATGCTTCCATGTCATTTTGGAACATTGTTTCAGCATCAATGCCCTCTAACAAGTCCAAGTATTCTAAACATTTACTGTTCAAAATATCCCATTGTTGTTGGTTATCTTTGGTTACTTCCATATATTCCAATCTACGGCCTATATGTAGTAATTTTGCCTTTAATTTTTTATGAACCAGCTTAGTAGGTTTGTCCACAAAATCTAATACTGGTTGTCGTATTGTTGCTATAGCAGTTTCACAAAATTGAATTTGCTCACTTAAATCAAACTTCATTTCCGGGTACTTTTCTACTCTCTTTGGATCTATTTTTTCTTTTGAAACAAACGTTCGCAATATTTTTCTTTTTTCCTCAGCTTTTAATTCGTCGCTGTCTTTTCCCCTAATTGCCAATTCCCACGATAACTCGTCTGTAGACAAACAATTTATCCATGCCATTACTAATAAACAATTCTTTCAAACTGTATTCACAACTGGACGCAATTTTATGCAACAGAAAATTTTTATTAAAAAACTTCCAATTCTAACACTCAATTAATAACTGTTATGTCTCTGCAGGAATATTCCACGTACCAGATTGTTTATAATTAATTTACAAGACTCGCTTGTTCATGTAATTATATTCGTATAATTTGAAAAAAATTCACAACAAAACAGGGTAGGTTGAAGATCAAGGGGTTCTAGCCTTTTGAAATGGTTTTGATGATCCCTACTTTTACACGAGGACAATCTTCAGCTTCTATTGGTTTATGTTAGCGCTCCCAGATCTCTATTTCTAGGGATCAGAGGTTCTACCACAAAACGCCAATAGTCACCACGCCACCTACGCGACCTGTAGTTCGGAAAAAAATTTTTAATGTAATATTAATATATCACCAATAGTTATAAAATACATGTATCAAAATAATTTCTAAAATGTTTGTCTTATTTAATGAACTCGGTGTCAGTGCATAATTCTTCGTTTAGTGCTTAATATTCAATTTTGAAATTTAAAATTCAACTGATCACTACTGTATTAGCATGCGTTAATGTCATTGCTATCTAAAAAATTATAAATTTTTAAAAATTTTTAGACCAAAAAATTACTATCAACTTCGTTGGTGTCACTTGTTAACGTTGGTTGCTATAAATATCTTTTGTTGGGCGGCTCGTGTCCTACGTAGCTCCACCCTGTTGGTTTTCTTTTAGTTGGGCGCCACGTGTCCTGCTCCTTGTTGCACCTATCTGTAAGGGAGTAGAATTATACCAATTACCTCGGGACTGATGCACTGGCTGCAAACTCCGTCTCCTCAAGTATGGCAGAATCTAAACAAAACACTAAATTTTGCTTACCACAAACACATAGCCTAAGCTATAATCATTTAAGAGCATGAAACATCTAATAACTTCCTCAGGGGTGGGCTGACCGGTATAGCTTAACACAGTAGTGTACCATTTAATGCACTAAGTCACAACACACCATTTCAATAAATAAAACAATTGTAAAGCAAAGTAGTTCTAATGTTTCTTTTAGGTAATATAGGTACAAAAAAATATGTACCATGAAAAAAGGCATGATTCGACTTAGTTCCTTAATAAAACAATTCAAGTAACAAAACTATATACAAGGCAACTTAAACTTTCATAAGTCCAAATTTATATCAATTAATAAAGAATTAAATTACGTTAAATCTGTTACAAATAAATCAAATGCGCCGATAAGTGTTTGAGCTCATAACCTTATCAGTGTTACACTGTTTTATTAATACACCAATGTGTACTAAGCACATTCTGCAAAGGTGCTATATTATACAAGTGAAATTAGATTGAGGTAAAGGTCAATTATAGATCAAATTTTAATATCGAGTGACTGCGGACTTCGCAGGCATCAATTGACTTTCTAACAATTTAAAAAATTAACTTTAAAACGTCCAGGAATGTTTTACAAATAAAATTTATAGTATTTACTCTTTGTTTAAACTAAAAGTTTTGTTCCAAACCCGATCCGATAAGAAAGATATAATTACCCAGTTACAACTTGTAGGAAAACAATGTCATCTGACTGCCAACAGCCAACCTAACCGACAGCTGCGTCCTTGACTCGATTTGACCCTTGCTATGAACAATGAAAGTGTAGCATCAACCCTTGCTCTCCATCTTGCACTTGTAATTTCGTCACGCGTGTTAAATTAAATTCGAATATTCATTCTTCATAATAGATTCCATTACTCAAGTCCAATTTGTTGCATCAGTCTTTAATTATATTTATTTCGATCGTACTTAACAGCTAAAATTTGTAATACCTCATTAGCCAAATTTTATTTAAAAGAAAGCTCTCTTACCACTAGCCTGCTGTAAGTTTCTTAAATAAACATTTTCAGACGAACTCGCTTCTTCGCCAGAATTATCATTATCAAAACGATTTTTCGACACATCATCTTGCTTGCGAGTTCAACTCAACAAGAACCAGAAAAACCACGATGGCCTCGAGTATCGCCGTCGGACCTCGAACCCCTACTCCGTTCTATCTGGTTTTATTTGCAATAGAAATTTATACTACCATAGATGTATACGCACGTAATTAGGGTTGCCTACCTATAGTGATATTAGTATGATTTTATACTGCTACAGAGACAATCGGTCTTAGGGGAACTTCGCTCTTATGAATTTTAGGCAATCCATAAAGCTTGGGAGTCGTTGCGTTGGTAATACATGTATGTATGTACGCAACGACTCCCAAGCTTTATGGATTGCCTAAAATTCATAAGAGCGAAGTTCCCCTAAGACCGATTGTCTCTTCGATTAATTCACCTACGTATAAACTATCTGCTTTTGTTGCGGATATACTTACTAAATCGTTTAGTAATAAAAATAATTATAATACTACAGATTCGTTTACTTTTGCAACGGAATTTCAAAATTATCATATTCCTGATGGTTTCGTTTTAATATCACTAGATGTCATTTCCTTGTTTACCAACATCCGTTTAAAATTGGCATTAAAAATAATTACAGACAAGTGGGAAATTATACGAGAACATTGTGAATTTTCTTTAGAATTGTTTACTGAAACCCTAAGTTTTATTTTTAATCACACTTATTTCACTTTTGACAAGAAATTTTATTTACAAATATTCGGAGCACCTATGGGTTCACCACTCAGTCCCATAGTTGCCACAATAATAATGGATTATCTATTTGACGAGGTTATTCCACAATTACCCACGCCTCCAGCTTTTATAAAAAAGTATGTGGATGATGTGATTTGTGCTGTACCTGAAAATCGAATAAATGAGGTTTTAAAAATCTTTAACAGCTTTAACAAACACATACAGTTTACTCTGGGAAGAGAGCATGAATGTACAATCCCCTTTTTGGACATGAAATTAATTAGAAATACAGACAACATAATTATGTTAGATTGGTACAGGAAAACTACAAGTTCAGATAGGTACATAAACTTTTTTTCTAACCACAGCCTCAGTCAAAAGGTGAATACCATTTTAGATTTAAAAAATAGAATTCTTAAAATTTCACATCCTTCTTTACGTCTTAAAAATTTTAACTTGTTAACAGAAATTGCGATAAACAATGGCTGTCCAAAAAATCTGACTAAGAAACTTATTTTCGGGAACAACTATAATAATAAAAAACAAAAAACTGATTTGACACCTGTAACAGAAATTGGTTATAAGAAACTACCGATGATTAAAATTTAACATTAAAATTACTTAACGTCCTACGGAATGACTCCATCATAATTTCAAAATACAACCCTGTTACTATAAATCAATTATTTTCTGCCATTAAAGATGAGACTCCTATGCTGAGTAGTTCTAACGTCATATACTCTATTCCATGCAGTAATTGTGATAAGATCTACATTGGACAATCTTCACAGTGGTTACGTTCCAGGATTGTTTAGCATAGGAGTGACTGTAAAATCAAAAAAGATTCGTGCGCTTTATCTTGCCATGTAAAAAAATCAAATCATTTTCCGGATTTTAATAAAGTAAAAATTTTAGATAGGGAAGTTAGTTACAAAGGTAGACTTTTTCTTGAAATGGTGCACATTAATAATAACAACAACGTTTTGAACTTCAAATCTGATACTAACAATCTAAGTGTATTTATTCTTACATTTTAAAACTAAGTAATATCAACAGAAAGAAAGAGACACTAAGTTGAATTTTATGCAATAATTTTTGTAAGTATTGAAATCAGGTTCTACCAACACCTGTCACTTAATTAGGTTTGCATACCTGGTCAAACATATTACCATGTGAAGTTACAATTTAAATCTGTTAGTTTGTTTATTTAGTGCTAAGAATGTTAACCTAGTATGTTTCAATGTAGTTACTATTTTACACTCCAGTTTTTGTAAGTTAATGTATTTTATTTGAATGTTGACTTGGATGTTTATAATTTTATAGCACCCTGAGGAAGATTTAAAATTAAATCGAAAGCTTGGTAAAGAACAAAGAGTTTTTAATTTTACCTTTATGAACGTAGACCTATAAACCCGTTACTGCACTTCTTATTTATATATATATATATATATATATATATATATATATATATATATAATATATATGAATCTTATGCAGTTTTTTACGCTGATTACGAATATGCTATACACTATTCGGTATCTCATTTGCTTTTTGAGTTATTCGACTTTCAATTGGAAATTTTACAACCAACAAAAGTTTTTGTTAATAAAAATAAGTATAACTTAAATCCAATTTTTATTGTAAATGTGAACTATATTTAGCAATAGAATATTCGTAAGTTTGGTTGTGAGCCGTACATGCAGCGCAAATTTTTTTATTTGTACATAATGTCGTTTTGAAAATATGGACTAAACTTGGGACACTACCTATAAGATCTCTGTATTTTATTAACTTAATAATTTAACCATTTTTTTTTTCTGAACAATATGATTATTCGCTTTATATCTAATAAACGATGTAGTATCTATAAACGTTTTTATAAATCTGCCAATGAACTTTGAAATTACCATTTTTTTAAATATCAAAAGCGTGTTGCCTGCTGAATTGAAGATAAGTACCTGAATTGATTTTACTCTAACTGGGCGAAGTTACGTAATGGATAATTAGGGCACCGGCTAACTTTCAGTGGTGCGGGAAATGTTATTTGAAAGGGTATAGTATGTCAACACTTTTACTAAATACTCTTATTCCTACACTGAGAAAAGTGATTTGGTTGATACAACCAATTCTGTTGTTTTGAAGAGTAAAGCATTTGATCAAGTATTTTTTAGTCGTTCTAAACGAAACTATATTAACTGAACCGCTTGCAGATGGTTAAACTAACATCAAAAATTATTTGACTTAAATTTGTTTGTTTGAATGCATAATAACAGTTGATTAATAAACGAATGCAAAAGTGAATTTCATTCAACATCAGTCGTATTTAATACAAACTAATATTGTCAACAAATTTCATATTTTAGTCCAATACTACATTAATGTTGAAAAAAATCTATTTTAGTTAAATGAATGCTGAAAAAAGTGTCAAATGAACACGTTTTGTGACAAAATGAACATTGAAACAAACGTACTCTAGCTTGTTGATTTAAATAAACTACGATTGCCACATCAAACGTCGGGTTATTTGTTGAATGCAACGCTATTTAGTACGTCTCCGATGTTGCGTATTGAATGTTCAGCGCGCGCACATTATATCTTTAATATACTGCTATAACGTTTGACAGCGACACGTCAACATGGCTTCAAGCGTTACTTCGCATTGTTTATTGTGTTAGTTTCCATAATAGTATTTCAACTCACTGTAAAAATACACGGAAGATAAATTTAGTATGCCGTACTATGTTTAAACAAAATCTCTTCGTCTAAAAATACGTAAGTACCTTCATATAAATTGGTCTCAATTGTCCTTAACTAAATGCAGTTGTTTTTAGCATTCAACTATATAAGCGAACGTTTAACTTCAAAAACCAAAGGCAACCACAAGGAATAAACAAACTTTCAATAATCAGTGTCAGTTTTATAAAATTGAAGTGGAAGCTAAACTGAAATATATGCAGGATGAACTAGGGTTAATGTAACATTCAAGGTGAGATTTGATTCAATATACAACTTGATAATGTGTCTGAATGAAGTTATTTTAAATCAATATTTTTTTAAAATCTGTTAGGGATGAACAAACTCATTTGTTGATCGCCAAGTTGTATTAAAAAAAATCGATTAAAATAATTGCATTAAATCAGAATCGATCAAGCTGGATATTGAATCAAACTACCTTGGATGTTTAAACTAATTCTATATCTAAACAATGTACAACGCAACGAAATGATTGATTTGACAGCTAAATGTTTCGATTTAACACAATAAAAGTTTGAGTAAACCAAAAATGTTATTATTTGAACCCTTATTAGCCACTTACCTTAATAATTATTATCTACTCAACATATGGGTTAGTTAAACCAATGACGCTTTTTGGTTAGTTGAAAATTTGAATAGTTTGTTTTAATGCTACAAACCCTTTCAAGTATTTGCTTCAATGATTTTTATATGTAAGTGGGATATTCAAAGTGTTGATTTAACATAACAGTTTATTTGATAAAAGTATTAAATAATTTAAATCAAACCTACAAGCAATTGAAGTAACGATACCTAACATTCAAGTTACATTAATAGCGATTTGAGTAAATGCCATAATTATTGTGGTGCAAATTTAGGTTTGTTTGCTTCAAAATCGGTTTTCCAACATTTTATTATGTTCTATTTAATGCATATAGATCATTGTTTATATACAAACCAAAATTCTAATTGAATCAACTAATTTTCAGTTGAAGCAACAAAATCCTTTTCTCAGTGTACCACGAAAGATCGTTGAACTTCTTGTCTGTATAAAGCATTTCAGTTCCAACCCACCTGGATATTCCGAAATAGGGATGGCCAGGTAGACGGGAGAAACGATTCTATTTTTTTTCCACTACAGTTAGAGGTCGATATAGCCCTGCTTACAACCTCTCCATCTCCTTTTAATAATCCACTGTGAAAACAAATAAAAGAAAACCAACTTCTTCTACACCTAAGGTATATTGTCGAACACTATTATCACGACAAACAACAATAAAGCAAATTACTAAGATATACTCCTACTCTGGCCAAATATCCCTGTAATTAAAAAATGAACAACTTAAAATTATCAAAGCGGACACTTAACAAATTTAATTTCTAATTACT
This sequence comes from Platerodrilus igneus, assembly GCA_036346225.1. Taxonomy (NCBI): domain Eukaryota; kingdom Metazoa; phylum Arthropoda; class Insecta; order Coleoptera; family Lycidae; genus Platerodrilus; species Platerodrilus igneus. The sequence continues at coordinate 5,317,492 of JARFIW010001134.1, read as the reverse complement.
ATTTTGCCTCTAATTTTTATGTATTAAAAATTATGTTTTTGCTATCCGCTTTAAATGAGCGTGTATCTTCCTCGCTAATAATAGTTATACACATTCCAATCAAAATTATTAGATACCAGACAGCAAGTAATGTTTACAAAATGGAAACAAAAAATCAATAGACTTACAGTTGTTTGTTTACCCTCCACGAAGCTCATATGACCTAGTGGAAGAGATGGTTGTATGTTGATTGATTATTCTAACTGCAGGTTGTATCGAAGCTCTCCTAACACATGCTACTTTCACAATTAGCGATGTTCTTATCTCTACGTTCCTACTCACGTTCGGACATCTGCTTACTAACAGTTCTGGGGATTTTAATACCGCAACTTTTATACCAGATTTACACCTTATTCGTACGATGATGGCTAAATATCAAATTCGAAGCTGAAGGTTATAAATATATTTGCAACACCGCAGGGTTATTGCATGTTATTTTTCGTTACCACGGGGAGAGCGTCTGACTACTCGATGTTGGAGCAATGTAATACTGCTTATATGACCCATAATCGTGTTCTCACATTTTATAAGTAACGGCATTTGATTGCCTCGCAACACAAGTGTTTATGATCGTAATCTATGAGTATACGACTATTAGAGGTAATTTATCATTGTTTCGATTTCTTTAAATTTGGGCAAGCTTTTAATTCTTACCACGTAACCCATTAGTTTAATGACTGGTTTTATAATTATTAGGGCTGTAGAGTGTGTCGGTCTATTTCCATGACACAATGGTTTGTTTTTGAACTCGTGTGAATATGTACAACTTCTATATCCGATAATTTACCGAGTTATCTATATTTTACTAAATTTAATACAAAGAGTGTAAAGTCCCGAACGTTATTCTTGTTTGTACAAAAATGTACTAATTGCTTTTCTATTTTAATGGTTTATTGTAATTAAATATAATATTGGAATAGCTACGTTATTCAGTGTACACTACCCAATGTTTAATAAATTTTATACGTTGCTTTCGTCAACTTTCAGTCAACTAACTGAAATTAATATACTCATTTCTACTATCTAATGCTTCATTAAATTTTATTTTAGTAAATAAATTTTTATTTAGGTTAATACTTTTATGAGTTGTATCTTTATCGATATTTTTTAACTAGTTTTTGGATATTCTCAGATAACCAAAAACTAGTTAAAAATACGATATAGATATAACTCATAAAAGTGTTAACTTAAATAAAAATTTATTTACTAAAATAAAAAATAAAATACCTAAAAATAAAAAAACCCATACCGTATATAAGATCCCATGCCAAGATGGATGTGACAGTGTATACATTGGCCAGAGCATGCAGCATCTTGAGAAACGTTTGAATGGACACAAATATGATAAAAACAATGCGACCGCCTTAACTAAACATGAAACACAAAATAAACACAAATTTAATTACGAGAAAACAACAATACTCAAAATTGAATCAAACCAAAAAAATAGAGAGTTATATGAGACGACTTTTATAACATTAAATCCCACAGCAATTAATGACAAAATAGATATAAAAAATTTGAGTACAATTTATTTCATTTATTTAATTTAAATTAACAAGTATTGACATAATTTTATAATTAGGGATTAAAAGTTAACAGGTTCATAAAGAAAATCCGTTGTATAACCCAATAGCAATTATTAATTAATTTAATTTAGTTTAACTCAATGGGTTATAACATCAGAACACGCATCAGAGCATGAAAAATCAATAATCCCAAGGCGAAAAGCTTTCTTAACAAACAAACAGACGTCGGTTATATAAAATACTGTGAAATGTAAGCTCCAAGAGGTGTTATTTTAAACGATCATTAATTTAGCACACCTGCATGTTGGAAAGGTCATCTTCCGCTTATTTGTGAAGATAACGAGGCGAGCTTCAAGGAAATATTGTTCAACCGTTGGTGGTTTCGCATAAACGCTAACAAAAGTTTCTTAAAGAGCAGAAGGGAGGAATAATCAATGATATGCTTCAGAATGAGACCGGCATGAAAGCATTCACTTTAGTAGGCACGCTTTCGATCCAGGTGGAGTCCATGAAGACGCGGGCAGCTATATCGATTTTCTACAACGCAAGCAAGGTTAGAATCGCGACATCAAATATGCATAAGACAGGAATAGAGATATTACAGGCGGAGTTTTAAGACGTCACTGAAATGTATCATTGGTCGAAATAGATAGTTTTAGAACAGATGAACACGCGACAGGTGGTTGTTATAGTTGTGTATGATATAGCATGTTGACGCGGGAATATTTCGAGAAGCTTAAAACGGTTATACAAAATTTGAGGAAATATTAATTTCGCTTAAGTATTTCGCGTAAAGTGTGGCCAAAGGGGGCCTAGCTTTATGATATAAGTACTCCGGGAGAGTTAGGAAGGGTCTCTTTTATTGTGCATCGCTTAACAACGTATTACAACCAACTGACAAAGCTTGTAAGTATTAAAAATTCGTAACATTCAGTGAAATAGTATTAGATTATTTGTGGCCTTATAGTTAGTAAAGCGAGTATAATAGAGTGTAATTTAAATTTAACTGAGGTCCACAAATACTTTAACAAGCTCGTAAATTAATAATGCAATAATAAACAAGTGTTGGCGCATGCGTATTTGAAAACACGCGTTGTTGTTTAGGGGTTGAAAAGTATAGATAATGAAATAGCAAGTTGTAGCATGCGTATTTGAAAACAAGCTAGGCTTGGTGTTGACTTGTGTATGATGATTGAATGAAAGGTTAACAGTCTAAATGACCAGCAAAATAATGGATAATCAGATAATAATTATAACAGATTGTTTTGTAGTATAATGATAGGATAACTAACCTTGATCTGACATGCTTGTTGTTTGAAGTGGTGAAACGGCTTCCACTTGATGATAAATTGTCTCTTGCTTCAATGGTCACTTTTATTAACTGATTATGCCTTTAACGCGACCAGATGCACGGCATACCGAAGGACGCGTATTGATTGCTTAAAGGATGCTCGAGCACTCTTGTCTGTTATCTGTTCCTTGGTTTTGGTTAGTTTTATGTAGGTAGGGATAATGTATAGAAATCGATTAAGTAAGCAGGAGTATTTTATGATATATACAAGGAGAATTGTAAATAGTGAACGGATACGGAACAAGTGTAATATACATGGATTTGGATGTTGGAATTGGTGTTAATTGGTATCACGCAGCTCAGCTTAAACTGAGTTGTCATCTATAAATAGCCAGTGGATGACACGCATAATCACGAAGCCGAGGGGTGTATGAATATAGAGCTTCTTCAACGGAGATGGACTTGCGACGCCTTTTCCAGGTTTGAATTTGCTGTTTTTTTTTATATAAACCGTTGAAATTATTTGTAATGTGTGAGTGAACTTTGATGGTTATTTTTGGTAATTTAACGTATTGAAAAAGATACGTATAACTGACTATTATTATGGTATTTTGGAATATAAAACAAAAGGTGTACGTAAAACTTATTAAATTTTTTGATGAATTTAAATTTAATTGTTAAGAGTACATGGATTTATTAAGTTTGTAGTCATAGTATGCAAAGTGGAAAACATACATTAATAAACTGGGTTATCATGAGCTCACCATACTCCAGTGTGCGGTAATATATAAAGATAAGGTATTATTTGGGGCCCATTTACTCCTGTTGTATTAAATGTGTTTGAAATTTCAATTTTAGAAACAAGTACTTTACAAAGATAGCATTTATTGAGGTGTAACTTGAGCACCGAACTGTACATAACCATGAATTATTATTTGTAAATAGTGGTAAATAAATATTGTATGATTGTTGTATTATTTTGTGATTTTCTTGAACGGTAAAAAGAATGATAGTAAATTTAGGTATCCGAGAGGACGCACAGCTGAGCTAGCCAGGGAAGCTTCTGAAGAAATTAATTTGATGCAGCAGAATTCGGGTAAGAAAATTTTTGTAAACATTTTATATTTTGGACAGTTATTTTTTTTTACGCTGGAGAGGTCCGGAGCCAAAAAGGCACATTCCACGGAAATTTATGACGCCCAATCTGTGGGGCTCGAATGTTTTTTTAGAAATTACCAGTTCTGTGACCTAAAGGCACATTCCACGGCAATATATATATATATATATATATATATATATATATATAATATAAGTAGTGGGTTTTAGGTCTGCTGGATGATTAATAAGACTCTTTTTTATTACCTAAATTTTCGAATATACTTATATTCTTCTTCAGAGCTACTATAAAATATACAAACGCATTAACAATAAATAATTACATTTAAGATGTACTTACTAAATTGAGGTTTAAAATATATGCAATGGCATCAGATATATAAATAAAAATAAAAAAAAATAAAAGGTTGTTGAAACATATACTAAAATTACTTTGTATATATTAAGATGTTCTTTTTTGAAGTATATCATTTAAATTTTGGCAGTTATTTTGTATACCTTTTGTTATTTTTTATATCATAGTTGTATGCATGTACATCATGCTGTACGTATTGATAAATATACAACCGTCAGCAATACGTATACATACATCTACACATACATATATCTTAGTAAATATTAATATATTCAAATATTTAAACATATCATTAATGTTTCAATAACCTTTGTATATAACTTAAATTTAATTGTGGTAATAAAACAATAATAAAACAATCATAAAGCCTAATGCATGTTCCTTATCAATGCACATCATAAATAAAGACCATCATGTAGATTTCCAAAATGTCAAAATTATTGATAGAGATATAAACGAAAATAAAAGAAAATTTTTAGAAATGTGTTATATTTACAAAACCCCATATACAATGAATAAGATGACGGATGTTGATGATCTAAGCTCTATCTATACATACCTTCTAAATTATGAATATATAAATAATAAATTTAGCACAAAAAAGAAAAATGATCAATTATAGGTTGTTTGTTTTATTACCACAATTAAATTTAAGTTATATATACAAAGGTTATTGAAACATTAATGATATGTTTGAATATTTGAATATATTAATATTTACTAAGATATATGTATGTGTAGATGTTTGTATACGTATTGCTGACGGTTGTATATTTATCAATACGTACAGCATGATGTACATGCCTACAACTATGATATAAAAAATAACAAAAGGTATACAAAATAACTGCCAAAATTTAAATGATATACTTCAAAAAAGAACATCTTAATATATACAAAGTAATTTTAGTATATGTTTCAACAACCTTTTACATTTTTTTATTTTTATTTATATATCTGATGCCATTACATATATTTTAAACCTCAATTTAGTAAGTACATCTTAAATGTAATTATTTATTGTTAATGCGTTTGATATATACATATCGTGAAAGAAAAATCTCTCGGTAAATGTTGTTATATTTGGAGCTCTCGCTTACGAGAAATTTAAAATAGAGTATACTTTACTAGTAATAAAATAGGATTTATATTAAGACTGCTAAAAATTCAAGTTTTTTAAATTGTACGCGAATGGTAGGTCTGACAATCATTTATAACAATAATGTAATGAAATTTTGTTCAAATATTTTACAACAAAAGAGTGTGTGGTATAATTTATTTGTTAAATATGGCAGTTATTTGATGCAAATTATTTGTTATGGAATAGACCTATGACCACTCTGGCGATTCTTTCTTTGATGAAGATATCTGATCAATTATGTTGTAAGATAGTCCAAAAATATAAATAAATAAATTTAGGATTTCCAACTACGAAAGGGTTTTTTGTATTTACCCCTTTTTTTATTACTACTCGCTAGAAACAGTGGCGTCCAACTTTAGATTAAATTGTTTTCTATTTGACTAACAGAATTTCAGCACAATCCCATCTCTACCTCTTCCTTGTAATCATAGCCAAGTTAGCCATCTGCAAAACAGTTCTTAGTCTTTCCATATTATAAGCGTAAAACTTTAATGTTTTTTAAGTATATTGCTATCGCGTGTCGCGTGCAATAATTGTGAGAATTATTAGGTAGGTCCCAATTTGCTTCCTTAACACGTCCGATCTTATATAAAACTCGTTTTATTAACATCCACAACGATGGTGTAGTTTCATTAAGCACGCATAAATAATTAAAATAGTTTCAAAACTTGTGACCGAAACTAGATAATTACTAATGGGGATGTTGCGCTTTTGTTAAAGCTTAGGCTCAGGAGATTTTTAAAACCCACACAAGGAAATTTCCAGTATTATCATATTTCAGTGTATGCGTTACGTGAAAATCACACAAAGATTTGGTTCTCACGAAAGTACTGTCATTGACTTATCATTTGTGGTCTGGGAAAATACAAGAATGGCACTTTGCATTCCCAACACGCATCTGTGTCAATCAATGTGCGTTAGAAAACTTTAACCTTTCTTGGAGGGGAGGAATGTTTCGTGAGAGGAAATTTAACGAAACAAAGGACTTAACTACCGATCTTTTTTGATTGTAGACGTGTTGGTAGTGCTTCGACATATCGGTAAACTGATTGCTTTCCTTTCGTTCGTTTCCCCTATAGTTACACAACATATCGGCGCTTCGTCAAAGAAAGCTACAGCCAAACAGTCACAAGAACATCAGAACGCCATTCCTGAAAGATAGAAAATACCGCATCGGTACCAAGATATCACGGATAAGTGCTAGGTAAGAATCTAAAAAGTGTTTGACGCCCCGGAGAATTTAACCCCGTGTAAACTATATGCAGTTGTATACGTAATAAAAATTAGCGTTTCACAACGTTTAAAAACGTTTTAATTTGTTTCAAGGTTAAGGATGTAATTTTATTAGGTACAGAAATGGCGAAACTAATTATTTTCTTTTTAATATTTTACTAATTTTTCTACAAAAGTGAGTAGAGTGTAATATGCACAGCTTTAGCAGTAAAGTGTGGATAGACAAACATTTGCTACTTATTTAGTTGGATCAAAACAACTACGTACGAGGTTACTGTACAGACCAAAGCAACAATCAGTGTACGGTCAATTGTAAAAAATCCTGCTGCGGAAAAACTTGGACACCGATATGTAGCTTCTTTTGCAAGTAACAGTAATTCTTCACGGACAGTTCTATTTTGATATTTATCTTCGGAAGGAAGGTCTAGTAATAAAGTGTAGCAAATATCTGCAGTTCGTCGTGCTTCCTTGACAGTCATATCGCAAGCAGTTGCAACTATAGCACCCATAACCTAAAATAAAAAGTTTGATAAACTAAGTTATGAATATAATAAATCACCTAAATAATTGCATTGCATTATTAGAATATAAATAGTAGTTTAATCTGGTAGTAGTTTTAATTTAGAAACTTTATGGTTAAGAAGCGCGTTTACTGGCGAGGGAGGAGTTTTATATGTGGTTCAGATAATTAATATTCACAAATAAAAAAAGTACCGAAAAAGCTGCTGCCCTCTTTCGGGGACATCTTAATCTGGTTCCTCACTAAAGACCCTACTACTTTGATTGGACCTGTAGTTTGGCTCTTTAGATCACTGGAACGCGGAAGCCATTCCTCCCGTTGCAGTAATCTAGAACTTCTTCAAGGTGCAGGTCCATTCGGTACAGAAAAAAATAATACTTTATCTGCCAAAAGCTCTAAATTGTTGAGCGGTGTTGTCGGCACGTTATGAAACCGGCGCTCCGGGTATCTGCCATATGGCTCATCCGCCCCTGTTTAACGTTTACCATATATCAAATGACGAAAATTTTAAAAATGAAGTTGTTACTGGAACATCCCTTATTAATATCTTTGCTACTAAAAACTTTTATTCAATAATGTACTTACTAGTTTGCCTATGCAATAGAGTAAACTATCCGTAAAAAGTAGGTACTGCAGCATTGCTAATCCTTCATACTGATGATGTCTATCGTTAAGTACTTCATTACTCCAACTAGTTAATTCTAGGATAGCCCAGGCTATAGTTATAATTAGTAACAGAAATTGCCAGCCGAAAAGTTCGTTAACCATAAACGCTAGTTGTGTGGCGTTGGTATAATATCTTCTTAACGAACAGTTCATATTTGGGTGTAATCCTAGATTGATATTCTTAATGTAGGGGAAATTTTTTACTACGTCGAAGTGAGCTGCTGATGGAAGTGAACGACAGTCTTGTAGCTTTTTAACTGCCAGAATTAGACTATTATTGTAGTTTTCAAATATACGTCCAATTGTTGTAACATGAATATAATATATTAAAGCTAAAACGTAGGTATAGTAAGCGGTGGCATATTGAATCAAGTATGGAATATTTTCTTCAGGTGGTAATACTAAACTTCCATAAGATACCATTAGTATGAAGTGTACATGCACCATGATTAACCCTATTGAGTAACAAAATTCTGGTTTTGGGTTTTCTACTATTTTTAGCAAATCATCGGTGAGTTTTCTTACGACTCGAAAGTCTTTGTCTTTTTTAAATATGCATACAAAGATCGATACCATGCATAAAATTGAAGAAGCGATTTGCGAAAGTACATCAATTAAAATACTTTCTTGCGTTGATCCTTCGTAGCTGTATTTTATGCGAGCATATAATGATACTGCAGTAACAACGACAATGACAACTATTAAACCAAAACAGTAGAATTTATGAATATTAGTCGAGCGTGTTGTACTGTGGTGATGAAGAGGAATTACGCCCAGTAAAACGCCGATAACGTATAATGGTTTGGAGATCATAGCTGCAAGAACTTTTCAGCGACAAAACAGTTATTTGTAATATCTTCTAAGACGTAGTTTCAGAACGTATTACAAAGCGCATAGAAAAAGTAACAGGAAATTAAATTTCAGAGCCATTAAGTATTTATATGCAAACTAATCACATTCTAAGTGTATTTTCATTAAGTGTCTTGGTACAATATAATTTGAATAAGGGCAGTTATACTTGCGGCCACGTCCCCAATGCTCCACCCGAAGGTACTACATTGGGTTTAAACGCGAAAATTATACGTGCTCCAAATGTAATCTAACTTTAACATTAATCGGTCCTAAATAAAAATCTAACAAAATAAAACTAAAAATAGGGTTTGAGTAATGGTATCCCTAGCGTTGATTTTGGAGTGTGTTCGTTCAACAAGACACAAGCAAAAGTAAAATGGAAGCGATCCGCCAGCTCTGCTCACCAGTGCGACTTGAAGGGTCGTCTTAAAACTATCAAAATCTAGCTAACTAATTTTAAAAATGAATTCAAATTATCTAAGCATTCGTCATATATTTTAAAAGTGAATTCAGCTATGTTGCCTGTTCTATAAATTTACAAATTCGTCCTTTCTGGTCTAAGTAATGTAGCCTAAATCCGTCCCTAGCTTTTCCTGTCATTCTTTAACTGATTTATATTATAATTACAATCTTTTCTGTTACATTCTTCCTTCCTATAAACATGCTGCTACCAAAAATGGCGGCAAAACGTCAGAAAAAACAATTCGAACCCCAAAATATATTACATGCAAATAAATATAAAATATAAATATAATATATATATATATATATATATATATATATATATATATATATATATATATATTTATTGCTGTGAAACCTCACCATTAATCTTAAACTAAGGTTTTCAAATCGAGCCCCACAGATTGGGCGTCATAAATGCTGTAAAATGTACAAAAAGCCTCGCCAGTTTCCTGGAATAAAATCACAAAAATTTTATTTTGAACTTGAGCCTCACTTTTGGGTCGCCAAGAATGATGTGATACCTCCCCAACTCTCGGGAACCACGGTTATATATATATATATATATATATATATATAAACATCTAAAAGCATAAGCATGTAACTGCATAAATTAGCAAAAGCATCACTCAAATAAATTATCAGGTGCACTCGCATAAGCATTATGTCGGCTAGCGCCATTACACACAGAAACGTGCTTGTTAAATTATTTTAAAATCTTCTTATTAATAGAAGTCAATGCTTATGCGAGTACAGCCGCCACAATTTTATTCCTACCTCGTATATAAATTTCTCCAGCATTCGAAGATCTGATCGTCTTTTTACGTCTATTGATATCTTGCGTATACACAAAACATTCACAAACATTCTGGGGTGTCACAATCACTAATACTTTTACGTCCTGGGGGGATGCGCGGTTTCAATCTATTTTATTTCTTTATTTATTTGACTGATTAAAATTAATGAGGGTTTTTGATTTAGTTTGTTTTTATTTATTTGTTTTGATTTATTTCCTATATTTCGCGGGTTTAAGGTGAGACAGTGATTGTTTTAGTGGTGTGGGGATTTGTCGTGCATATTAGGCTTTTTGGTTAATTATTATTATAATATTTCTTTTATGTTACAGGTTTTGGTTATACCATGCTCAAGTCCATTTCTCGTGCCAAGTCAAAATCAAAAATTTTCAATCCTCCCCCAATCTCGCGACCCTTCCCGCAAATTCTTTGAAGGGTGCCTAGAACGCCTTCTGGCTAGCCACTTTCCCAACTTCCTCTAGGCTCTTTAGTCATGCGAGCTCTACCATAGCTAATTTCATATCAGCTAACCCTCGATTTACCACCTCGAGTGGACAGTCGAAGAGCACGTGCTCTGCGCTTTATGCGCCCTCACTGCATTCGCAGCGGTCGTTATCGGTTAAACCGAATCTATATAAATACGCTTTCAGGTATGTACTTAAAATGGTAAGTATTCTAGAAGAAGCCGATTACTGAGCTAGGCAGGGTGAGAGCAGTAAGAAGCAGGCGTTACAAAAACGTAGTGAAAATTTTATGAAGGCCCAAGACGGGGGCTCGATGTTAAAAGAGTGATCCAGACGGCAATACACACGCCATTACACACAGAAACGTGCTTGTTAAATTATTTTAAAATCTTCTTATTAATAGAAGTCAATGCTTATGCGAGTACAGCCGCCACAATTTTATTCCTACCTCGTATATAAATTTCTCCAGCATTCGAAGATCTGATCGTCTTTTTACGTCTATTGATATCTTGCGTATACACAAAACATTCACAAACATTCTGGGGTGTCACAATCACTAATACTTTTACGTCCTGGGGGGATGCGCGGTTTCAATCTATTTTATTTCTTTATTTATTCGACTGATTAAAATTAATGAGGGTTTTTGATTTAGTTTGTTTTTATTTATTTGTTTTGATTTATTTCCTATATTTCGCGGGTTTAAGGTGAGACAGTGATTGTTTTAGTGGTGTGGGGATTTGTCGTGCATATTAGGCTTTTTGGTTAATTATTATTATAATATTTCTTTTATGTTACAGGTTTTGGTTATACCATGCTCAAGTCCATTTCTCGTGCCAAGTCAAAATCAAAAATTTTCAATCCTCCCCCAATCTCGCGACCCTTCCCGCAAATTCTTTGAAGGGTGCCCAGAACGCCTTCTGGCTAGCCACTTTCCCAACTTCCTCTAGGCTCTTTAGTCATGCGAGCTCTACCATAGCTAATTTCATATCAGCTAACCCTCGATTTGCCACCTCGAGTGGACAGTCGAAGAGCACGTGCTCTGCGCTTTATGCGCCCTCACTGCATTCGCAGCGGTCGTTATCGGTTAAACCAAATCTATATAAATACGCTTTCAGGGCGCCGTGCTCTGTTATCAGTTGCACCACCTTATGATCGAGTTTCATCTCGATCTTACCTCTAGCTTCTATACTCGGTATGAATTTGTGGGTTAACCTGCCCGTGGCAGCGTTGTTTCACCTCTCTTCCCATTATCCAATTGACTTTTTGCGTAGCTTTCTTTTAATTAAAGACTTCGGTATCGACGAATGCGATATCTGAAAGTCGCCTGTCGCGGCTTCTTTAGCTAATTCATCAGCCCTATCGTTTCCTACGTTACAATCGTGCCATCTAACCCAATACAACTTTAAACGTCGGAACTCGAGCGCCGTATGCGCTATCCTCCAGACGTCCGCTTGGAGGTTCGTCGAGGTGTTCATATTTGTTAAAGCCGTCAGCGCCGATTTACTATCACTGATTATATAACACTCGTCTCTGCCCGTATGGTTTATTACGTAATTGATAGCCTATCGTATGGCTACCAATTTGCACTGGAAGATAGTGCTCCAGTTCGCAAGTTTGGTTTGAAACAGAAACACCTCCCTTTCCTACTTATACACGACAAACGCCGCGCCTGCTTGCCCATCGTTCATACGTGAACCGTCCATATAAATTCTGATACCCGTCACGTCCCCATCACCTTCGACAAACTCGATTCCTCTAATATCGGCCGGGTGTCCTAATCCTGACACGACGATTTTTCTCTCAACTTCCCTATTGCTAAGACCAATACCTTCGATGATTTCGCGCCCTTTTCCTGTATCTGCTAATCTTTTGTTTTTAATCTCTCTTACGACGTATTCGATAGGGAGAGTCCTACTGATCACCAGGATCGCCTCCGTGGAGGTGGTCCTGTATGCCCTCGCCGACTTTACTGCGGTTATTCGTTGTATGTTGGTCAATTGTCGCATTTCCCGGATTTTACAACCTTCCGACCATACAGATGCTGCGTACAGTATTGCCGGCACAATCGCTCCGGCATAGACCGTCCTCGGCGATTCGCCCCTGAAACCCCAGTTTATTTTGCTGCCACCTTCATTTTATTTGATAATTCGCCGCTCTTACTTTTTACGTTTTGTACGTGCGCTTTCCAATTTAAGTAATCGTCTATTTTGACACCGAGGTACGTGATAGCGTCTGTGAACGAGATTTTCGCCCCTCCTAGCTCTAGCCTAGGGGGTCGCTGTCCAGGTTTCGTCCCGAAATATAGTGCTCTCGATTTTGACGTATTAAATTTCAATTTTACCTTCTGCGACCATTCGTGCAATTTATTTAGGGCCTCGTTTGGTTTTGTTCGCAAGTCCATTAATAATCGCGATCTGATAACTAAAAGCGTGTTATCTGCAAACCCAACGATTGAGCATCCTGCGGGCAACTTGATTCTGAAAATGCTTTCATACGACAAATTCCAAAAAGTAAAAACAGAGCATGACCCTGCGGGCACCCCATTTCCACCTCGCGCGACAAAACTTCAGCCGGAATTTCAACCTGTGCCAGTCCACCAGAGAAATAGCTCTTGACTAAAGACATCAAGTTCCGCGGACAACCCCTACGATCTAACTCGCAAACGATTAATGGCCATCAGGCAGCTTCAAATGCTCCTGAAATGTCCAAAGCAACAACAACACAGTACTCTTTAGCATCTCTCGCCTGCTTAATTTCCCCGACAACAAACTCTAGTGCGTCGATAGTCGACTTTCTCTCCATAAAACTGAACTGTTGGTTATTAAAACCGCCGCTGTCTCACACTAAGTGCTCAACTCGCGTAGTCATCACGCGATCCAAAGCTTTCCCCAGTACCGGTAGCAAACTAATTAGACGATAACTGTCCGGGTCTGACGCATTTGCCTTTTTAGGTTTAAGGATAAACTTTACGTTCTGGACTTTCCAGCAACGCGGAAATACGCCCCTCTCTAAACAAAGATTAAACAATCCGACAAAGACACACGGGGCTAACAGACACGCCTTCAGAGCTGCGTCTGAAGTGATTCCGTCGTTCCCCGGTGCCTTCTTAGGGTTCATCCTCCTAAGAGCCCTTACGACCTCGTGAACTAAGATTACCTAATCGGCACCTGTTTCTTGTGTCTTAATAGTTTCCCGACGTACTAAATCGTGCAACCCGTAATCCTCCTCGGGATTATCTGATGGGAAACATTTCTCTAATATATACTCCGCCGCGGTTTTAAAACCTTCAGTATATTCGCCATTTGTTTTCTTTATGTTACCCAGCGCGATTTTCTGTTGTTTACCCTTTATTACGCGGTATGCGGTACCCCAAGATTTCTTCTCGGAATTTCGCGTGCAGAATTCTTTAAATTTATTTGTTCGCGTTTCTTATATTAATATTTTATATTCGCAGTTACTTTGATTATATTCGAGTCTCCATTGTTTTCTTGTTTCTCCTGAAGCGCGTTGATAGTGGCGCCTTAGGTTACGCGTTTCTGCGCGCTTGGTAGTTAGTTCCCGAGTCCACCAGGGCACGCTGTCTTTAAAAGTTTTCTTTCGCGGCATGGAGTACGACGACGCGTCTACCACCGCGTCGTTTAATTTTTTTTATTGTTTCTATTTTGTCTGCCTCTTGGCAGTTTAATAGCTGGTTTTCGAGCGCAGAGATGCTTTCGCCAAATTTTTGTTTAAATCGCTCTAAATTTGCTTTTTTACTACAGAACCGCGGAAAGATAGTTAGTTGCTCGTTTGTTTTTTTCTCGTCATCGATATCCCACGTAATTAATTTATGGTCAGAGAGCGTTATCTCATCCGACCTAAGTTCCCAATTATAAATTATTTCTAGCATCTCGTGCGAGGCTGCAGTAATAAGTGTCTTGGTACAGCCTTTGCTATCATACAATACCTCAGAACTAGTCGAACAAAAGTCACATCATGCCAACTTCTAAGGAGAGCATAAAAACTGAGAAGAGGGCGCTTATTGTGTGGCTACAAAGCTTGAATTTTGAATTAGAGTGTAAAAATTAGTTGTTAATATAGCAAATATACATGAGTTGCGTTATTGTGGGTCTTCATCAAAAAACCTGTATCAGGACTTATAATAGCCCTTTAAAAAGTGTTACAAGTAAACCACACGAGCAATAATACTAACAATGTATTTAATACTACCAAAAACATAGAGAAGATACAAACATATCATACAGATTAAGTACTGCTATGTTGTAAATAACTTAAAAGCTACAGATTAGGCAAAGACTTTACCTTAGAATGGTTGAATCATCCTCAAGAAAGTTTACTTTATTCTCCCCATGCCGAAGGTTTTCAAAGAACTGTACTCTTCAGTGACCCATTGCATTAAGTTCATGACTACTCTATACTTTTTAATACTTGTTTTTCTTTTGTTACTCTCAATTTTGGGATCACAGGTGGCATTACAACACTTTGTTCTTATAACGCTATCGCGTTACTACAGCAAAAATTAGTTAGTAGAAATTAGTTTATTAATTTCAGTTAGTTAAATAAGCTTTTAGCACTAAAGCAGCCTGAAATATTTAGAAGTTATGGTTGTTTACATTTAAAAACGTTGCTGTTTCAAGATGATATTTAATTATGATAAAGAATTAAAATAATGAATCAGCTAGTACGTTATACACAATCAGTAATGAAGATCGGGTCTTTACACCCCTTCGTATTAAATTCAGAAGATTACAAATAGACACCCAAGAAATAACCGGCACACTAAAGCTGCTTGTATAAATTAACAGGAGTTTAAGAACCGTAACCAAGGAAACACACCCCAAAAGTCACAGAAGCGTAATGCAGTCATAAAACTGATTTGCTCGCACGGATAGAACGAAATTGACCTCGGAAAGTGAGAAGTTTAAACGCACATAGTGTGAGGATGAAGTTTTGTATACGGGAGAATGCTATATAACAACTAAGTTCGAAAAGGATTGGAAGTTAAACAAGAAATGATGGTTAACTGATTCCGGAGGTGTAGATAGTAGACCGTATGCTTATTGTGCTTTTTTATAAAGGCTTAATCTTTTATTATGTTATTTAAGTTTAGGGGATTTTTCAACCCTGTACAGGGAATTCTGTAGTATTATTATGTGTAATATAAGGGTTACGTAAAAACCACACAAAGATTTGTTCTCACGTAAGTCTGGGCTTAGGTTTATGATTTATGATATGCAAAGCCGCAAGGATTGCATTTCCCATGTTTAACATGGCGTGTGCCAACCAATTTGCGTCAGAACAATAACCTATCTTGAAGGGGGATGATAGCTCATGAGAGCTGATGCGTCAAAACAATTAGATTTTACTACCGACCTTCTTCCAATGCAAACGTGTTTCGTAAGGTTCGGACAATCGACGAGGTACTTCCTTCCTTTTTTTCCTTCTTCTACCGTTATCCAAAATACCGACGGGTCATCGATAGTAGAGCTACTGCTATAACAATGAGACATCTGGACATTATACTGAGATAAAAGACGCGCCAAAATTAAGATAACCACGAGATAAGTGTTAGTTTTAAAATTTGAGACGTATTTAACTCCCCGGGGAAGTTTTATCTCACGTAAAATTGAATATACATATATATATATATATATATATATATATATATATATATATATATGTATGCTGGTAGATAGGCATATAAACTCTTTCTTTAATTGCCTAAATTTTCGGATTTATTTTTGAATCTTTGATCACAGGATTTAAAATTAAGATTAATAAAAAGTTTGCATCTGAAAAAAAAACACTTTATATGTGTATATATATATATATATATTGTTGTGTAATTAGAGGTTAAATAGCTGTAGATAATAAAATTTTAGCAACTGTGTATATAGAAACAGGAGCAAATTATTTACGCGCCAAATTAATTAATTTATATAGTGAAAATGGACGGTTATTAAAATATTTTTCTATTTGTATATTGGAATCAATAATTTTAAACGCAAATGTTTTCATTTTAAAGGGAACGTTCGTTTATACAAATACTAAGAAGGGAAGAAACCAAGAATTGTTATTTTAAACGGTCGGTTGTTTCAAGAAACACCTGTTATTAAATGTCAGGTTCATGGAATTTTAAACGAACGTTAGCACAAAATTCTATAGAAGTTTGTTTGCAACGGTCGATTTGTTTAAGCTGCTACAATAACAAGTGCCTTGAAGAGTGAGTAATGATACTGATAATTTAAGACAGACAGAGAAGCAGGTAAAGAAAGCGTTGGGTACAAGTCACGTACGTAATACACGGGTAAATGTGAAGGACGACTACGATATCGATTTTCTGTAACTTAAAAGGGGTTCTAAAGGAGACAACAAACATGCGTGGAACGGAGATAGATAGCGAATAGGTGGAGCGCTGTAACGAGGGAAAATTATATCATTGGTTGATGACTTGCAGTTTTCAAGAAGATCGTGTCCGTTAAGGTAGTATACAAAATTCTATGTAACAGCTCAACGAACGGGGGCTTTTTGAGAAGTGAGAGTTCGTTACGTTTAGAATTAATAGAAGTAAATTGAAAAATAAGCTTTTCAAGTGAAATGGGTTCCACTGGGGGTTTTGAAAATGATATAAATACATTGAGAAAAATATTAGAGCTCTCTTTCTATTTAGATCTGAGACCGTGCTTAGATCTGCAACGTAAGAATAGTAAATGCTGTTACGGGTATTAATTATTGTGTTTAGTCAGTAAAGTTGCATAAAACATCCTGTTTCGAAATTATGAAAGCTGTAGTAACGTACCGCATGTTCTAAAAGTGATATTGCACGAGTTGGTGCTTTTGTTTAGATAAAAGGTGCCGTTACTACAACGAAGCTATTAAATGAAGGGATGATATTTGGCGTAAGCGAAGCCTAGAGCGTAATTTGTATGCATGAAATATATTTGGTATGGAATGTTACGTTTGAGACAAAGATAGTATCTGGGGAGACGTAAAGTTGTGGTGGCGGAGATTTGGATGGTAGAGGATCAGCTGAATCCTGACACAATCGAAGAAGATGCGCTCAACGACAAGGGTTTCTGGTAACCATGTGCAGCGGTGGCGAGGAACGAAGGCGACTCCAGGTAACGAAACTTAAATTCCTGTTTTTGTATAAACATTTGTGTTGATATTTTCTGTGTTTGTGTGTTTTGATTTATTGGTGGCGTATTTATTACCATAAAACTCGTTTAAAGAGGTATATGTGCAGGACAATGAATATTGACTATTAAAAAGAGGTTTATTGATGATATATAAAGGTTTATTCCTGCTATAAATTATTGTTGTAAGAAGTAAACGGGTCTTTAAATTTGTTTTCAATAAAATGCAAGGTTTAAAAAGCATTTACAGAAACTGGGTTATAATGAGCTCAAAATAGACCAGAATAAAGTCAAATTAGGGTTGCATGGTGGCCCATCTACTCGTATTGTATAGAATTTGTTAAAATACATTAAAAACTAAAGACTTTAGAGTATTTAATGAGTGAGCTGGTAACTGTTGTAACAAACTGTCTGTACCAAGGTGTAAATATTTTATTTATAATAATGAAACTTGTTAATATGTGCAAATAAAAGGTTGTATGATTGTTGTATTATTTGTTTGGTAATTTCATTTGACTGTGTGTGTGTGTGAGAAAGGTATGTACTTAAAATGGTAAGTATTCTAGAAGAAGCCGATTACTGAGCTAGGCAGGGTGAGAGCAGTAAGAAGCAGGCGTTACAAAAACGTAGTGAAAATTTTATGAAGGCCCAAGACGGGGGCTCGATGTTAAAAGAGTGATCCAGACGGCAATATATATATATAATATATAGATATATATATATATATATATATTTAATATTTTATATATATATATATATATAGGTAAATAATTAATATATATTTTACATTATTGTCCATAACCTCACTGTCCATACGTACGTTTCGACTGCTTGAGCCATTTTCAATGGATCAGTCATTCCTATAAATTAATTTACTAATATACTAACCTACCCTTATATAATTTTGTCACTTACCTAAACTATTCTATTCGTTATACATTTAACAACTAAATACACTAAGCCTATTTGTAAGTTGTTGTTAAATGTATAACGAATAGAATAGTTTAGGTAAGTGACAAAATTATATAAGGGTAGGTTAGTATATAGTAAATTAATTTATAGGAATGACTGAACCATTGAAAAGGCTCAAGCAGTCGAAACGTACGTATGGTCGAGTGAGGTTATGGCACAATAAATGAAAAGTATATATTAATGTTTTGACCTATATCCCAAGAAAATCATCCTCAAACAAATATATATATATATATATATATATATATATATATATTGCTGTGATATCCTCCTCTGTTTGCGGGAACTGGGTCCTTTCAACAAAAATTCTAGTCCCACAGATTGGGCGTCATAAACGGCTGTGATCCTCTTTTCGCCTCGGCTGCTCACCTAATGTTATAAACCTCCTCATTCATAAAAACAACACATTACTACCAAAAACATCAACGTTAACTCTATTTACATCAATATTCAGAATACATTAAAATTTCAAAATTTAAACTCAGCATAAATTTCAGTTTTAAAAGAATTTCAAGATTAATTTTATTATCATTTTAATGTGCATCCAAAATTAAAGTCCTTGTTGGATGCCTACTAATTAATATAACAATATAAGCAGACCGAGTCTGAGTATAAAGGAGCATCTACCACCCCTTTACGTTAATTAACCAGGTTCGTCTAATTGAGCTCAAAGACATACCCAAATTTTCATCATATTACCGAACATCAAAACTAAATACTCCTTTCTACTTCAACAAGCAAATTTCATCTTAAAATTAAAATTTTATGGTTAGTACAATTTCACTAATGTCCATTTAAAGTAAATCAATTATAAAGTTATTCAACACACACAAAATGTCAAACAAAATAGTATAATTTACCTGAAGGTTACTGTCCTCGTAGCTTCAAAGTACATCGTCCCTTTAGTTAATCACACCATTCCAACAGGATTATATTTACGGCTTCTAATTCTCAACGCTTTTAAAATTTTCTCCATCACCAGTTGTTTCTGGGCTTTTCCGGAACTCATCTATGTATATCTGACCCTTGTTTCGTGGATCCAGACACGTATTTGAACCATTTAATTATTAACACCCCGAAAAATAGCAAATAACTTCATACTTCTTTCACCAATATACGCCAAAACTGCCTACTTTTGTGTATACATTTGTCGTTGTAAATTTTGCTAATTGGTACAGTGAAACTAAATTTTATTACCTTGTATCTAAGTGCACTGAAGTACATTCATGTTAGCACGTAAATAACCTACTATTTTGAATCACTAAAATATACGAGCAAAATTTTAATTTATTTTATCAAACTAAAATGCACTGTTTAACATCTTCAATCAAGTCGCGGATGTAAGAGCTTTTAACGCATCGAATCGTCAAAAGTCTAAGAGTCTAAGAGAACGAAACACATATTACCACCTGTATATATAGCGAATAGCCGGCACGTCGCTCTGTTCCCCAAAACGGGTAATTCTAAAGAATTTCTCATTCTACGTTCCCAGTCCGTCGCTCGCGTGTCGATTTTTACGAATTTTCACTCGCCCCATTTAAATCTCAGAAAATTTCCACACGGCACGCAAGCATGTCCGAGAAAAACTAATTGATTTTGTACAGAAATTGTTGTTTCTACCTCTCATATATGCATCCTATTTTTAACCAATCGCAACCCCATGACGTTGCTTAAATCCCGCCTTTTACAATATGTGTCTTTGCTTGACGCATTTTCTCTTTCCTTCTCTAACCTGTTCGTATTGGTGCAAATTGATATTCTTTATTATCGATTATATTTTAGTCCATGTGGACTGTTATCTGGGTTTAATAACCCCGTATCGCACATTCTCGTGAATATTAAGCCCCGGTTTCTCCAAGATTCTTTGAAACTATTAATTATCTACAAAATTTACGCCGTATGTGATATTTAAACTACGCAGGTGTTCAAAATAATATTAATTCTAAGAGCTTTATTTTCTGGTATTATAATCTTGGGTTTTTACAAGTTTCTATAGATATTATCTGTTACTAACGGTTCAATTAACTTCAATTAAAATTAATACTCTTTAATTTTTAGTGCATCCTAATTAAATATTCAATTATTATTTGTACACTTTGTTTTACTACCGGTTACTTAAAATAGGGTTAATTAATATAAATTTTGCACGTAATTTCCATTTGTTTAGAATAATTACATTACACGCAGAGCTTTTTAATACTGCTTCTTTTGATATAAAGCGTCTTGTACATAATTTAAATCTCTTATGTTTAATGAAACTAATAAATTTTTATGTTTCACGGTTTTAATAACGCGTATTATCTAATAATATTCATTATACACGGTGATTAAAATTATTTGATGTGATTATTTAATTTTCTAACCTGGTCTAAATATGAGTATTTTCCCCCTATTTGAATACAAATAATCCCACTTATTTGAATGCAAATATAAAGCATTTAGACAAAAAAAATTACAAAAAAAATTGCATGTCTCTCTCTACCCTTATCTATCTAACTTACCTACTTTGTCTCCAATCCAAAAAAAATATTTACACCTACCTATATCTCTATCCTATTCCTAACTCTCACATAATTTTATAAACTGAAATTATCCCTAACTTCATCCTACTTGTCCATCTAATCCTATATATATCCTATATACCTATCCTATTCCTAACTTTTAATTAATCTTCACTATACTTTATTTCCCCCTACCTAATCCTATATACCTATCCTACTCTTACTTTATTCCTAACTCTCCACTAATCTTATATGAAATATCTATACTTAACCTATCTTCTTTTCTTCCTACATTTACTCTTTATTCTCATCCTAAACCTATTTCTAATTATCTCCCATATTTATCCTATACCTAGCTTTATTTTCTATACACACCTACTTCTACTCTTCTATATACACCTATTCTATCCCTATCCTATTTAAATCTAACTCTCTTCTTGACCCTCCAAGTCTTTCTTCTCACCATCCTAATACTCTTCATCCCTATTTCTCCCCCTTCTATATCTATACTTATCATTCCTGTTATCTCACATACAATAAACTTATCATCCCTATTATCCTGACTCTTAAATATTACTTCTTCTTCAGTCCCTACACTTGTCTGTTTCTCATTTATTATTGTTTCCCTTTCTGCCGACAAACCAAACGATACTACTTTACAATTATCGATTTTTCCCTCTATGGAAAATCCTATGTACCTTCTAGAATGCTTGTGTAATGGAATCCGCCAGAATGAATTCCTTAAATCTACTTTATTAAAAACAAAATTGCCAATTAACCTCGTCACAAATAATTCTGCCTTCACCTGCTCCCGATCTGCTGCTGTTGCTTCTACCCCTACTAATTCTGCATGTTTTTGTACTAAAGCTTGAACCTCTACTATCCTATCCTCTGGACATCTTATTGTGTTGATCTGTTTACCTTCATCATCCTCTACCTCTACTACATTAATACTAAACCCCGTGTCATCCTCTGTGACTTCATAACTGCCCTTCCATGGCACTACCCTATCCTTAATCCTTATTACCTTCCGTTCCATATCTATCAAAACCCTAACTTCATCATACAGTCAACACCTAAAATGCTCTGAAACTTCAGTCCAGGTACAATTACAAACTCCTGTTCACAGCTTAAACCTCCTATATCTATCCTAAGCACCACAACACTATTTACTACAGCAAACTTCTTTTTATTTGGAGCTACTAAATGGCTACGCTTTATAGGCATAATTCTATCACAAACCTTATCCCTAATTTTGCTGACGAATTCCTCCGATATTAAACTCGCCTCTGACCCTGTATCAAGTAATACTTCTACATTATTCTCAAAAATTTCTAAATTAATAATTGGCAAACATAATTTTTCTACAGTTTCTGGCTCTACTTCTTCCTCAATTTTGAAAAATTCACGTGGATGTTCATATACATTTACACTGAAATCTAGTGGTCTGTCGCGTTCTAAAAATCCTGTCCAGGTCTGTTTTCCCTACTTGGTCCTGGTCTAGCCGTCACCTCAGCGTATGTCCTAGGCGTTTGCACTCGTTCCGTGTCTGTATTAGCAGTCCCGCTCATGTCTGGTGAACTATTCATTCTGGTAGGTCCCGGTCTCTGTGCAGGTCCCCTTCCTAAACTATTACTCCTAACGTATGGTCGTCTCTGTTCCCAATTCTGTCGCTGGTATCCGTAACTATTCCCCCGTCTAGCATAGTTGTCCCGTCTATTGTCAAACCTAACTGTGTTGATCTGTCTTTCCCTATTTTTCCGAGGTCATCCACTACTTACGTCGTCGTACCTCTGCAGGTATTCCAAAAACGTCTCCCGTTCTGTGATGTTTTGTAAGGCCACGTGTTGTCTAATTTCCAGTTCAAAATGTCGTGATAGGTACTTGATTATCTGTCTGTCCGTCAATGGTGGATTCAGTTGTTTGGCCACACTGTATTTGCGGATGGCATATTGCTCCCTAGAACCTGCAAACTCTCCCTTAAATTTTCCTGTAATCAAGTCGTCCCTAATCTGATCCTGTTTGTGATCACTCCAGTAATGTTGTAAAAATTTGTTTTCAAAGTCCTGATACGTGTCTATGTCCTGTCCTACTAAATTGTACCATGCCTCCGCATTGTCCTTTAATAAAGCCTTTACCGTATTTAGTTTAGTCTGTTCGTCAAATAAATTTCCCACTAGATTTCTTACACTATTAATAAAAATTTGTGGATTTACCCTGTTATCGCCATAAAACTTCATGTGTTGGTCCAATGATACTCCACCTGTAGAAAATCTGGGACCATCCCCCGTTAAATTTGACATGTTGTATTTGATACTACTAACTTCGCGTTCTACCCTGCCTAACTGATCCCTACATGAGTCCGTTACTTCAGTCATTTTTATATTAATCTCTTCTTCACAAAAAATGCGTACTTCGGACCTTAAATGTCCCATTTCCTGTCGAAGACCTGTAATATCACGCTCATTTTTTCAACCCTATTTTCAACCTCCCCATTTTACGGTAAGACTATTTTTAAATTCTGAAACTTCTTTATTCGTCTTGTCTATTTTCTCACTTAGGGTTTCCCTAACTCCTGTTAATGTCTCATTCATTCGGTCAAATTTTCGATTTGAGTCCTCTCTCGCTCTATTCGATTCATCGCTTAGCTGTTCTAATTTTCTATTGGATTCCTCCCTAGCTAATCGCATTTCCTCTAACATTCTCATCATTAACTCATTTCCTTGATCCCCTGATTCCGTCCTCGACTGATCTCTACTGCCTCCAGCTTCTTCCATTTTCGAAATTTTCTCACACAATGCACTATCGTCACTTCCAATTTCCACTCCTTGACTCCTTAACCACTCCTTTCTCTGCATACGTTCAAATCACTCACACACACTCTAAAAATACTCTTAAATTTATACACAAACAGAAACTCTCTTTCTCAGATCGCCAGTTTCCTGGAATAAAATAACAAAAATTTTATTTGGAACTCGAGCCCTCACGTTGTGGTCGCCAAAATTTTGCTGTGATATCCTCCCTCTGTTTGCGGGAACTGGGTCCTTTCAACAAAAAAATTCTAGTCCCACAGATTGGGCGTCATAAACGGCTGTGATCCTCTTTTCGCCTCGGCTGCTCACCTAATGTTATAAACCTCCTCATTCATAAAAAAACAACACATTACTACCAAAAACATCAACGTTAACTCTATTTACATCAATATTCAGAATACATTAAAATTTCAAAATTTAAACTCAGCATAAATTTCAGTTTTAAAAAGAATTTCAAGATTAATTTTATTATCATTTTTAATGTGCATCCAAAATTAAAGTCCTTGTTGGATGCCTACTAATTAATATAACAATATAAGCAGACCGGAGTCTGAGTATAAAGGGAGCATCTACCACCCTTTACGTTAATTAACCAGGTTCGTCTAATTGAGCTCAAAGACATACCCAAATTTTCATCATATTACCGAACATCAAAACTAAATACTCCTTTCTACTTCAACAAGCAAATTTCATCTTAAAATTAAAATTTTATGGTTAGTACAATTTCACTAATGTCCATTTAAAGTAAATCAATTATAAAGTTATTCAACACACACAAAATGTCAAACAAAATAGTATAATTTACCTGAAGGTTACTGTCCTCGTAGCTTCAAAGTACATCGTCCCTTTAGTTAATCACACCATTCCAACAGGATTATATTTACGGCTTCTAATTCTCAACGCTTTTAAAATTTTCTCCATCACCAGTTGTTTCTGGGCTTTTCCGGAACTCATCTATGTATATCTGACCCTTGTTTCGTGGATCCAGACACGTATTTGAACCATTTAATTATTAACACCCCGAAAAATAGCAAATAACTTCATACTTCTTTCACCAATATACGCCAAAACTGCCTACTTTTGTGTATACATTTGTCGTTGTAAATTTTGCTAATTGGTACAGTGAAACTAAATTTTATTACCTTGTATCTAAGTGCACTGAAGTACATTCATGTTAGCACGTAAATAACCTACTATTTTGAATCACTAAAATATACGAGCAAAATTTTAATTTATTTTATCAAACTAAAATGCACTGTTTAACATCTTCAATCAAGTCGCGGATGTAAGAGCTTTTAACGCATCGAATCGTCAAAAGTCTAAAAGTCTAAGAGAACGAAACACATATTACCACCTGTATATATAGCGAATAGCCGGCACGTCGCTCTGTTCCCCAAAACGGGTAATTCTAAAGAATTTCTCATTCTACGTTCCCAGTCCGTCGCTCGCGTGTCGATTTTTTACGAATTTTCACTCGCCCCATTTAAATCTCAGAAAATTTCCACACGGCACGCAAGCATGTCCGAGAAAAACTAATTGATTTTGTACAGAAATTGTTGTTTCTACCTCTCATATATGCATCCTATTTTTAACCAATCGCAACCCCATGACGTTGCTTAAATCCCGCCTTTTACAATATGTGTCTTTGCTTGACGCATTTTCTCTTTCCTTCTCTAACCTGTTCGTATTGGTGCAAATTGATATTCTTTATTATCGATTATATTTTAGTCCATGTGGACTGTTATCTGGGTTTAATAACCCCGTATCGCACATTCTCGTGAATATTAAGCCCCGGTTTCTCCAAGATTCTTTGAAACTATTAATTATCTACAAAATTTACGCCGTATGTGATATTTAAACTACGCAGGTGTTCAAAATAATATTAATTCTAAGAGCTTTATTTTCTGGTATTATAATCTTGGGTTTTTTACAAGTTTCTATAGATATTATCTGTTACTAACGGTTCAATTAACTTCAATTAAAATTAATACTCTTTAATTTTTAGTGCATCCTAATTAAATATTCAATTATTATTTGTACACTTTGTTTTACTACCGGTTACTTAAAATAGGGTTAATTAATATAAATTTTGCACGTAATTTCCATTTGTTTAGGAATAATTACATTACACGCAGAGCTTTTAATACTGCTTCTTTTGATATAAAGCGTCTTGTACATAATTTAAATCTCTTATGTTTAATGAAACTAATAAATTTTATGCTTCACGGTTTTAATAACGCGTATTATCTAATAATATTCATTATACACGGTGATTAAAATTATTTGATGTGATTATTTAATTTTCTACCCTGGTCTAAATATGAGTAATATATATATATATATATATATATATATATATATATGTTATATTTGTTTTAGCGTTTATGTAGTAAAAATTAACGTTACACTAGCGACCAACACTAGGGGCCCCTTTATAAATTTGAGTGTTTATAAAAAAGAGTTGACTTTTCAAATATTGATTTGCTCAGCTTATCTTACCCATGTAATTTTATGTTTGTCTTGTACCTTATATTTAATTAGAAAACAAAAAAAACTGTATGCTCATATGTGCAAACATGTTTTACGGTATTCCGTGCAGACAGGAAAGAAAGCAACGAAGTAAGGAAAAAAATCGCCTACACCGAATACCACAACAAAACAGGGACAGAATGATAGAATTAAACTTCACAAAAATTAGAGTTTGAGCTAGCTCAAAAAAGTCGTAAAGTGGGGTGGGTAATATAGAAAGCAAAAATTGGAAAACTCTGTAAAGAATTATATTACAAATCGTAAGTAAAACATACAGTCCGAAAAGAGTATTTACACACGTCAAAAAACACTTTTACGTAATCGTTCGTTATACCGAGATGTAAATAAAGCGCCAATTTACATATAATACAGTATAAACCTAAACATTTGAAAATATTGAGAATATAATCTTAGTATCTAAATACTAGGTACATATATATATATATATATATATATATATATATATATGTACCTAGTATTTAGATACTAAGATTATATTCTCAATATATATATATATATATATATATATATATATATACATGCAAGAACACTTACAACGTGTTTCAGCTCTAAATATGTACAAGAAATAATACAGTATATATGCAAGAAATAATACAGTAGCATATGCTTTGGGAAGTGCACCTTGTAAGATTTAAAAACGTAACACTAATGCACACAGAAAATTTAAAGTAAAAAGTGCTCTAACGCAAGTTTTAAGAAAAATTGAATAGTCGTTCGTGCATTGTGAGCGTGTATTTCGTAACGTACAATCTGCAATTTATTACGGAATCGACTAAAGAGAAGTGTCTATCTTCCATAACAGCAACACAAGTAAAGCAAACAGAAAAATGCACTGTACCTTAAGCTATCAATTTCTCTCTGGTACCATCTTGGGATGAGGAAATGTAGGCTGCATTTGTCTACGGCTGAGTGCTGCAACCAACTTAACTATACTAGCACACTATGTGCGAAAACGCATTTTAAAATCCCGGCTCTACAACGCTCAAAGAACGTTGTATAGCATTAGAATCAAATACAGAAAAGTCGAATAAGTAAAAGCGCCTTTCTAAAGTTGAACTTGTATTTATACAACTTTGAGACGACAGGGGTAAGTAACATAAAACCATTCCCAGCAATAAAAAGTTAAATATTCTACGAAAACAAGCAAAAATATATATTCCGGACAACAACGGCGAAACGTCCCTAGAATGCATGCAATAGAGAGGGCAAAATTCGATAATTAATTCCATTGAATTTTGTTGTACACGAGTTAGGTATCCCCCAATCTATATATGTATAACAAAATAGAATTTATTAGGAATTATTAGAAATTTTTAAAGAAACTTAAGTATATGCAACAATTTAAATTCAAGGATTAACCAGACAGGTTATTGAAAGTTCACAAGCAAGCTGTGAGAACGGATGCAATACGCTGTATTCCACGAAAGTAAGTAACACTGCAGGTGCAGGTCACAGACGGTTATGAAACCGCTTAAGTATATGCAACAATTTAAATTCGAGGATTAACCAGACAGGTTATTGAAAGTTCACAAGCAAGCTGTGAGAACGGATGCAATACGCTAAATTCCACGAAAGTAAGTAACACTGCAGGTGCAGGTCACAGACGGTTATGAAACCGCGATTACTTAAAAATTAAGATTGTTACATTGTATAATGAATAAAGTTAAGAAATAAGCAGACATGAGCTCTGCAAGTTCCCACAGACATGTGAAAGGCAGGGACAACATAAATATCCCGGAAGCCCCAAGATCATCAGTCAGTCTTGAGCATTTCAGCTTTAACATTGCCGTTTGCTTGGGCTACACGCCCTAATATTAATTCAATTATTAATTATTTTTCGACTTAGTTTAATTTATACAAGTTTGTCAAAATTCCACATTATTATCTGTTTAATAAATAAATTTTGTTAGGAAGTTTTTGGAAATATTTTTTTAAAAGACCGCTCCCAACGCCCAAAACGTAACTCACGTAGGAAAGCAAAATATATTTTAAAACATCCCAACAAATATGCGACCAGGCATACTGTCAAGGAGAAGCAGTTGCTTGACTTTTATAAATAAATAGAGGTTTGAATTATTATCGATTCACGCTACAGAGATACCAGGAACGACCAATTAGCTGAAACGATTTTATTATCCATAAAACTTGAGTGACCGAACACGTGCAGATAACAAAATAGAATTTCACAGTAAACAAGCAAGATAACCAACCCATTTTTTAATGAGCAAAAAGTTTTAATCTTTTAAAGAACCCATTAAAAGTGGTTTTAATGACCAGCAAAATATTTTCTACTTTCAACGAATAACTATTGAAAATAATAAGCGCGTATTTCAAAGAAGGAGAAACTATTAAAGTGCTTTAAGGAGGAGCAAATGCTTGATTGTTTCAACGAATTTAGCAAAGTTGCTAATCTTTTAGAAGCGGTTTAACGATAACTTTTCTGAGAATTTATAAACTATTATAGAATATATTCCACCTAAGGAAATGTTTAGACATGACGGTTTAATACATATTTCTTGAACTTGTTGAGTTTGTATAATTTGAGAATAACATTAAAGGGTTTAGATCAGCGTTTTTAGGAGGTGTTTAATTACGGTAGGTAAAAACCAATGCAGAATCACTTCATTTCAAAAAGTTAACCTAACTAATTCTAATACATTCGTTAAAAGCCTTTAAATATTGATTTCGACATTTCATCCCTGATAATATCATCTGTAGCTTACAATTCCCGAGTTGGTAACACTGTAAACATAATATTAACTATGGCTTGTATGTCATTCCTTAGTCTAAATTAATTTGCATAGTGGGTTATAAATAAATACATTCTTGTTAATCTTAAACGGTTTTTTTATCGTGTTATGTGAATTGTTTCTAATTATACCTAAAAAATTTGTGTTGGGTCGAATTTTCCGTTATATTGAACAGTTTTAGTTATATCGAATTACCGGGAAATCTTTGTTACATCGACTTAGAATATCTAAGGTAAGCAGTAATTATGATCTAGTCATTGTTGAAAATATCCAATACATTATAGTACTTAATAATTTTCCTTGAAAAGCTTTCAATAAAAAGATCATCTTCACTTTGGAATTCTAAATCAAAGTTACTAATAGGATCATCAATGCTAGAATCTTTAACACGAAATCCTGCAAAATCGCTATTGTCATGAGCGTCATCAAGATATGTAATGCCATCAGTTGATGGAGCACTTAAAGTAATTGAACCGGTATCAGATGGAATCGAATCAATAAAGGCGTATACATCACCGGAAGCGAAGTTGCTCAAATCCGTGACGGAATGACTGTAAATAATTTTTTGGTCAAAATAACGCTTCAGACCTAGTGGTTCCGTTTGAAACCACACCCTTTTCAAACAAATGTGCTATTTATTTTCTTTTATATATATATTTTTTGATAGTTATCCGAACCCGGTGGAGTGGAAAGCTTTTATAGCCAAAGTGTGGGACTCTCCTAGCGACATACCCACTAAAACCACTCCCTCTGGCGGGTGCGTATGCCAAACGGCTCCGTCGCACTGCAGCCTAAAAGGCCTATTGTGCTGACCCTGGTTATGTATTATACCCTATTTGCAAAGCCTGCACCCCGAATCATAGAGTACAGGTGCCTTAATGAAACGGTATCAACTTCTTTCGGGTCTAACCTTGGTCGCCCGAATAGGGGCTGTCTCGTTCTGCCAAACGCCTCGCATCTGTATAGTACATGCATTGCACTCCTCGATTCCTCTGAGCAGAGTTTGCATTCGAGGTCTCCGTTATATTTATGCATCCTCTGGAGGAGACACTTGACAGAAGTATGTCCTGTCAGGAACCCCACAGTGATTCTGAGTTGTTCCTGGATTCTGTTGTTGCTAGGCCCCTTTATCAGCGCCTTGCTATGTGTTAGTCCTGGCTTGTTCTGCCAGTCTCTTTGGTGTTTGCTGCACATCCATTCGCTAATATAGCTACGGATGGCAGCTTTGGTGACTCCCAAGGCAGGTTCGGGACCGATAAATGGCCCTTGCGCCCCCTGTCTTGCAAGTTTATCTGAAATTTCATATCCCTTGAGTCCTTGATGGCCTGGCACCCACTTGTAATGTAACAGATTCCAAAGTTAGCAACTAGTCTTTTTTCTCTGCCTTCTACCTTCTCAACCACAATTTGTAATCTTTGGCAGTGATTTCGCAAAGCTATTTGGTACAGTAGCGAATTATAAAAATAATGCTTGGTTTGTTCAGAGTGACGTTGGAATATGTAGCTGGTTGCTGGTGCCGCAGATTTATAAAAAAAAATCAGTTTTAGTTTCTCCAATTAACGATCACATTAAAGAAAAGGGTCATATCATTGTTTAGAATCCAATTGCAGAAGCCTCATTTATACAAATTAAGCAAGCTTTAGTTTCAACTCCATTCTTGTAACAACCTGATCTTCAGTACCGATTATTGTAGAATGTGATACAAGTGACAATGGTTTAGGTGCAGCATTGTTACAAACTATAGGCGGTCATCTCTTATGCTAGCAAGGCTTAATAAAACCAAACAAAATTACTCAATTACGGAAAAGAAGTGCTTAACTGTAATTTTCGCAATAAGCGCAGATGAGTAATATAAGAGGAATAAAATCGTTGCATTTCAATTTTTTGTTAAATGTAGTCCAGTGATTTTGCCTCCCCCCTGAAAGTGCCGCTTGATGCGGTCGCCTCTTTGCATCATAACACCGCACGGCGCTGAGTGATCTATATATAAAGAAGCCACAGACAGCACTTATTAAATTGTATTAACCGACTCTCAAGTCAAGTAATCACAAAATTATATAAAAATGAACTACAAATTGTTGATTTTTGCATTGGTTGTAGTGTTTGGAATTGCAAGTACATTTGGTGGAGTAATAGAAAGATCGCTCACAGAGGGTAAGTTTTAATTTATGGCAATTTTAAAACTTTGTTTATGATTGTCTTTACATTTCAAAAGTAGTAATATGCAATCACTTTTATACTTATACACTACACTACTGTAATTAAAATGCTCGTGTAAAAATTTAAAGAGAAATCACCCGTACTGATTTATTTTGGCTATCAAAGAACAGAATATTTCCAGTGTCTTGAGGATTACTATAAAATTGATATTATAAGCAATTTTTAAGTAATGCAATGCATGACAACTAACAATTAATTTCCAAATTTCAGATTCTCATGATGTCGTCCGCCACAAGCGCTTGACATGTGATATATTCAATAGTCGATCATTATGTGCCTCTCACTGCATCTTGCATAGCAAGCGAGGAGGGTATTGTTCAAATGGAACCTGTATTTGTCGTTAATTAACTTCTTTAGCATTAAAACAAAATGTATTTAGATTTTTAAGTGCGTATATCAAATATAAGATTTTTCGAAAATGTAAGTTTTTGTATGCGATTTTATACTCGAAACTACAAGTTCGGATGAGTTACGAATTGCAAATCAAATTATTATATATACTGAGTTAGTCTTGCACATATTGCATTTTGCCCAATTTCTAGATATATTATACGTGACAACAGCTTAATAAAGTTCAAGTAGGTCCATTTCCACAGCCCCCCACGTTCGAAATTTGAACTTTTTCTACGTCATTTGTTTGTGCATAGTAGGTGCACAAATGTGCACAGCGAACGAACTTTTGTGCACCTCCCTATACAAAGATACGAAAAGAAAAAAAAATGGGAGCTGCGGAAACGGCAGCCCCCACCAAAGAAATTTCGAAATTTTTTATAGCCAATCGTTTGTGCATTGTAAGTGCTCAAATGTGCACGGTATACGAACGTTTGTGCACATCTCTATACGGAGATACGAAGAAAATAAAGTGGAGGGGCAGTAGAAACGGCAGCCAGCCACCAAAGTAAATCCGGATTTTTTTATAGTCAATTGTTTGTGCATTGTAGGTGCACAAATGTGCACAGTATACGAACCCTTGTGCCCATCTCTATGCAGAAATACGAAGAAAATAAAGTGGAGGAGCTGTGGAAACGACAGGCCCCCCCCACCAAAGAAATTTCTGATTTTTTATAGCCAATCGTTTGTGCATCGTAGGTGCACAAATGTGCACAATCTATGAACTTTTGTGCACATCTCTATACGAGAGACGAAGAAAATAAAATGAAGGGCTGTTGTAACGACAGCCCCCACCAAATAAATGCCTGATTCTTTTATAGCCAATCATTTGTGCATCGTAGGTGCAAAAATGTGCACAGTATACGAACGTTTGTGCACATCTCTATACAAGATACGACAAAAACGGAGGGGCTGTAGAAATGGCAGCCCCCCCACCAAAGAAATTCCGGATTTTTTATAGCCAATTATTTGTGCATTGTAGGTGCACAAATGAGCACAATCTACGAACGTTTGTGCACATCCCTATACGGAGATACAAAGAAAATAAATTGGAGGGGCTGTAGAAACGACAGCCTCCCACCAAAGAAATTCCTGATTATTTTATAGCCAATCATTTGTGCATCGTAGGTGCACAAATGTGCACAGTATACGAACGTTTGCGCACATCTCTATACGGAGATACGAAGAAAATAAAGTGGAGAGGCTGTAGAAACGGCAGCCCCCCCACAAAAGAAATTTCGAATATTTTATAGCCAATTGTTTGTGCATCGTAGGTGCACAAATGTGCACTGTCTATGAACTTCTGTGCACATCTCTATACGAGAGACGAAGAAATTAAAATGAAGGGCTGTAGTAACGACAGCCCCCGCCCACCAAATAAATGCCTGATTCTTTTATAGCCAATCATTTGTGCATTGTAGGTGCAAAAATGTGCACAGTATAAGAACGTTTGTGCACATCTCTATACGGAGATACGAAGAAAATAAAGTGGAGGGGCTGTAGAAATGGCAAAGAAACTCCGGATTTTTTATAGCCAATTATTTGTGCATTGTAGGTGCACAAATGTGCACAATCTACGAACGTTTGTGCACATCTCTATACGGAGATACAAAGAAAATAAAATGGAGGGGCTGTAGAAACGACAGCCTCCCACCAAAGAAATTCCTGATTTTTTTATAGCCAATCATTTGTGTATCGTAGGTGCACAAATGTGCACAGTATATGAACGTTTGTGCGCATTTCTATACGGAGATACGAAGAAAATAAAGTGGTGGGACTGTAGAAACGGCAGCACCCCACCAAAGAAATTCCGGATTTTTATATAGTCAATCGTTTGTGCTTCGTAGGTGCACAAATGTACACAGTATACGAACGTTTGTGCATATCTCTATTCAGAGATGCAAAGAAAATAAACTGAAAATATCAGAAGTTTCATGTTGATCTTGGAGATTAAAATATTTTACTTGTATGTCTTTGTATGGTGGACAAAAACGTATCAATAGAAGATATATGTTCTTGTTATCGTGATTTGAAGCATCCGTCAAAATTGTAAATTCGATTTACCATGAACAACATTTAATTATTCAATCGCTGTACGTCTCAATACATTAACTACAATAACTTCTGTTTTCGTCCGATTTATTGAAAAATTTAACATCGCAGAACTCGAAGCCGTGGCACTGTCGACACATTTATGTCACTCAGACTTTATATGCTGTTCAATATTAGCGGTACCGCTATGCTTGTAACCTAATATTAAATATGGACTTGCATTTCGGCATAGTTAAAATGGGAATTTCCCAAACAAATACTTCGAACGCGAGTGTTAGTGGAAACAACCGACAATTAAAAAAAGGCGATAAGTAGTAAAAAGTACTCAAGGCGTGGATGGTAAGCAGACCAAGACGCCCCTCCTCTGTTCGCTCATTCCTTCCCGTCCCATTTTGCATTATCCGTCCACAACAACATTTTTGTAAGAAAACGTCGTTCATTTGATGGGCGCTGACACTCCGGCAGTTCTATGTATATTTTTTTATATTATAGTTTGAGAAAGTGTACAAACCCTACGCCCTAACGAACAATTATCCATAAAGAAGAGAAGAAATTTGTTTAGTAAATAAGTTACTATTTCTGCGCTCTCCGGTCTTTGCAAATCGCTTTTCTTTTACTTTAGTGTACGAAAGTGCACAAACGTTGAGATTTTTGGAGAATTATGTATGTGCAGTACACGCCACCAAATATCACCAAAAACCTTGATTATGGCGCGTAGGAAAAGTGTTGCTGTTCATGTGGATAACTCAATTTAATTTCTGCATAGCTAGTATTGGTTAGGTGCGTGAAGTTAGCCGCACTTTTTTGATTTAAAAAAAAATTTTTTGTGGCATAATTAGGCGTTATTTTGCGCCGTTAGAACAAAATGTTGCGCCCACCTAGTAAACAAGTTAGATTAAAAAAACTATTGCTCCGGCCAAGTTCAAGTAGCCGCACTTTTTCGAAATTTTGAAAAAAAATATTTGTGCTGTAATTAGGCGCTCAGTAGGCGCCAATTTGCACTCTTGAAATAAAATTTTGCGTCCTCGTTGCAAGCAAGTTATTTAGAAAACTTCCAGTAGGTAGGCACGGTTCACGCATCTACGAAAAATTTCCTAAATAACTTGTTCGCAATAATTTTTTTAATATAATTTGTTTACTAGGTGACCGCAACATTTTGTTGTAACGGCGAAAAATAACGCCTAATTATGCCACAAGAAATTTTTTAAAATTCAAAAAAAGTGATGCTAACTTCACGCACTTAACCAATACTAGCAATGCAGAAATTAATTTGTGTTGTTCACATGAACAGCAACACTTTTTCTACGCGCCATACTCAAGGTTTTTAGTGATTTTTGTTGGCGTGTATTACGCATACATAATTCTGCAAAATTCTCAACGTTTGTGCACTTTCGTACACTAAGGTAAAAAGAAAGCGATTTGCGAAGACTGGAAAGTGCAGAAATAGTAACTTCTTTACCAAACAAATTTCTTCTCTTCTTTATGGATAATTGTTCCTTGGGGTGTAGTGTTTGTACACTTTCTCAAACTATAACATAAAAATATACATAGAGCTGCCGGAGTGTCAGCGTCCATCAAATGAACGACGTTTTCTTACAAAAATATTGTTGTGGACGGATAATGCAAAATGGGACGGGAAGAAATGAACGGACAGAGGAGGGGGCGTCTTGGTCTGCTTACCATCCACGCCTTGAGTACTTTTTACTACTTATCGCCTTCTTTTAATTGTCGGTTGTTTCCACTAACACTCGCGTTCGAAGTGTTTTGTTTTAAAAATTCCCATTTTAACTATGCCGAAATGCAAGTCCATATTTAATATTAGGTTACAAGCAAATTTTTTATTAAGCAAACGAAATACTCATACAATACTCATGTCATATGCGTAAACGTACAGAATTCAGTCTCATAGCGGTACCGCTAGTATTGAACAGCATATAAAGTCTGAGTGACATAAATGTGTCGCCAGTGCCACGGCTTCGAGTTCTGCGATGTTAAATTTTTCAATAACTCGGACGAAAACAGAAGTTATTGTAGTTAATGTATTGAAACGTACAGAGATTGAAGAATTAAATAATGTTCATGGTAAATCGAATTTACAATTTTGACGGATGCTTCAAACCACGATAACAAGAACATATATCTTCTATTGATGCGCTTTTGTCCACCATACGAAGGCATACAAGTAAAATATTTTCATCTCCAAGATCAACACGAAACTTCTGATATTTTCAGTTTATTTTCTTTGCATCTTTGAATAGAGAAATGTACAAACGTTCGTATACTGTGTATAATTGTGCACCTACGAAGCACAAACGATTGGCTATAAAAAATTCGGAATTTCCTTGGTGGGAAGGCTGCCGTTTCTACAGCACCTCCACTTTATTTTCTTCGTATCTCCATATAGAAATGCGCACAAACGTTGGTATACTGTGCACATTTGTGCACCTACGATGCACAAATGATTGGCTATAAAAAATCAGGAATTTCTTTGGTGGTTGGTCTGTCGTTTCTACAGCCCCTCCATTTTATTTTTTTCGTATGTCCGTATAGAGATGTGCACAAACGTTCGTAGATTGTGCACATTTGTGCACCTACGAGGCACAAACAATTGGCTATAAAAAATCAGGAATTTCTTTGGTGGGGGCTGCCGTTTCTACAGCCCCTCCACTTTATTTTCTTCGTATCTCCGTATAGAGATGTGCACAAACGTTCGTATACTGTGCACATTTGTGCACCTACGATGCATAAATGATTGGCTATAAAAAAATCAAGAATTTCTTTGGTGAGGAGGAGGCTGTCGTTTCTACAGCCCTTCATTTTATTTTTGTCGTATCTTGTATAGAGATGTGCACAAACGTTCGTAGACTGTGCACATTTGTGCACCTACGATGCACAAACGACTAGCTATAAAAAATCAGGAATTTCTTTGTGGGGGGCTGCCGTTTTTATAGCCCCTGCACTTTATTTTCTTGGTATCTCCATATAGAGATGTGCACAAACGTTCGTATACCGTGCACTTTTGAGCACCTACGATATGCAAACGATCGGCTATAAAAAATCCGAAATTTCTTCGGTGGGGAGGCTGCCGTTTCCACATCCCCCCATTTTTGTTTTTGTATCTTTGTCTAGAGGGGTGCACAAACGTTCGTTCACTGTGCACGTTTGTGCACCTACGAATGACGTAGAAAAAAGTTAAAATTTTGCTTGTGGGGGGTTGTTGAAATGGGTCCAGTTCAAGTACTTAAAATAGGTAGACTTCTTTCAGCTCTCTTTCCTATTAATTTTTAGCTGCGTTTAGATGTATCTACCGTCGTGCCGCGTTGCTATTAACACTAGAGGGATATTGCAAAGTCCATTATGCCAAATCACTAATAAAGCGGCATACAGAGTGGAAAATAGTGCCCCATCAAATTGGGGAGATATTGCAAAAAAGTTATAGGACTGCACCGACATTATAGGAACTTTACCTAACTTAAACCTCAAAAATAGTTCGTTTTATGCGGGTTTAATTTAAATTTGAAGTTTCACAGTTGGTTTTCGCATTAAAACAAAGTAAATTAAAGTTTATGTATCACCATGGAAGGTGTTTTGGAAGCTGTTATTTTAGGAAACGCCAATGATGAAGTGATTGAATATATAATTTTGGAATGTGTGTTGGCGGATCGAGACAACATCACTCGAAGTAATATATTTAATATAAACGACATGATAGATGAGGAAATAAAATTAAATTTTCGATTTGAATCAGCACATATTGTCACCTCAATCACTGTCGCAAATCATTACGAAACCTGTGAACATTATACCTGTTAACCATGGGGCGAAATTAACGAAAAGGTTGCAGTGGCTGAATCGATATAGATTGCAGTTATATTCAGAAGTTTGTAATGTAGAATCTTTCTACAATACTACATAGTAGTATATTAGTGGTTTGATTATAA
Source organism: Platerodrilus igneus (assembly GCA_036346225.1). Classification (NCBI taxonomy): domain Eukaryota; kingdom Metazoa; phylum Arthropoda; class Insecta; order Coleoptera; family Lycidae; genus Platerodrilus; species Platerodrilus igneus. The sequence goes on along the minus strand of JARFIW010001134.1, from coordinate 5,279,705 downwards.
TGATAATTATGCTTTGTAGGCTGTTACTGCAAAAGGAGGTACTGTTCAAAACTGCTGGGGCTTTATTGATGGCACAGCACAAAAAATATGCAGACCTACAGTACATCAACAAGAATATTATTCTGCTCGCAAGAGATTCCATTGTGTCAAATATCAATCTGTTCTTTCACCTAATCGTCTCATAGTTAGTTTAGATGGAGCTTACTCAGGTCGACGACATGATGTCGGAATATTTCAATACAGTTCACTGCATGCAGAATTGGAGAACAAAGCACTCTTTGGAGACAGGTTTTATGTGTTATATGGCGTTCAAGCTTATAGCATTCAACGTTTACTATTAGCTCCGTATGGAGGACAGAATGTATTGCTACATCAACCACATTTTAATCATACAATGAAAACCTTACGTGTTGCTGTTGAATGGGGTTTCCAAAAAGTGATTAGCAGCAGAGGAATAGGCCGGTCCTGGGACAGATCCACCGATCCATCGATCCACCCGACCTAGGTTTTTACATGTAAATTCCCACTATAAAGTCTTATTTTTAAGGGACTTCTTCCTTGCTCCCTCCTTTCTCCCCTCCTTGCTCGGACAACCACACAAGCCCCACTCTAAAAATCGGTAACCTAACCCCTAAAATTTAGGACCAACCCTTACAACCACCATATAGGTAAAATCACCACTTCGCTATGCTCTCGGTTACCTAGTTTCGGATACTTTTCCTAAGTCCTGATGACGTCATAGCCTTTTATAAATAAAGAGCAATGTAATACTATTCTAAAATTTTGATTCTGACATTATACATAACAAAATTTAAAAATATTTAATGCCAAGCATGGAGCCATTTAAACTTATTTTTAATACAAAGTTGTACACAGAAAACAGTCCTATCTTTATGTTTGTTTGGAGTGATTTTAATTTTATCTAATGTTATTCACAGCTTAAAATTTAAATCGACACCCAAGTCTTCTATCTCCTTTTCTAGCCAATAGTCTAGGTTTTCGAATTGTACAATGTCCAAAGTTTATCACTATATATATAAAATCTTTGATTTCATCAACGACCAGATCCATTCTTTCGTGTAATTATTGCAGATTGTGACAATCTTTTAATCGCGGCTCTCTCACTATATCTTGCATACGTATCTTGTTATTTTGATCGACTTCGACTTGTCGGTATTGGAGGGATTCCCTATTTTCCCACTCACCGTTGCGTAGTTGCATGTCCACCACATTTGGAAATATATGGTCGTTATAGGTTGTAGGACCTTCGCTTTTAAATGATCCAAAAGCTTCTTTACTAAGCAAATATATAATGTTTAGCGGAATCCCTTTGCGAGTGGTGCACGCCAAGGTTACGAAACTCGTATTCCTTAGTTCGTCTATGTTATCTGCCATTTTGATAAGTACATTTTTGGAATAACCTTTTAAAAAGTATACGGATTTAGTACCATCCTTTCCCGCAAGGACGCCTACATAACTAAAAGAGTTTTTCTTACTAACCACAAATGCATACAGCTTGTGGAACCCGAATGTATCTAAGTCAGTTCATCGCCACATAAAATAATCTTTTAATTCTTCTCATTTTCTCGAATAAGATGTTCTTTGTCTAACACATCTTTGTATTGTTCGCGTATTGTCACAGTGTTTTCCATGTAGTCCAACTTTCGCATTTTTGCATTCATTTCCTCTAATTCCAGCTGTCTTTTTTTCCACTTACAGTGTATGACGTACATAATGGTGCAATTTTCTTTAGCGTAAACGGATAGCGTTTACTACTAGTATTTACTCGTTGTCGTACAACCTCTGGCCGAATGTTTAGCATATCTATCAACCCCAATTCCGAAATGACTATTTCTTTTGCAATTGTAGAATATGGTGTTGCAGATTATGTAAAATATGTACTACCTGCTTTAATGTAGCACTTGTGTAAGTTTTTATTTTATCTTGACTGCCTTCCTCCTCTACTATCTCCAAATAATTTACAGGTAAATAGTTAAAACTAAAAACTGAAAGCACACACTTAATCAATTTTAAGCTGCAAACAAAATTAGATAAAATTAAAACCACTCTTAACAAACATATAGGAAGGACTGTTTTTTGTGTATAACTTTGTATTAAAATTAAGTTTAAATGGCTCCATGCTTGGCATTAAATATTTCTAAATTTTGTTATGTATAATGTCAGAATAAAAATGTAGAATAGTATTACATTGCTCTTTATTTATAAAAAGCTATGACGTTACCACGACCTTAGAAAAGTAGTCGAAACTAGGTATCCGAAAGCATAGCGAAGTGATGATTATACCTATATGGTGGTTGTAAGGGTTGGTCCTAAATTTTAGTGGTTAGGTTACCGATTTTTAGGATAAGGCTGGTGGGGTTGTCCGAGCAAGGAGAGGAGCAAGGAAGGAGCAAGGACGAAATCTCTTATAAATAAGACTCAAATTTCTATTTGAAATGCTTTCTTATGCATATATTTCAATAATTTTGTGACAATTTCCGTGATCAATCGTTTACATCATAGGAATGCCAATGCATTTTTTATTGTTTTGCTTGATGATCTTGATGAGAAGCTATAGCCTGTCTAGCCGTGTATCGCCACTGTCGTCCGTTGATGTACGTTATAGTCGTCGACAGTGAATTTCAGTGAATTTCTTATTTGACTTGATCTGTGTAACGATTCTCTCATAATTGGAGTAGGGATGCAGGGATTTCATTCCTTTTTCTATCTGCTCCCTCAGGTTGTTTGTCTGAACGAGTGTCGCTTCACGGGACTTCATCCTTTATTGTATTATTTAGGTTCAGGGGATTTTTAAACCCCACACGGGAAATTGTTCTGTATTATTGTGTGTAGTATAAACGCTACGTAAAACTACATAAAGCTTTGGTTCTCGCATAAGTCCGAACATTCGTTTATGGTTTGTGGTTAGAAAACCCGCAAGGATTGCATTTCCTATGCGTAACGTGCAGCAGTGCATACCAATTTGCGTCAAAATATTAACCAATTTTAGAGGAACAATGGCTCGTGAGGACCGATGCGTCGAAACAAGCAGACTTCATTACCTACCTTTCTCGAGTACAGACGTATTTTGTAAAGTTCGCACTGTCGACGAGGTGGTCCCTTTCTTTTCGTTCTTTATTGCTCTACCGTTATACAAAATACCGGCACATCTAGATATCACCATGAGGTAAAAGAGGCACCTGGATTAGGATAACCATGGGGTAAGTGCAGGTCTTAAAATTTGAGGTGCATTTGACACCCCGGGAAAAATTTAACTCCGTGTAAATTTGAATACATATGTTACATTAATATTAGCATTTATATAGTAAAAATTACCGTTACATGCTCTGGGTGTAAGTGGCCGGCGACAAATTATTTTGAACTGCTGGATAAATAGGCCAAAAAGCTGAAGTACGTGTGTATTGTGAAATTTATATTTGCGTCGGTCGGGCATCAAACAACGAACTTATTCAATAAAAGGGTACTGTACTGATTTCACTCTTCAACAAAAGTTGGAATTTAAAAATGTGCAATGTGGCGACTTAACGTGTCGACTGTGAAACAGGTGAATTATTAGAGTTCATTGACGTCCACAATTCTAAAAGAAATTACAAATTATTCTGTGAGTACAGTTTGAGCTTTTTTTATGTGTGGTTTATAAATATGTACATGTGAAACATGTACATGTGAAATTGTAACCATAAGCTGTAGTTCGTAGTTGTTTGATAGAAAAATAAATTTTATGTAAATAATTCTTCTGTTGCACAATAATATAGCGAAGCAAGAGGTATTATTTAAATTTAAGCATAATATTATCGGGATAAGGAATCCGAAAGTTTTAAACCGCTATGTGGGATATGCATATTAATTTTAAACGCAAGTCTTATTTGTGGCCTGTATTGTTAGTTAAAAAGTGAAAATGTAGTATTTTTAATGGACTAATGTTTTCTTTAAGACATCTTTTAGTAATACTTTGTCAGTTTGGATGTTATTTTAGGTTTGTTTTTGTTTAAGGTCAATGTACGTGTGTTTCTATTTCTGGAATTTACTGTTAATAAAGTGTAAGCTTAGGTACTTTATTTGGAGTTATTTTTGATATAGAAAAGGTAGGAAATTGTGGAAGCGTACCTAGCCATGTCGGTAGTGATATCGTATTTGGGTTATGGCCTTTGTTTTAAAAATTTTTATAATTTGACAAAAGTTAATGAGTGTTTTTAAAGTATGCAGAGAAACGTATAGTCTGAAGTGATATATTTTAGAAAACCGTAAGCACGGGAACCTATCTGGAATAATCGTTTTTGGGGTAGCAAAAATTTCGAACTGCAGTTAACCGGTGCTCCCTTAAAATTGTTACGGGGTTTTCGCTTTTTTTGGGCCAATTAAAACGTCCCTTTTACCCGTAGTCTCTTTTTTGATTTATTTTAAAACCAACAGTTTTAATGGTATCATTTTCTAAAAAAGTTGTTTTACAGTGTTACTTGCTGTTTGCTTTGCCATATCGTAATCGCACACTTCTTTAATTACCATCCTCTCAATTGTATAAATAGAAACATGTTAAAACATGTTTTCCAATACTCAAGTTATTGAATTTATATAAAATTTAACTATATAAAAATTAATCAGCTGATTTCACGTTAAGCGTATTGGTTACCTCAAAGTCGTTCGCAGGGCGCAACACGCATTGAAGGCGCTCATTCTTCTATGCTTTAAGATTTTCACTTAATGTAGTCAAACCAAATATATCAAACATTAATAAATCAAAGTCACCTTTAATTTATGTCATAAATGTCAACTTGAAATTGTTATTTTTTTGAAAACGACACTTTGTCATGTATCGAAACGTAAATAAAGATAATTTTAACAACTATGAGTAGTTTAACTCCCAAAGAAGATTGAGAATAATGCTAAACAAACCACAACAAACATACAGGGCTTGTCCATGTCTAAAATCACTAGTTAAACATCTACATCCGTATACCATATCGTTATATTCTTTTGAAAGTAATTTACCAATAAATGCCTTTAAGAGTCCATATCATACTCTTCCGTTTGAAATAATTATCTTCCAAAAATTTATTGTTGTTCATTCACAACCCAGTTTCATTATTTACATCAAAAACAGTTTACGCATCTGATTAAAGTAGATTAAAATCATTTTATTAACTTTTAGAGACTCATTTATGGGTGGACTAATATATTTATTATTCGTAAAACAATCTGGCGTATACTGAACTCAATTAAGAATAGACCTTGATTGCCTTCTTTAATCGGTTTATATAATATAAAATGGCATGACGTCACAAGATATAGAACATATACATTTTTGGTTGGTCTATCTACAATCTCACTCATGTGGATGATGTTAGTAATCAAGAAATTGAGCGTTAATTAGTATATTTTACGTCTCGCGGTGGTACTTAATTAGGCATTTTACCCACAAATCTTATCTAAAATATTTGTCGTTCGGTCGTTATATTTGATTTATTATATCGTTAAATATCTTATCTAATTCATAGTTCATAATTGAGATGTTTATTGAATGAATGATTAAAATGCTTACCTGTTATGTTAAAGATTAATAGCCTGTAACAATTGTTTTTGGCTATATAACAAAATTCCAACAACATAGAGGTATTAAGGCAATAAACCAAAATAAGAAAAAACCCCAAGTATATTTATTTGCAAATTTAGATAGATTTTCGAATTTTTAATAGGTACTCAGCTCCATGTGATCTGTTATTTCCTAGTCTGGTTAAATTGTAACGCTAAGTTCAACAATTTGTTTCCACAATCAAATGGAAAACAATTCGGGGGTTTTGAAACCAGGCTGCAAAGTCGTAAATAACAATATTATCTTTCAAAGTCCGTTTAAACACTTTATTGTTCACATATATATATATATATATATATATATATATATATACATATACACACAATATATATACACACATATATATACACACGGCGCGTGGGTACTAAACATTTAGAGTCAACAAAATACCTTTGAGCCAATAAATACCTCTAAGTCAACAAACATCCACCAGCCAAATGTATTCTCGACCCTACTAGCGTCGTTGTTGTCCAAGCATCTGTGAGCCTACAATCACCCCTGAGCTGACCCGTTACGCACTATTAAATCAGTCTGGGTTTATTGCTTTTTTCATGGCAAGCAACTAGCTGGTAGCTGGGCCCTAACCAATCTAAGAGTAGCAACTAGCGACCAGTGGTTAAGGATAGATTATTTTTATCGAATCCCACAAGGGAATTATTTCACAACCCCCTTTCCTACAAACGGCTTAATTTTAAGCCGCGAAAAAACCTCTATCGTTCCATTTCGTAAAACCCGGTGCCCAATTGAATCGACTTTTTTATTTAATTTTTTTTTACTGCGAACGTATATTTTCTTGAAAGTAGTAGCTTTCTTCAAACTTTGTTGTTTTTGAAACTCCAAGTCATAACTATTTTAAGATTACCTGAATTACTATTTTTAATTAAATTTGTACGTGATTATCTGATCTGATTCTCATTTAAATGTTAAGTAAGGATTTTTTGTTCAGCTAATAATTGTTTTATATATGTCTAAAATATGTGAAATTATTAATTTCTTTGTTAAATACTGTTATTGGATACAAATTACCTATTATAGAATTATAGCATTCTGATTTTAGTGTGATCAATTGTCCAAAAGGTTAAATTGAAAATTTTGGGATTATCTACTCCAAAAGGGTTTTTGTATCTACACTAAAATTATAATTCTTTTAATACTTGCTAGATACAGTGGCGTCCAACTTCAATTTATTTTGTTTTTAGTTTTGCAAAGAATATTTCAACCCAGTCCATCTCAAACTCTCTCTTTCGGTAATGACCAAGTTAGCAATAGGTATAACAGTTTTCTTATCTTTCCATCTCGTACGCGTAAACGTTTTAAGTCGCTTTGAAGTGTTGAATTACCGTGTTTCACGTGTACTATTTTTTAAAGGTATTCATTATTATAATAAAAAATTTTGAACCGTTCCAATAGCGTTTGCATCGTAAGACCCGAATTGTTCTTCTATCTCTTCCCTTGGCACAAGCTCTCAAAACGCGTTTTCAATAAACAATAAAAACTGCTACAAGCCGCCACTGATCGCTATTTATTTCTTTTATGGGTTTTGGTACGCGATGAATGAACTTTGAAATCTCTTAAACAATGTAGATTTCTCCCTAAGAAGGAAATGCCTATTTCATTCAAAAGACACAACTTTACATTTTGTGATACTTTATACGCTTTTAAATAGAATCAACTTAGATACATTCTAATCTTGTTATGAAATGAACTGAAATGAAAATAAACTGAACGCGTTTTTTAATAATGTTTGAGGGAGAAGTGCTTTCAAAAGCGCAGATATTAACTTACGTATTATACTTTATTCCTATTCGAAATGTGATTAAATGATGCAACAAAGGTGAAGCTGGTATATTATGAGTTTTGGCATTTAGCGTACAATATACAGAGTGTTTCCAATTACGGAGTATGAGTATTCAGAGTAAATCAGAAACTTTCTTTTTTTTTCTCTGGTTTTGGAGTATTGTATGTATAGGGTATGGTGCTTAACGATCTTTACATGATTCTTGTGTATTTGTGTGCGTGGATGCGTGCGGGCACGCGCGCGCGTGTATGTGTACAGATGATAGAATTAATTGCGCTGTACTATATAAAAAGTTTGTTCTTGCATATACTGATTGAAGTGTTAATATATAAGCCGCTTAAAACAAGATCAACCCTGTGAGCTTGCAAAATACCGTGTCATCTATCGACAATGTTTAGCTGTTAACAGTCCTAGCAGTAGATTGCACCAATCTCTTCGATTTTTCATTAACTTCATTCCTATTCGAGACGTGATTAAGTGATGCAATAAATGTGAAGCTTGTGATATTATGGGTTTTCGCATTCAGTGTACAATATACAGAGTGTTTTCAATTACGGAGTATGAATATTCAGAGTAAATCAGAAATTTTTTTTTCCTTTGGTTTTGGGGTATTTTATATACAGGGTATGGTGCTCAATGACCTTTAAATGATCCCTGTGTATTTGTGTGCGTGAGTGCGTGCGTGCGTGCGTGAATGCGCGTGCACGCGTGTGTATATAGATATTAGTATTAATTGCGCTGTACTATATATAAAGTTTGTTCTTGCATATACTGATTTAGCGTTAATCTATAAGCCGCTTAAAACAAAATTAACCCTATGAGCTTGCAAAACACCGTGTCATCCATCGACAATGTTTAGCTCCTAACAGTCCGAGCAGTAGATTGCACCAATCTCTTCAATTTTTCATTAATACAGTAAACAAAGTTTGAAGTAAAACGTTATTTGAACAGCTGTCAAAAGAAATTTACAAGAACTGTCATCGACTGCTTATTCACTAGCTGTCAAAAAGCTTATGCTTGACAGTTTTATAGTTTTTAGATAATAAAGATACAATTTTGGAAGAAAATGAAAGTAGGGCATTGCTTATTTAGCAGATTTGTTCGTTAAAAAAATGAGTTTAACTTGTAGTTACAAGGTAACTGTAAATTTGATAGAAGCAAAGTACATCATTTCAGCCTCTTTTGTCAAAATTAAACTAATGGAGCAAAATGTTTGCGAATTTTCCCAGTTTCCTAATTTGTCAGTTGTCACAGACAAACTGCCAGGATAATGATGTTTTAACATAGGTTCAATATTTAATTATGATTTACACAGACTTTGAAACTAGGTTTGAGGATGTTTTGACTATGGAAATACTACAGTGGAATATCGATTCATACGGTGACATTGAAACAACGGATGTTATATTGAAGGAAAACCTGTTTGGAATAAGCACTAACGAAAAACTTAAGTTACAGTTTGAACAGGATTATCAGTGGTTTCGGTTTCAGAAAAACAAATCTCATACTTATCCTACATTATAGACTATCATAAGAAAGATTGTCTATTTTTGTAATTCGCGGAGAGGGGTTTCAGCGCGGTTGATAATCTTCTTTCAAGAAAAAGAAACAGATAAGAAATCAGCGATCGAGTAGATTTAAGGTTAAATTAAACTAGATTGAAGCCAAATATTGAAAATTTGCTATTAGAGCATGAGGCACATTCCTCCTATTAAACGCATTAATTTTTTGTGTAGTTATATATTGTTATAGCTTTACTAGATTTGCACCTTGTGTGGTTTTAACTAATAACTGTATTAAACTAAACATTGTTTTTTTTTTTTCACTCTGCAGTTAAACTTATCAAAGTGAGTAGCACTGTGTGAACTATCAAAAATACATTTAAAGTTGATAAATTTGTAATAATTTAATAATAGAAAAAATTGCCACTCGCTCTTTGAAACAATAAAGTTTGGGAACTTCTGCTCTCAACGATTTTCGTTCCTGAAATTTGTTTCTACGCTAATAGTAAAAGTTTAGCTTTCTCTGAAATCAATAAGTTAAAATTCATTATTTTAATGTGAATATAGGTGTGTACCCAAGGGATGTATTTCCTACAAGAGGGTGTTTATAACGCATATCAGTATTTTAATCATTGATCGTTTAACTATTGTAATTTATACACGCACAACACAATTTGACTGTTTGTGTTAGATACCAAGTCTGTAACGGTTCAGTTTCAAATAATGGATCCAGATGTGGTGCCTATTTTTGATTATGTTAAAGTAATCTATGGAATTGCGAATAAATTGGCTTTGGTTCCTCCTTTTGATAACGCCAAAAAAATTAAAATCAGTATGTATAGGTGCTACGCCATTTTAATTTCTACAGTGACAATGGCTATTCAGGTATATGTATTTTTATTTCTGCGCTGCAAGGACTATAAAAATCAAAACCAAATAATACTTTTCCTGGATGCCACCTTAGTTGTAATTCTAACACCTTCTATTCAAGGCAAAATGATACGATCGGTGTTTACTTCTACAATAGACAAGTTTAATGAATTAAATTATTCACTTATTGAAGTAGATAAAGCACTACTTGCGAAACAACCATCACTGTCAAAGAGAAGATTCTGTTTAGAAGTAATACTTGCACATTTGTTGTTGCTTGGTTTATTTGTATACGAATCGCTTGTCTTCGCAAACTATGTGGCAGTCGATATTTACATCGGATATGCATTCTACTTTTCGGATACTATTGCACTATAGTATTAGTACTATTAATGTACAGTTACATTAAGGCAATACAAGTTTGCTTTTTAAGAACAAATAGAACTCTTCATGCAGTATACACTAATAACCATGATGATAGATTACAGACGAACCAAGTTAAAAATGTTAGAAAACTCTATTCGCAACTCTCGCTTTCAATAGAGCTATTCAATACAATTTTTGGATGGTCGCAGTTGTTCTTGTTTGCAGTTCTACTTCTTGGAATTATGCAAACTGTTGAATTTGTAGTAGTTTCTGTAATGAACAAGGCTTTTATATCCCATGTTGATCTCGAGGTGGAATTCATTATAGTAGCGGCTATATGGTGTCTTACTTTAATGGTAAGTATTAATAATGTTAATATTGTTGTTATTGTTGCACGAATTATACTTCGTCATCATTAGGTACTCAGACCTGGAACTGGTTAGACGCGTACCTCCATTGTTTCCTATTCTGAGCTAAGCTACACATTTCCCTGAAATTCCCACAGCCGCCTACATCTTCCACTATTTGCGTGCAATAGTCTGATCTAGGTCTACCTCTACCTATCTTTTTTCCTATTATTGGTTGTAATATATCCTGCATTCTTCGAAAATGCCTTAGAACGTATCCTATCCTTCTGTGACTTAATTTTCTAGGTTATTCTTTTCTGAAAAATTCAAAATTTGTATGACAAATAATGAATAATTGTACTAAAACTTCCACTTGTGTTACTTGTCTGTCACTTAATTTTGACAGGTATCAATTGACAAAATAAAATGGTTATGAGCTAAATATTTGACGAAAATGGAAATTTTGATTTTTATAAATCGAAATTTAGTTGATGTTTTTTATGACTTTTTAAACAAAGAAATATTTTTAATTTATTCCTTCTTAAATACAAATTACAAGGAGTTTGATTTAATCTAAAATTTATAATATAAAATTACTTTCCTTCATTATTTTTAAATATTGTTCTTGTTTCTCTGCTTCAATTATATTCTTACACGTTCAGCTTCTAATAGACTCTTGACTTTTCATTTTATATAGTTTTGTTTGGTCATTTCTTAATCAGTGTATTATGTACATTATTTCTTCTCTTAATACTCATTAGACATCTGACATTTCGATCATTTTTATAAATGAGACAGTTGTCACTTTTGGTCTTATTATTTTTATTTTTAACTTCAATATCTGATAACTTCACAATACTTCTACATACAATGAATCTTCTATATTAATTTTTTTAAATTCGCCATTCATCAGAAAATCTCGCTCAAATTCTCTAGTCAAAACTATAATATTCCATGGTAACCCCATCTTAGCTAACTATCAATCCTTTTCAACTTTCTGTCTACTTCTTCTTATTCTAAATACAATTTTTTTTATTATATATTTTCTTTTATCCTCTGTATAAGTAATTGTCTTTGTTCTAGGTTACCTTACACTAATTCTTTTATAAATCGTCTTTGCTCTTTTCTAAAATCTATCTTTTTACTTTTTATCATTGTCTCTTTGTTCTAAACTACCATACACTCTATACTTAAAATGGATTTCTTTGTAATGTCCACCAGAAAGGACCTTTTTTTATTTATCCTCTCTCTCCTCCTTTATTAGTTCAACTGCTCATCCGCACACAAATTCATATATATATATATATATATATATATATATATATATATTACTGCGAGTTCTCTCTGAACCCCCATTTTTGGGAACCATGAATGCTGCGAGCTCTCTCTGAACCCCTTTTTTGGGAACCATGAATGCTGCTAGTTCTCTTTGTGTTCGAAGCTCTTCGCCTAGGTTGCACCAATACTGCCAACTTTTTCAATAAAATACGCCATGGCTGCTCAGCTGCTATCTGGAAACTACTGTTCTATTGTCTCATACAAGAAAACTCAACTACAAAAGCACCTGGTTTTAGTCAAACAGAAATTTTCCACAAAATCCTTTTTAATCATTGGTTCATATATCGTCAACATTTCATACATCCTTGAGTTGAAATACTACATTGTATTTTGAATATTGCATGAAAAGCTTTATCCAGCAATAAACAGTATCAAGTAACCGGACTTAATTCTACCCTTACGTTAAACCTTGGTTTAATACGAGTTCACATAAAACCTGTAAATATATTAATGCTAATTTTCGCACTGCAAATATCAAAATATCCTTTTTACTTTTTACATTAACCAATATTAAAATTATTCTACAAATATAAATCTCTATATCAAATTATTTTCAAACAATCAATAATAAAATGTTCGTTAGACAACGCTTTAGTTCACAAATTTACCCATAAGGCACCCCCATCGTCATAACACATTAAATAACCACATACAAGTTTCACAAAATCATCAAATAAACACAAAAAAAATCAAAGTTTCCAAAATTAGTTACTTTGAAAGCATCACCGCTCCTGGATTTGCAATCCTACCATTGATGCCTGCTGTCCCTTGCAAAGACTGCTTGTTTCTGCACCTCTCCAAGTTGTAGATCACCTTCCGTGGATGTAATCAGCCACTTAAATTTTTCCCGCTATCAATGGATAGTACATCCAACCTTCCACGCTTTCCCTACTGCTCCATTTACTATATGTACACCATACTCAATCCATCTACTTTCTACTCTATGTATGTGCATCGCTTGATTCCACAGCCAAACTATAGCACATGCTGCACTTACATTTCTTAATTAACGTGTGGAATTTTCAAATTGTTTCATACAATTTTCAGACTGCTCGTGACGATTACACTAACTTGTGCAATTAACTTTACCCACTTGTAATTTACTTTCTTTACTACTAGTTGAAGATGCTTCGATGATGAGCAAGTAAAAGAAACCTCTATCACTGCTCCGAAGTGTATTTATAGACCAAATCGCCTCTCTCTCGTAGTCACTTCTCACAACACATTACCCCAAAACAACTTGCCTTTCTAGTAAAACTTTTCAACGGTTAACACACTTCCAACAATTTTCACACAAACAAACTTGTAAGTGCCACCGATTTCAAAAATACCACCGTTAACTTTCACTAATTCGACATATTTTAAGCCTCCGTGCACAACCGTCTTTTAAATCTGAGAATTTCGAACGATATCAACAAACATTTCTAATGAATACCCACTCTAACCTTCTAATTGATATTTTTGTTCCTTGAATTTTCGTTTCAACCGCCAATCATTTAGTATCTAAAGCACGCCTTCCTAATACGCGTATTCAAGCCATCGCACTCTATCCTATAAACAAAAATTCTCCATTTCTTACAATATACCCTTTCTATGCTACCATAAGTTCTCCCCATCTCAGTACAACCTGTATTCTTATCTTCTCTCCCCTTTTTACCCACAGCCTGCACGTTCTATTCTACCCTAACAATATAACACAATCATCTATCCCTTTTTTATATACTATGTCTAACAACAATCTTACTCTGTCTATCACATGCAAGCTACATTGGTCTTTGAAAATGTCCACCACTATTAAATATTGTAAACCCTATTTTCATTCTCTTCCCATAAATGCGCAATTTATTAATCTTTCTTTCTCTTACCAACTAGTCTGTAGCCTTTTACAATACTTCTCATTCCACTTTCAAACCGACGTCTTATGCAAACATGCTGTATCTCACTCTTGCTTATACCCTCTAATTTGCCTTTGTCCCACAGACTGTTTCAAAGTCAAACGGACTCAACATATGATATCTTTCATACCCTGCTAACGCCTGCAAATCACAGTCTTTCCCTATATTCTATCGATCCGTTTTAGTTCAACCTTCAGCTGCATTCGTAGAATATATCTGTTTTCCAACGTTGTTTACCACGCTATTAAACTTTAGTTAGAAATCCTTGGCAACTATATATTTTTCTGTAAATTAATACCTGGAATGCTTTCAACTTATACGTTAGAACTATTGCTTTTGCTATAACAAAACTTATGATAAATTATACACTAAAATTGTTTACACATGCTAAGATTCGGTTAATATTTCAACTTAATTGATTATGATCTTATCGTTATCGATTTTTATGTTTAATAAACTGAAATGCTTTTTAACTAATGTACCTATATGCTACCTAGTATTTATATATTTTTGTCAATATTTACACTCGCTAAATGAGGCAACCTTAAACCTACCATTTACTCTAAATTATTAATTCCTATACTAAAGTTTTTGAAAAGCGTCTTAAATATTTGAATACTTTTATTTACACGCGGTAACCTGCCATAAATTAATTACCAACTGACTTCTCTAATTATTTTCACACCTAAAATACATATATATATATATATATATATATATATTTCAATCAATTTACCTTGTGTAATTAACTACCTAATATATATATATATATATATATATATTACTCATATTTAGACCAGGGTAGAAAATTAAATAATCACATCAAATAATTTTAATCACCGTGTAGAAGCTTTGGGAAAAGGTACGCGTTATTAAAAACCGTGAAACATAAAAATTCATTCGTTTCATTAAAAATAAGGGAGTTAAATTATGTACAAGACGCTTGCTATAAAAAAAGGAAGCAGTATTAAAAAGCTCTACGTGTAATTTAATTATTCCTAGTAAAGAAACAAATAGAAATTACGTGCAAAATTTATATTAATTAACTCAATTTTAAGTAACCGGTATTAAACAAAATGTACAGATAATAATTAATATTTGATTAGGAGTCACTAAAAATTAAAGGGTATTAATTTTAATTGAAGTTAATTGAACCATTAGGAACATATAATACGCATCAAAACTTGTAAAAACCCAATAAAATGCAAATCGTAGAAGTGTTATTTAGAAGTATTATGTTTGAACACCTGCGTATTTTTAAAAAGCTCATTCTGCGTAAATTTTGCAGATAATTAATGGTTACAGAGAATCTTGGAGAAACCGTAGCTTAATAGTTACGGGAAATGCTAAAGGTGGGTTATTTCACAGTCCACATGGACTGAAATAATCGATAATAAAGAATATCAATTTGCACCAATAAGAACAGGGTAGATAGAGACAGATAATATGCGCAAGACCGAGACACATATAGTAAAAGGCGTGAGTGGAGCAACGTCACTGGGTTGCGATTGGTTGAAAATAAAAGGCAAAATTGAAAGGTAAAAATAACATTTCTGTATAAAATTTAATTAGTTATTTCCAGACGTTGCGAGCCGTGTCGAAATTTCTGAGATTTAACTGGTGCGAGTGCAAATTTTGTAAAAATCGCATGCCGGGCTGCGGAATGGGAACCTAGCATGCGAAATTCTGAAGAATTATCCGTTTTGGGGACAAGACCGGCAGACAGGCTAATCTCTATATATACCCAGGTTAATATGAACAAGCTCTCTGAGATCTTCGACTTGATTCAATGCGTTAAACAGTGCTTTTTAGTTTTCCGATTTTGATTAAATAATTTAAACAGTTTGCTCGCATATTTTGGTGATTTAAAACAGTTTGTTCTTTACGTGCTACAATGAATGTACTTTAGTGCACTTGGAAAAGAAGACACAAGGTAATAAAGTTAGTATCACTGTACTAATTAGTCAAAATTTGCAACGACAAATGAATACACAAAAGTAGGCAGTTTTGGCGTATATTGGTGAAAGAAGCATGAATTTCTTTGCTATTTTTCGGGGGTGTTAATAATTAAATGATTCGTAAACGTGTCTGTATCCACAAAACAAGCTTCAGATATACACAAATGAGTTCCGGAAAAGCACTGAAACAACTTTAAATGAATGGTGGTGTAGAAAATTTTAAAGGCGACCAGTAATCCGAGGACGTAAACATAACCCAGTTGGAATGGAGAAATTAACAGAGGACGATGTACATTGACGCCACGAGTGCAGTAACCTTCAGGTAACTTATGCTTTGTTGTTGGATTTTTGATGTTTGGTGTGTGTTGAATAACTTTATAATTGATTTACTTAAAATGGACAGTAGTGAAATTGTACTAACAACAAATTTTTAATTTTAAGGTGAGATTTTATTGTTTAAGTAGAAAGGGGTATTTAGTATTTATGTTCTGGATTATGATGAAAATTTGGGTATGTCTTTGAGCTCAATTAGACGAACCTGGTTAATTAACGTAAAGGGGTGGTAGATGCTCCCTTTGTACTCAGACTCAGGTCTGCATATATTGTGATATTAATTAGTAGGCATCCTACAAGGACTTTAATTCTGGATGCACATTAAAATGATAACAAATTTAATCTTGACATTTTCTGATACTGAAATTTATGCTGAATTTTAATTTTGAAATTTTAATGTATTGTGAATATTGATGTAAATAGAGTTAACGTTGGTGTTTGTGGTAGGAATGTGTTTGTTTTTTTTTATGAATGAGGATGAAGGTTTAACTAGGTGAGCAGCCGAGGCGGAAAAGAGTAAAGAGGCGAGTAACAGAAGAAAGTCGACGGACCGGTTAATTTAGGAGGTTTCACAGCATACATGGCGCCCAACGTGGGCCTCGATTTGAAAACCGGAGTTACCGGATTTTGTAGGTTTCACAGCATTCTTGACCTCCAATATATACAGGGTGAGTTTTTAGTGTGGCAACGGTCGATAACTCCGTTATTATAAAAGCTACGTAAACCAAATTTGGAAGCATATTAGGCATGCCTGAAGTGCACATTTTAAAAATATTTGGAAGCATACAGGGTGTTTCATAATTCCAGGGCATATAAAACTTATATTTTTTTAAATGGAACACCCTATATATTATTACATTTTTGAAAAGCCCATAAAAAGAGCTTTAATTTGATATGAAGTTGTATCTGTCTATTCCTTTTAGTTTTTGAGATATTCAACTGTTTTTAGAAAAAATGACCTCAATTGAATACATTACCACTGCACTAATACACAACTTATGTTAATTTTCAAGATCCAGAAAATTTTACCGTATACCATAGTATATTTGTAAATATCACTTTTTTGAAATTTCTTCCCAGTATACAGGGTGTGTCAGGTTTCGCAAAATGCAATGTTTAAAATTTTTTTTAAATGGCACCCTACCAATTTTATTGCTACAATGGATAGTTCATTAAGTGTCCTTTCATTTTTGTTAAGCATTCCCTATACCTAAATCCATTACTTTCCGAGATATTTTTGATTTTCTTCAAATTTTATGAATGTTTTTAATTTACATAACTAAAAATAACTTACTATTGGAGAATATTATAAAACAATCAATACGTGTTAACTAACAATCAACTACAGTTATCCAATAACAATTTTCACTAAAGATATAACAACCCACAATAATACGCTATCAACAGAATTCTGCCAGATCAACAATATGAATTTAAAGAAAATGTACAAACAGGAAATCAGGCAGGCTTTGAAAAAAATAACAATTACAATCAAAATGTCATTTAGGTTTATTAATTGTAGTGTGTTGTCATTTAACACATTATCAGTTCTGTTTTAAATGTAATCTTTGAAGGAGTTCTCAAAATGAATTTTACCGTGGAAGAACAAACAGATATGATTTGGGTATTGGGAGAAAGTTTAAGAAATTGCCTACTTGCATCAAGAATATACCAAGAGAGATATCCTGTTAAATGACAACACACTACAATTAATAAACCTAAATGACACTTTACATGTAATAGTTATTTTTTTCAAAGCCTGCCTGATTTCCTGTTTGAACATTTTCTATAAAATGCATATTGTTGATCTGGCAGAATTTTGTTGATAGCGTATTATCGTAGGTTGTTATATCTTTAGTGAAAATTGTTATTGGATAACTGTAGTTGATTGTTAATCAAAATGTATTAATTGTTTTATAATATTCTTCTATTGTAAGTTATTTTAGTTATGTAAATTAAAACATTCATAAAATTTGAAGAAAATCAAAATATCTCGGAAAGTAATGGATTTAGGTATAGGAATGCTCAACAAAATGAAAGGACACTTAATGAACTATCCATTGTAGCAATAAAATTAGTAGGTGCCATTTAAAAAAATTTAAAATTGCATTTGCGAAACCTGACACACCCTGTATACTGGGAAGAAATTTCAAAAGTGATATTTACAAATATACTATGGTATATGGTAAAATTTTCTGGATCTTGAAAATTAACATAAGTTGTGTATTAGTGCAGTGACAATGTATCCAATTGGGGTCATTTTTTCTAAAACAGTTGAATATCTCAAAACTAAAAGAAATAGACAGATACAATTTGATATCAAATTAAAGCTCTTTTTATGGGCTTTTCAAAAATGTAATAATATATAGGGTGTTCCATTTAAAAAAATATAAGTTTAATATGCCCTGGAATTATGAAACACCCTGTATGCTTCCAAATATTTTTAAAATGTGCACTTTAGGCATGCCTAATATGCCTCCAAATTTGGTTTACGTAGCTTTTATAATAACAGAGTTATCGACCGTTGCCACACTAAAAACTCACCCTGTATATATATATATATATATATATTCCTAATTTTGGTATCGTTTATGTCTCCAATCTCAAATTTGGGCAACGTTTTTCTTAATTTTCCTTCTTCATATTTTCTTATTCTCATGACTCGATGTAGACATAAATATTTGAGTTACAACCGAGTCTGTCGCGCGTAGGCACTTGCAATATTATTTACTATTAGATCATAGATACCGCTTTCGATGGCAACCAAGGCAAGTTTGAAATGACGTTCTTGTGTAGGGTTGATCTGTCACACGCTTGATCCTTTTTATTTGAAACAATAGTCGTAGCCAGGTAGCTCTCATAAAATCTGTAAAGCAATACTTATATTAACTTGCAATGATTCCAGATTAGACAGTTAATACGCATTGAGTCTATTTTTTCAAAATACACACTTATAATATTTCAATCTAAATACATATAAATGGTGGAAAACTGCTTGGAATATCAAGTAATAATATTTGTTAATACGTATGCGCAAAACATCATTTCTAGGCTAATGATTAAAGTAGTTAACAACATTTGGATTATATTATATAAATAGAATTATAGTGGCTATTTTAAAATCTTTAAACAATAATTATGTAGTAGATAAGCAAGACACATACACCGACATGTGTGCAGAAGAATTACTAACAATAGACAGCAGCAGTGCCTCCAGCTCTTCTGGAAAAGTTTATCCACGATTTCATGGTTGTACAAATTGCAACATTGTTGTACATATAAGTAAATCATAGTTGTTGTACTATACACGTAAGTAGTATAGGTGTAATATTTTTAATAAGAAAACTCACGTGAATACTTTGTGAGATTGCTTGTTGGAGTGCATTATATTGTTTGAACGAGGATATAAACTGTACGGAAAAATATTTTCCCGACCTAGGTCTATACTATACTACTTACACGTATAGTACAACTACGATTTATTTATATTTACAGTAACGTTGCAATTTGCACAACCATGAAATAGTGGCTGAACTCTTCCAGAAAAGTTGGAGGCACTGCAGCGGTTTATTGTTAGTAATTCTTCTGCACACTTGTCGGCGTATGTTCTTTCACAAACTGATGCTTTAATAGTTCTTAAATTTTTAAAAATATTGAATGCGATTTCAGAAAAAATACTATTTGTACGTTGTAGTAGAAGCCCATTCCTGGACTCTCAATGCCTGTTGGCTTGGGCTAGCGCTTAGGCCAACAATTTGCATTGTTGTCCGAGAATGTATACCGTTTGTTGACTTATACTGGAATAATGTACTTTGATACTTGATTTTGAGCTGGCCACGTAAACATTCTTGATCGATTTCAGAAAAATATTCTTTTTGTATTATGGTGAGAGGTTTGTAAACCTTGCGGTTTCCAATTTTTCTTTATGTGTGATCCACTCTACTCGACGACGCTTTTAGCTAGCACGGCATAAATCCTTCCGATTCTACCTTTATTTTGTTGCGGGGCTCGATGCGGGTTACTGTTACTTGGCTTGCTGTACTTTACGTTTTTTTTTTGTCCGTATGGATTACCGTAATACTTTGCAAGCTTGATTAATCCCCAAATTGGTTAGCGTTCCAATATGCTGTAAAAATAAATAGCGAAGCTACATTTAAAAACCAAGCAATAATGCCTAAAACATAAATTTTTTATGTAAAGTTATAAAGCAAGAACTTCATGGTTAATCGAACTTGCTACGTGCATCGACGTAGCCTAAAGAAAAAAAAAACCAAAGAAAGAAGATGGCCGGGCTCAACCGGTAAGTAGGCGGGATCTTTCACATGCAAAATAAAGAGAGGCCTGAAATAAAAATATACTCACTCATGCACAATTAAGCTATACAAACTATAATATAATATACAAACTATAATTTAAAAAAAAATTATGTACAAAAGCACAATAGTACCAACGAATGAACAATCCATAAGTACACGTTATACATATTTACAAAATAAAAAAAAACATTTAGGTACCTACCCCTTACATTATTTAGCAACAATGCAACAAGAAAAAGCCCAACACTAAAAACCACAGCTCTTAAAGGTTGTAAATATAAAATTACATATGTTACATTGACAGTACAATGTCTTAACTAATAAGGAAAATATATAACTCAGAAAAAAAGAACCAACGTAAACTAACAGTTATAAATCATCATCACGAGCATGCAATTGCCGACATACAAATAAGTGAAAGAAAGGATCCCATTAAGTGCAATATTACTACTTCCGACTATCTCACATCACAGTATTCAGTTTAAGGCCACCAAGTGTGGCTACCAAATGGTGTCAATTAATACATACACACTTACCGTCGAATTGCTGCTGTCGTAGAGGATCCTACTGTTTCTACTGACGAGGCGAGGCAGAGGGGCGCGTGATGCCGCCTTGGGTTGTCCTCTCGTCACAACAAGGTGCGGCAATCCATCGTGGCTTTAGGGCCACCGGAAGAAGCACGCTGTATTGCGTGCACAAACTTTCCACAAGGAAAACGAAACCAACAAAAATATGGCAAATGCTTGCGTCTTGGATGTGCATATTAATTTTGTTTCACTAAATAACCAGAGCTCTAAGTAATATTGGTGTTATCAAACGCGATTAGCAAATTTGAACCACGGTTTTATCGAATAACTCAATACCCTATTTCAACGAGTTTCAGACTGAAACAATAGAGAAAGTAATTACAAGCTATCGCAAGATATAACGAGTTCACGGATACCTAAAACAGGATATTGACTATTTAATTTATAGCATAAACTTTACGTTTCAAGGCAACTAGACTTGAAATTGAAAATTACTAGCAAGTGGTCTTATTATAGGAAGGTCAAATATACCAGGTGTTGTTGCAGGATCTGAGCAGGATCTAAATAAATGAATAATATAGGAAAAGGATGTAAGTTTTTAATTCATCGACAGTAAGTGAATGTAACACACTACAGAAACATATACACACTCGAACACGGAAAGCATTGCAAATAAAAAAAAAAAAAGTTGCAGCAGATATTACAAAAACAAGTAATGGAGCTACATCAAAAGACCAAGGTATAAACAATCAAATTATTTATATAATTTAAAGTTTGAAGCTGTATATCATATTCAAAATTTAGCGGTTTCCAATCAGAAAAAAAGTGAAAGATACGGCAATCGACAAACCCAAGTAATTCATCAAATTGAATACAAGAATTAATAGTCCTTTATATACTGCAAGACGTGTACATGTTCGAGCACTGAAAGTATTGTAAATAAAACAAGGAAGAAAGGCGGTTATATGAAAAGATTGTAGAACAATTAGTTTAAGGTAGCATATGCTAAAAATTTCAATTCGTATTCCTTAGCGAAGAATATAAAGAGAAGTAGAAAACTAGTTAAGAGAAAACCGCACTAATTTAGAAGAAAAAGCATATAAGGATGCAGTTCTGCGCCCAAGATTATTAAAGAATAGAGAATATGTAAGAACCGATTAAATATTTAGTTTTTGTGGATTAAGAAGCAGCATTTATTAGTGGAATAATATGTATGAAATATTGCAAAGAATAGGTTTTGAGTATAGAAAAAAAAGAGTAAATACAGTATTGCCCGAAATAAACAGTACTGAAATTGTAATTGTTTTGTATATTTAAAAATACATATTATTGACACTTTATTATATGTTCTAAATGTGCACCTCCTCGTTCGAGACAGACTTCATAACGATGTTCTAAGTTTCTGGTCATGTTATTGAATAAGGGTTGTCTCAGGGCTGCGAAGAAGACTCTAACGGCATTCTTTAATTCATCGATGGTTTGTGGTGCCCGTTTGAAAACGGCATTTTTAGCCATGCCCCAAATGTATGCGTCTGGAGGTGTGAGGTCTGGAGAATGTGAAGGATAAGGGAAGTCAGTAAATCGTGATATGAATTTGCTTGGAAAATGTTCTTGAAGAAATTGACGAATTGCGGCAGCAGTATGGCAAGTTGCCCCGTCCTGCTGAAAAAATTGGTTTCGAAATGCCAAGTTACGTGCACGACAGAATTGACGTAGATCGGGGATAAATCGTGTTAAAATTTGTCTGTACCTCTGTTGATTAAGTGTGACTTGCCTACCATTCTCTTCGATAAAGTACGGACCAATGATTCCGTGTCCGGAAACAGCACACCAGACACTCACTTTTTCACTATGTAAAGGAACCTCTTGAACCTCATCGGGTCTGGCAAAGCCCAGAAATCGATTTGTGCGACGATTCACATAGCCTGACAAGTGAAAATGTGCTTCGTCTGAAAACCAAACATTTTCAAAATTCAGGATTTTCATACTGTAACGCGAGAATTCTGGCGCAATATTCCACTCTACTGCGATAATCCCGAGGATGTAGTTGTTGATGTACCTGAATCACATACGAAAATGTACCCAGCTCCTTCAGGATTCTTTGAAAGGAAGTTCTTTTAAATCAAGTTGTAACGCTGTCCTTGCCTGGCTGACTTTCGGATTTTCTAAGATTTGCTCAAAAACACGTTCATGGTTATTGTTGTTGTTAACTGTCCTGGGACGCCCCGAGTTTCCTTTTCGTTGGCACAATACACTACCTGTATTTCTAAACTTTTTAATAACCTTCAAAATTACAGCATTACTTGGAGAACGTTTATTAAACCTTTGTGTGAATTGATCAGACACGTATAGCAAACTTGCACCATTACGTCGGCCGATTCCGTATGAACGAAAATAATGCTCTACCAGAAACACTTTCTCCTCTGTACTTAACACCATTTTTAACAATTAGGCCCTACTAATTACTTGTTTGAGGTTTACTTAACAGGTCTATACTAGCTAACTTGAGTGTGACAGCGCACGCATAAAAACACCGCCAACTTAGTTTCAGTACTGTTTATTTCGGGCAATACTGTAGCTAAAAACGCTGTAGATGTTCAAATACAGAAGACAAACGTACTGTAAATTGTAAGGCGCAAATTATCCCCATATTTCTAACATTGCAATTTATACACAAAGCAAGCAATCAGTGGAAAATAAAGAATAAACGAATTTTGAAATAATTGTACAAAGACAAAAAATACTGATGTTCATGCTGCACTTAGCCAAAAAGACAATAGATCTGTAAAAAATATTAATTAGTATAGAAAAATTATAATGAAAGGCTACAATATGAAAATAAAGAAAATTGCAACTAAAGTATTGGATTACAGTAAAGATAATAAAATAGACTTTAAAATGTACAAATGGAACCGTACATATTTCACTCAGTCGAGGAATTTTGTAATTTAAGATGTGGAATTTTAAGATATGGGACAAGTAATGGTGATGCAAGTTGCAAAACTACCTTAGCAAAGAACGAATTCTTTCACAAATATCATTTCCTCATAGAATACATTAATTTAATAGTAAGTGTGGAATATTTATCAGCTTTTACAGGGTATCTTGCATTATATGGTTGTGAAGCTTGAAGTACAGGAGAAAAAACGAAGAAAAGTTATAACTTTTGAGATGTGGTTCTATGAGAAAATGCTAAAAATCGGCTGGTTAAGCTAATAATAAAAAAAAGTACTAAAATTGGTGGAAATGAGTCTATTCGGGAAGGTACAGTAAAGAGAAATGATCAACTATAGAAGAAGTATAAATGGAAAAAATTGCGCTGGTAAATAGCAGTATCAATATATTACACAAATTATAGAATATGTAGGTAGTGCCAGGTATATTAATATCAAGTGACTTCCGCAGAAATGAGAGACCTGTAGAGTTAGACGAGACCAACCAACAAATTTATGGCAAAAAGAAACTAATGCCTGTACAAGGAATATTTATATAAGTGATAATTCATAAGTACAATACCGTAGTAAATAATTGTGAAGGAAAGAATGAGTTAAATCTGACCCTAACACTCGCGATTATATGCTTACCTCTTCTGCCCCGCCTAATACTAGGGTTCTAACTTTTCTTAAACATTATCTAATGTGCATACCTTAGTTTATAACACTTCGAACTTTATCATTGTTTAGGGAGCATAACTGGTTAAGAAGTTCTCGGTTTAGCGCTATTTTAGATAGCCTTGTAAGAAATATATTTGGCGGAAGAATACATTCAATGACGGAAAGCAAGTAGGTAGCTGACTTTTGAGTATTAGTCAGCATGCCTTTTCATATCAGAATATTGAGACAAGACTGTAGAAACCTATTACTAGGGGAGTATTTTCCAGTTTCAATGATTTAATAAACTTGACTAAATTATGGATATGAAGTCTCTGTAGTTCTAGAACGCCAAATAACTAAAAGACTTCCCTCGCTAAAAAATGATGTGTCATTCCGAGGCAAACTCGGACTCTTGCTTCAGAAGACCTTATTGCTGGTTTCAGGTTAGTATTATAAGTGCCAGTTCATATGTGCAGCCCATAACTTAGTATTAACTATACTAACACAAAGTAAATCATTCTTAATTTGCTTTTGGGAAACACATGCTGCGCAGTCTACCGTTAGTATGTGACCTTTCTACATCAATCATTATACTCAAGTTGCAGGTTCTATTGACTCTCTGCATTAAAGTACAATCGCTTTCGTTTTGAAATCTGTTCACCTTTGTGGTGTGAGAGATGTTCTGTATTCGCTTGCAAGGAGAATGGTATTGCTTGTCTATACAGTTCATCTAATGCCAATTGGCTAGACCAAAACCAACTTACTTGATATATGTCCTCTTTTGTTTTGGTAAGCACTTCATTTTACGTTTTTTTGTTGCATACAACAACAGTGTTATCTACAAATAAATAATGGCCGTCATCAGTAATAACACCTGCTAGATTATCTATGTATACCAAAAAAAGCGTGGGGTGGGGCTTGAGGTACTTTTCTGAAGGACGCTTCAATCTATGGGTAAAGGAATACCGAACACGGCGTTCGACCGTTACCATTTACTTTCTTTTGGACAAGTATGACCTAAACTCGATGAAAGTATTTGGTAAAAATCAAAACCCTAACTCATTTACCAATTTATTTCAGTTACCGCACTTGTATGCCTTTTCGACGTCCAAATGAACTTACTAAAACTCTTTTTGACTAGTATAATGAGTCACTAACTTTTTATTTAGTGCCAATTACATTTCCTCACAATTACTATGAACTCATAACTGTTTAGCCTACCTACACGAATTTGTATGATTCTTAAGTTACCTATATTTTTGTCAAATCATCCCCTTAAACAACACCTTTATGTTTCCTATATTCTTCAATTAAAGCATTAGGTATCCTGCATTATTCATTCTCTCATAGTTGTTTCTTTTTAGTTTCTTGAATAAAAGTGTTAGGAGCCTTGAGGCCCTCTTGTAGATGGCGATAGAAATTTGTTATTTCAATTAACCGTTAGCAATTTAATAGCCGAAGGACCAACCAACCATTTATTTATAAAATAATAAATTCATATCTGTGACCTTCTTCATGCTCTTACCATAATTTACAACATAAAACACAAAGTAAATAAGATTTATTGAACACTATACAAGAGCATCTTTACATGATGGTGGTCAGCAAGCAAGAGAGCGTGCAGACATCGTAATATAAGTACGAAAGAACGTCCGAGTGGGGAGCTTGCCACATCAGCGGTACTCGAAAGCTAACATACATTACAAAACTTTAACATGCCCCCCGCTTTGAAAGGAGAGCTTTTGAAAAGATAACAAGACTTAACGTAACATTATGTACTAAAATACACATAAATTCAAGATAAATTAATTGAACAAAATTATTTTTAGAACAAAAGGCGCAAGCACAATATACGAGCGCACACAACACTGGTCGCTGCATAGTTATGCAGAGTCAATTGGAAGAGGACATATCTTGCTAAAAGAACGATCAATAATACCATTGTTGGTCTTGATTGAAGCAACTCTGGGTATGCCGTCCTTGCCTGGATACAACGAAGTTATACGGCCAAGTTTCCACCTTAGAGAAGGTAGGTTATCATATTTGACCAGTACCAAAGCACCGATTTGTAAGGTGGACTGATTCTCGCGCCACTTCGTGCGCTATTGGAGCTCAGAGATATACTCTTTGCTCCAACGTTTCCACAAATGTTGGTAAGCTTGTTGTACGCTTTGAAATAGCGATAACCGAGGCACAGCTATGTCTATAAGATCAGGATCTGTAATTGACATCATCAGTCGACCAATCAAGAAATGTGCTGGCGTCAACGGCTGTAAGTCATTGGGGTCAGCGGATAGTGGAGTGATCGGTCGGGAATTTAGGGTAGCTTCTACCTGGGCAAGTAACGTACATAATTCTTCATGTACCATCAGTGACCCCTTTTTTATATGATTTTTGCAGGATTTAACACCTGCCTCCCACAAACCACCAAAGTGGGGGCTGTGGGCAGGTACAAAATGCCAATTAATTTGTTCTTTAGTGGAAGCTTCAATAATTGAGTCATTATTATTGGTCAAAAGTTCACTTAGTTCACGGAGCTCGGAGTTAGCTCCAACAAAATTGGTACCGTTGTCCGAATCGATGTGCAACGGCTTGCCGCGGCAGGTAGTAAAACGTCTTAATCCCATGAGAAAAGATTCAGAAGAAAGGTCAGTAACAAGTTCAAGGTGAACTGCCTTCACAGAAAAACAAATAAACAAACATAAGTAAGCCTTAATCGATTTATAGTAGCGATCCTTGGGGTCTTTGATCATTAGTAAACCCGCATAGTCCACTCCCGTAGTGTAAAATGGTGGAGTAGATGTCACGCGAGATGCAGGTAAGTTGCCCATTATAAGTTGAGCGGGCTTAGCGACAAGCCGAAAGCATTTTACACAGTTATGTACTACTTGCTTTGCAACGTATTTGCAAGAAGTAAGCCAAAATCGTTCACGTAACACTGACATTAATAATTGAGGTCCGGCATGCAGTAAATTTAAATGTTCGCGCAAAACTAATAATTTAGCAAAGCGATGATGACCGAAAATTAAAATAGGATACTTTTTGTCATAGTTGAACTGCGAATGGTGCAGTCTTCCTCCTACACGAATAAGTCCTGTGGAGTAAAGGAATGGGTTAAGCTTTAATAAATTGGATTTAGAGTTTAATGATTTTTTCTGAGAAAGCTGCTTCAGTTCCTCAGAAAAGGATTGTGTTTGTGAAATTTTAATTAAAGTGAGTAAAGAGGCTTTGAGTTCCTCCAAAGAAAGAAGTCCAAGAAGTTTTGGCTTGGTTTTCGAAGTTATTTATGAAGCGTAAGCAATATGCAGTAACTCATTCAAGTTGTGTCAAACTTGAAAAGTTATTAAATAGATTGCCATCAAGGTTGATGGTAGAAAAACATTGTGCCCTGGCATTGAGCTCAGGTAAAATAGATTCACGTACATTAAAATTTGGCCAAAACGATTCATCCTTTTGTAACCAGGAGGGGCCATTTCACCAAAGATTGGATGCCTTTATATATTGAGGAGACACATCTCTTGAGACGAGGTTTGCTGGATTTGAAGTTGTAGGAACGTGTCTCCACAATGCATGCGAAGTTAGAAGTTGAATGTCAGCAACACGATTGCAGACAAAAGTTTTTAAGAGGTTAGGACTGGTCTTCAACCAGCCTAGGACAATTCTAGAGTCTGACCAAAGAAAACATTTTGAAAGTTGTATGTTCAAAGCCTTGTAGGTTTGTTCTATGAGCTTTGAGAGAAGTAAAGCAGCACATAG
Source organism: Platerodrilus igneus (assembly GCA_036346225.1). Lineage (NCBI taxonomy): Eukaryota > Metazoa > Arthropoda > Insecta > Coleoptera > Lycidae > Platerodrilus > Platerodrilus igneus. Next base: position 5,251,495 of record JARFIW010001134.1, on the reverse strand, counting down.
TTCGACTTTTGGAACAGTAATTGGTTTTAAGGATGCAAGCTTAGACTTAGCACATAGAAGAGTAATTTGAAAATGACCATCTTCATCGTTGGATCGCAAGTATAAGCAGGCAGCGTATCCAAGAAGAGAAGCATCAGTTCTATTTCAGCAAAATTTTTGCATATGGCATGTCTAGGAATTTTTAGACTGTTGAGAATAATTAAATCTTGTCTGTAAGAACTATATTTGATTCGAATGGTTTCGGGAACCGGATCGTCTCACGAAAGTTTTTCGATCCATAGTTGTTGGAGCATAATTTTCACGACTATAATGCAGAGACCTAGTAACCCCAAAGGGTCAAAAATTTGAGAAATTTCTGACAAAATAGATCGTTTGGTAACCTTCTTGCATGAAAAGGCAGAAATAGATCACATAAGAGAATCAGAATGACATGACCACATGAGCCTTAATGTGCTTGTATGCTCATGCTTGTCAAATTGTAAAACATCGGGATGAATTTGAGAGTTAGATATCCCAGTAAAAATGTTTGAACTATTTGAAATCCACTTTCTTGGAGTGAAGCAACCAAAATGTAAAATTGTCGTTAAGTTTTGAACAATGGACTGAGCCTCTGACAATGTGTCGGTGCTTGTCAAAAGATCATCAACATAGAAATCCTCGCGAATGATGCGAGAATTGTTTGAAAAAGTATCTGCACATTCGATGCCTAATTGAGTTAAACAACGAATGGCAGAGAAAGAAACCGAAGCCGTTCCATACGTAACGGTGTTTAAATTGTAAGTAAGAATGGGATCAATTGGAGAGGCTCTCCAGAGGATCCGCTGAAAGCATCTGTGGCTTGGCTGAACTAGCACTTGCCGGTACATCTTTTCGATGTCTGCCGAAATAGCGTAAGAAAATTGACGAAAACGAAGTAAGATGGAAATTAAATCTTGTTGTATAGTAGGACCTACCATTTGTATGCTATTGAGCGATTCAACAGAAGTTGTATTAGAAGATCCATTAAAGACCACGCGTAAATTTGTGGTGAGGCTATTTTCCTTGATCACGCCGTGGTAAGGAAGGTAGTAAAAGGTTTCAGAGAAGTTAGGCTCAACTATGGACATGTAACCTAATTCCGGATATTCTTGAATAAAGTTTGCGCACTGCGTTGATAGAATTGCGTCTTTCATTAGACGTTTCTCAAGTGATACAAATCTTTTCTGTGCAAATTGAAAAGAGTCGCCTAAACATGAAGTTGGTTTGTTGAAGAGAATTGCTACAACGAATCGACCTTCAGAAGTTCTAGTAGTATTTTGAACAAAATCCGCTTCAGCGGCATGTTCTTCCGCAGAAAGAACTTTTTCGGTTGGATAATGTTCGAGCTCTCAAAAACGATTGAGTATGTCGGGTTCATTGTCGCTACGAATAAAATGACAATTGGTTGATCCATCCAAACGTGTGTTGGTAGGACCGAAGACTACCCATCCAAAACGTGTTTTTTGGAGGATCGGTAAGATAAGCTCTAGTCGTATTTGTCCAATCCATAAAATATTCCAAAACGCTGGTGCATCAAGCAAAATGTCAATGTCACTAGACCTATTAAAGTGTGGATCTGATAAGCGAACGTTATCAGGTATATGAAATTTGTCAGTATTGACATGGTACCGGTGATCTGTTCAAGAACCAGACACGAAAGTTTCAAATGATAGTTTGTGTGAAAAAGATTAAGGTTCTGTATCACACTTGAATTTGATTTGAGAAATAGTCTGACTCAAAGCAGGAACAGTAATATTGGCATCTTGAATAGACAAATTCATAGAAGTACATACATCTGTTCGAACAAAATTGGATTGAGAACCAGAGTCCAGTAGGATTCTGACAGAGTGCACCATGCCGGCAGAATCGAGGATCTGCGCAGAAGTAGTGGGTAAAAGAACTTGAACAGTGTTAGAAAAGAATGCAGAAATCGATTGTGGAGGTTCCAAAGGAGTGTTCGCGACTGGATTACTACCTGAAGAATTTTCATTGCTCTTCGAAGAGCATCAGCATGAAGTAATGTATGATGCTTCAACTTACAAGTGCTGCCAGTGAATTTAGATTTGCACTGAGGTAGAAAGTAACCTTTGGTAAGACAGTTGATACAAACTTTCAACACCTTAGCCTTGGACATTCGCTGCGCTAGTGGCAGCTTTAGAAAATTGTCACACTTTGAAATATGATGTGAGGTTTTGCAAGTTTTGATTACAATTTTGGTTTTTCTGTAACGGTCTTGAGAAATTTGGTTTCCAAAGTCTGCAAGAGGTTAGCAGTATTTTTTAGGAAGTCTTTGAATTCTTCCAGAGTTGGCAACTCATTGCCAAATATTTTTTAGCGTTTCCCAACCGCGAGCAGTGGAGTGACCTTATTTCTTTACCGTAATGTGTATTAGTAACGTTTCTAGAAGTGCTTCTGATGAAGCAAATGATTTTAATGCAGTTACGTGTTTGAATACAGAATCTTTGATATTTCTCAATTTTGATGTAGACTCTTTGGATAGAGGTTCATTGTTAAGAATTAATTCAAAGTGTTTGTGAGTTAACATACGTGTCCCATTGTATCTGTCACATATGCTCGCCCAAGCGATTTCGTAATTGGATGCGCGAAATTCTAGAGATTTGATAATTTCGGCAGCGGGGCCGGTCAAAGATGCGCGCAAGTAATGCAATTCAGCAATGTCGGATATAGAGTCCTGATTATAAACTAAACTCTTGTAGATTTCTCTGAATTCCAGCCAGCTGTCCAGGTCCTCATTATAACGGGGAATAGAGAGCACAGGAAGTTTCAGACTGATTGGGGATTTATTTGAAACGCGAAATTTTGAATTTTTTGAAGAAGTACTTGAGTTTCCTTCCATATTGGAGTTTTGACTTAAAGATTTAGCAGCAGCTATATTTTTAAAGAAATCAGTTTCAAACTCATATTGATAATTTAATTCATCTTATAATTTTTCAGTTGTAGTAACTATCTCAACTTGAACTTCCTCGAATTCACTTAAAATAGAACTGATGACGTCCAGGCGTGATTGTAGTTCAATTAAATCAGTATTTGTAATCTGATTTGAACTTAGTGCTTCGATAAGTTTTAAAACGAGTTAATTTTGCTTTGATTAGACCGCGCCGAACGTTTGGCGTAGCCATGTGTTACGTTCAAAACCCTGCAAACAATTTTTCCTGCATTTATTTTTAAAATGGCCTAAAATTTCTCAACAAGCTTGATTTCCCGCCATTTGAATTAGTATTATTTAATAAAATTTCTCAAGTAATTACTCTATACAAAGGTTTGCTTTATAAAATCAAACAGCTGCCTAGGAAACATTATGTTACAAAGTTGTTGCAATATTTCCTAGCACCTGCAGTGATTACATTTTAATTAAAAGCTGCAGCTTTCTTCTAAAAGATAAGACTACTTATCACCTCCTAACTTAAATTAATCATATATTAGATATTTTTAAATTGAGGCATAAGTTCTTTTAGTTAATGTGTATACAGAAAGACAAAAGAAACAGTAAAACGGTCTCCAACATAAACATTGATTAATTAATTTTTAGTTTATAAAATAATAACATAGTTGTTCGTACATCGTGCATGTAAGTTTTGTAACGGGATGGTACCAATTTATCGGATAATTTTAAGCAATAGCGGCAAATGAAAAGTCTATTCTTCACAGCAGCATAAAAGAATTACGAAAAGAGAAACTGTACCTTGAACAATCAGCTTCGTGCTGGTCTCATCTTAAGGCGGGAAAAATGCGGCTGCATTTCTCTATTGGCTGCGTGCTGACACCACCAACTTCACTTAACTAACGAAACACTTTTAGTAGCGCGACTTTACATGTATCTTTGGTAAGAGGATGTTGTATTCAATCTTCAATGGTTAATCTTTAATGGTCTCTCTCAAAGCACGGTCTCTATTTTATAAGGCCAGAATCATGTATGGGGGTAGGGTATTTGACTTTCAAAGGTATCGCCGAAGAACCAAGTGTGTAGAATTTTCAGACAACAGCTGCCGAAATACAAACTGTAACAGCTTGCCAACAAGCAGATAACGCAATTATCAAAGAGTTTTAGACAAAGGAAAACAATTTTATTACTTTGTAACATCTAAGCAGCTGCAGAATACCAGATAATAAGTCCATTGTAAGCAGATGTAGGCAGGTGGTAAGTGATCTTATCTTTTAGGAGAAAGCTCTGCATTTACATGCACCTTTTAATTAAAATGTAATCACTGCAGGTGCTAGGAAATATTGCAACTACTTTGTAACGTAATGTTTCCTAGGCAGCTGTTTGATTTTATAAAGCAAACCTTTGTATAGAGTAATTACTTGAGAAATTTTATTAAATAATACTAATTCAAATGGCAAGAAATCGAGCTTGTTGAGGAATTTTAAAGCATTTTAAAAATAAATGCAGGAAAAATGGTTTGCAGGGTTTTGAACGTAACACATGTTTAAAAACAAATAAATGAACTTTGCACTAAACAGTATAATGAAATTTTTACGAATTTAATATTGTTGAAATGTAAACCCAATTAATAAATGGAATTTACAATTAGTGTTTATTTTATGTATCAACTTCCAACAAGAAACAATTAACTAATTATTGGCACTTTGAATAATAAACAAGCAAATAATCATCAATTTGTAATTAATAATTACTCAGGAAGAACTAAAGCGTATTTGAATTATTGTACAGTGATGTACCGTAAATGATCTAAAAGTTTTAGCGTCACTGGAATACTATTCTTACCGAAGTAATATAAAACTAGTAAACGCTTTTGTAAAATGAAATGAATTTTGTTAATGTATAAGAGTGAGAACGTATTTTAAACCCGTCATACGCGCGAGAGAAATAAATATAATGTAGCGAAGCTTATAGATAGAAGCAACCCTTGAATTGGATGTGACAGGTATAGAATAGTGGGAAGGAATGCGTTGACCTTCCACTTTTCGAGTCTTGAATATCACTAATAATTACGTGTAACTTCAATTGCTACAGCAAGTTTGTGGAATTTGAAGCTTTAACACTTGTGGTTAAAATGAAATGCAAATTTGCACGTTGGTTTTAATCATAACTTGTGTATGAATTGAAAATAGAAATAGTTTGCAATTTAAACTTGTGTTAAATGCAATCGTTGAATTGATGTTGAATGAAGTGTAACTCGATAGCGTGGTTGCAATATTTAGCAGCTGATTGAAGTAATATGCAGATTATATCAGGAAACGAAGGAATATGCTGATTAAATATCCGGCTCGAAGAGCCATACTAGGAGCCTTGGGGCCTTCTTGTAGATGGCAGTAAAAATTTGTTATTTCAATTAACCGTTAGAAATTTAACAGCCAAAGGACCAACCATTTAAAAAATGATAAATTTATACCTGTGACCTTCTTCATGCTCTTACCATAATTTACAACATAAAACACAGAGTAAATAAGATTTATTGAACACTACAAAAGCATTTTCACATGTTGGTAGACAGCAAGCAAGAGAACGAGCAGACATCGTAATACAAGTACGAAAGAACGTCCGAGTGGGGAGCTTGCCACATCAGCGGTACTCAAAAGTTTACATAATTACAAAACCTTAACAAAAAGTGAGCTTTATTTTAGGTTTTTCAGTCTATTTAATTTTTCAATCTACTTTATTTTATATATTTCTTCCTAATTTTGGTGTTATTTATGTCTACAATCTCAAATTTAGGCAGAACTTTATTTTACTTGATCTTACTCCTCGATGTGGGCATAAATATATAGCTACAACTGAGTCTGTTTCGTATAGGGACTTGCAATATCATTTATTATTTTATTGTTATTAATTATATCATTAATGCTACTTTCGGTGGCAACCAAGGCAAGTTTGAAATTACGTTCTTGTGTAGGGTTGATCTGGCACACGCTTTGATTATTTTTATTTGAAACAATAATCATTGCCAGCTAGCTTTTATAAAATCTGTAAAGCAATACTTTAATTAATGTGCAATGATTTCATTACACAGTTAATACGTATTGAGTCTATTTGTTCAAAATACCCACTTATGACATTTCAGTCTTAATACGTATAGAACAGGTAGAAAACTGCTTAGGATATCGTAAGTAATAATATTTGTTAATACGTGTGTATAAAATACCATTTCTAGACTAATACCTAAAGAAATTAGCAACAATTAGATTATATACGTAGAATATAAGTAGAATCATAGTGGTTATCTTAAAATGTTTAAAAAATAATTATGTAGTAGATAAGCAATGCTATTTCTGTCGCAAGATCGCTCATTTCTACATGTATTGTTCCTTTAGAAAATCAAAGGTCCATTCTGCAAATTTTTGTACTCTTTAAGATCATTCGTTACATGATCACGTGGCGTAATTACGACTAACATTTTACTTTCTAATATCAATAGGATGATATTGCTTTATCAAAATAGGATGAAATTGTCTCATAAGGTGACGTTGCCCTATCAGAATAGGGTGGAATTGCCTCCTAGGGTCAAATTTTACCCTCCCAGGAGAAAAATTAACGAGTAGTATAAAAAATGTTTTGAATATTTAGGAAGAACGTTTATTGCTGTATTGGTCGGGTATTGGAAATATGTTTTAATATATGTGTAATACACAAAATATTAACTTGCCTAATTAAAAGAAGAAATATATATCATAAAATAATAGAAACTAATTTTGGCAACTTTTTATTAGAGAATTTTTGTTTTGTTTTAGGTTATGGGAGCACTTATTGCCCATACATGTGATTCAACCACTAAAGAGGCACATCGAACTTCAAAGATTTGTGATAGCATACTTCTAAATATACCGGAAAGCAGAGACATTAATTGCAAAATGCTTCGTGATGAATTAAGTCTATTATGTCAACAAGCTACCCACAGATACCCTTACTTTACAGCGGCAGGATATTTTAGTGTAGATTCCAAAATGTTGTTTGGCTTACTTGGAACAGTGACATCGCACGTAATTCTATTATTACATGTGAATAAATAAAACTTATTTTTAGAGTATTTCTAATTTGTTAATTTGTTCACTTATGCATATTAAATTTCGGTATGATCATACACATGGTTATTTATTTTGTATTCATAATTTACCACTTTGACCTTACTTGATATTCATGTTAGCGTTCATTAAAATCATATGTTGTTATCGTATTATTGGCATCATCTCTACAACATTTGAGATGGTCATTTAAGTTCCTCGCATGCGATAATTATTTTTGTTTGCCTATTTTTGTGTTGCATGCTTCACTTTCACGCCACGATATGTAAGAACAAGATGTTCACGGATAACAATTGCATCGCGATAGTTTAACTATGGCAGCGACCTGTTCTCATGTTCGTGTTAAGTAATCATCAACGGTTTGCCTTTATTTTTAGATTTTATAAAAGACCCATTTTCCGATTTTTTTTAGTGCAAACTAAGTTTTATGTATAAGCTAGATGTTACTGTAAATTTGATACACATAAAGTAGACTGAACTTCTTTCTGTTAAACTAAATTGCAGTTCACCATACGAAAATTTGGAATTAAGTATCCATAGTGAAGTATTCTTTGGTTTTGTTGGATTTACAAAACATACTTTTGGCTGTCGTTCGGAGGTCAAGATTTGCTCGTTGCCGTTATAAGGTTGAAAAAATGGTTTGTGACCTGACGTATATTTCTTAAAAGCAAATCTATTGCCATCTATTGCTGTGATTGAGGTAAGTTTCAGCATTTGTCTTTAACTCCTGTGTTGGAATTATTTGTTGAATTTACTAATTTGTAAATTATTGAACTTCTGCAGACTACATGTTAGTGTAATTATGGAACATGAAATATTTGTTATCAAAATCAATACCCTGAATATTTGAGAATCTCTAGCACTTGTGCAGTATTTATTGTCAAATCAGCTGTTGTCACTTTGGCACATCCTTTTGGACAATGCTTTAAAAATTGTTTTCGTTGGTCTCGATACAAAGTAGTTTGTTCTTTAAAAAAAATTAAATGTGTTGAACAACTGTAGTTAATATATTATTTAACAACATTCATATTTTATGAAACACATGCCATTTTCAATAAATTTGTAAACGAACATAAATTAGGAAAAGTTATAAACTTTATTTTTGTAAGGTATAGATTACTAATCAGTATTGATGGAATGAATTTAGATACAAATCATCTTCATCATTAGGTCTTCAGTCCTGGAACTGGTTAGACGCGTACCATCGTTGTTTCCTATTCTGAACTAACCTACAGATTTTCCTGAAATTTGCACAGTCTGCATCTATAACTATCTGATCTAGGTCTACATCTACCTTTTGTAACATTTTTATTTTTAATAATAATTATTTGCATAGAATTACAAGAATAATGCGCTAAGCGTGCATCGTTCCTTAGTGATCTACTTGTGTTAATATATCTGTGTCACATAAAGCCAGTTCCAAGCGCATCTCGAGTTATTTATTTCGTATTACACGCCTCTAACGTCGCGACTACTCGGTTCTAGTTTCGACAAGTCAGTCGGCCGCTGGCTATAGTTTGATTAAGATGTATTTTCGGCTAGAGGCTGGCAATCTTCGTATCAACTATTAACTGTTGAGGTATCTTCTACTAACGGTTGGTAAAGTATACATTTTGCGATCTAATGTAATTTGAATTAATTTATTTAGCGCGACAACGAAGAATGGAACAAATATAATTCGTCATGTAGGATCTAAGGATTTAGAATTACCGTCATTTGGGAACAGTCGATTAGAAATTATGGATGTAATTTGGATGCAGTCATATTTAATTAGGAATGGCTGGTAACTTTGTATGGAGAACGTGATTTCTATCTCAATTTATCGTGAAAGAACAAAAGCAGTTTTGGTTCGTTATTAGTTATAAGATATTTCTTGCATGTGTTTAAAAGGTTAGAGCACGGAAACTTGCTATTATGGTTACAACATGTAAGTTGAGTAAGTTTCAATTATTGTTGAACTGGTTTTATAAGCCACAGAACTAAATTTTGTCAGATTAGTTTTCTATAATAACAAGCTTTGTTCCATTTGAACCTTCGATAATTTTAACGTATGTTTTCGACGTCATATTTTTTTGTCTTGCACAGTTGACAGATGTTGTTTTGAAAGCAGATGTTTCGTGCAGCTGTACTGGAATTTAAACAAAACATTCCTATTTTTGTGATCAGCCTTATCTATACATAAATTATTAAACGTAAATATGAAAGTTCAAATCCACGTTATATAAGATTCTAGTAATTGCAATCTACCTGAAAAGATCTGCCCAGGTTAGAACGTAATTCAGTGTGTTATGCTTATAAATTATTATCACTCTAATATTTATAACAAGTCATGTTTAAAGTATTGTTGGTTGTTTTGAAAATAAGTAATTTTTTTTGTTAAAAAGTTCCGATATTTTGAAAGAGTTTTTTTAGTAAACAAATAGTTCAAATTTAAGGCTTTTATTTTGGTCAAATGCGATCAAATCTACATACACAAAATACACAAAAGTAAAATTCTGAGTAATAGTTTGGTGCCAATATTATATTGGATATACATTTTTTTATTTTTATATACTTTGATAGGACACAAATGGTGTTCTACTTTTTTATTTATTTAATATTTGCAATTTCTTACAGGAGCTGCGTTTTATTTTGTTAAGACAGGTTTTTGTTAACGAAGGCGATCATTTTATCTTTGGGTTTCCACGTCCGCCCTTAGAACTGTGCTTTGCAATTATCGTAATTATCTCAGGACATGGTGGCGCCTATTTGATTTAGCTTAACTTTGGTTTGCAAACAGAATTCGACTTCCCCCACTTCTCATTGCTCTACCCAGAAATAGACCCCTAGCTATGGCGAAAGATTTTTGTTCACCAGCGCCTTAATGTAGAAAAAAGACGTTTCAGTCTTTTATATAACAGAAGTCGTTTCAGTGGCGCCCATCCAACGTGGGTCTAGAAGAAGCAAAAATCGTTACACTCTTTTTTCCTATCTCTGCTTGTAATATATTCCATACTATTCCCCAAAAATGCCTTAGAACGTATACTGTCCTTCTATTTCTCTTATCTTTTACCCCAGATATCCTTGTTCCCATATTATTTCTATAACCTATTTGTTATTATCTTTGTCTGTCCATGCTATCGTCCTCATACATCTAAAGCACAGCATTTCAAAAGGCTGCTACTGTTTTTCTGTCTGCGTTTCAGACTGCCTGTATTTCATAGGCATACTGTGCTGTGCTCCACACATATGCTTTCAACAATTTTCTTCTTGTTCTATGTTTGTTGTCTTTACTCATAGGCGCTGTTTGTTCTTGATAGATGCATTTCGGTCACCTTGTATTGTTTTACAATTATATACCCTATTTCTCCGACCTTCACTGGTTGTGAAGGGAGGTAAGCCATCCTGTGGCTGCCAAGTTCCCCCAACACATAACCATTTACCGATTTAATATATTTTCCAATATATCTTTTTGCACAGTCATTATTAGTTGCAGATATTTCACAACCAACAACTGTAGTTGTTTATACTAATCATCAGATTTATCTGCGCCTATTTTTTCGTCATAAGGTTTTCCGTCTCAAAACTGGTTGAACACGTACCTGCACTTATTTATATTCTGAGTTAGCCTACATAGCTCCCTGAAATTCTTACACAGCATGTGTATACAACTCGTTCCTCTTCTATTGTTTTCTAATTTTATCCCCTATTTCACTGAGATTCAGTGAAGGGGCTTAAGCAACCTGTGGCTACCAAGATCCCCCAACACTTAGACATTTGCCGAAGTAATGGTTTTGCAGTAAATCCTTTCACACACTTAACATTATTCGAGAATATTGCCCAACCAATTCTTGTAGTTACTTATAATAATCATCATGTTTAAGCACAGATTTTTTTTGTCATTAGTTTATCCATCTTGGGATTGGTTGGATGTGTAGCTTCATTGATTTCTATTCTGGGCTAGCCTACACATCTCCCTGAAACCCCTACAGCCTACTTTTTTACTATCTGTGTGCAGTAGTCTAACCTAGGTCTACCTCTTCTTCTCTTTTTTACTATCTCTGCTTCTAATATATTCCGCACTATTCCCTCATGCCGTAGAATGTGGCCTATCATTTTATCTCTTCTATTTTTTACCGTTTTCCACATATTTCTTGCTTCCCCTACCATTTTTAGTACCTCTTCGTTCTTAACTTCGTCTGTCCATGATATCTTCACCATACGTCTGCAGTATCACATTTCAAAGGCTTCTACCTTTTTCTTGTCCGCTTCTCTTACTGTCCAGGCTTCACAGCCATACAGTGCTGTGCTCCACACATATGTTTTAAGCAATCTTTTCCTTGTTTCTATGTTTGTGGTCTTTGAGCACAGTAGTTGCTTTTTCTTGTTAAATGTAGCACGGCCTTGTGCTAATCTTTGTTTTATATCTTTTGTGCTTTCCCATCTTGCGTTATTTGGCTTCCTAGGTAGCAGAAATCCTTAACCTCTTGTAAGTTCGTGTTACATACTTGTATTCTTGTTCTTGATTTATTTTCCCCACCTTTGCATACTAAAACTTTAGTTTTAGTTTTGTTAATTTTCATACCGTATTTCTCTGTTAGAAGCGTTTCCATTTCATTAAGAGCAGCTTCTAACTCTTCCTTGCTAGACGCTAATACCGCTATATCATCTGCAAATCTAAGCATATCAATTTTTTGTCCTTCCAAATGTCTTCCTGCATTTAACAGTTTTCATTGCCTCTTCATGTTCAAGTTAAAAATCAATGGGAATAGGGCACATCCCTGTCTCATCCCATTCCTAATGTTTACTTCTCTACGTTCCTGCTCTAATTCTATTACTGCTGTTTGCTCTTTGTATAAGCTATGTACTATTCGTCTATCCCTATAACTCATTCCAATCTTTTTGAGTATTTCAAACATTTTTTCCATTTTACATTGTCGAATGCTTTTTCCAGATCTACAAACCCTAGATACACGCTTTCCCTTTTTTCTATTGTTTTCTCCATTATCACTATCAGAGCTAAAGTAGCCTCCCGTGTTCCCCTGTTTCGCCTAAACCCAAATTGGTCTTCTCCTAGTATTTCTTCCACCCGTTTTTCCATTCGTCTTTGCACAATTCTAGTTAATATTTTTGACACGTGTGCTGTCAAACTTATTGTTCGTAAATTTTCACATTTATCCGCGCCTTTCTTTTTTGGTATAGTTATTATGATGCTACGTTTGAAATCTTTGGGTATCTCGCCTGTCTCATACATATAGCTTACAAGTTGGAAGAGACGTTCTGTTACTGCTTGTCCAACGGCTTTTAGAGTTTCTGCTTGCACCTTATCTGTACCCGGTGCATTACCATTTTTCAGACTCTTCTAATGCAGTGAGTTCCTCTCCTGTATATAAATTCCCTATATATTCTTGCCATCTACCCACTTTCTCTACGTTGTTTATGATGATGTTTCCTTGTGCGTCCCTTATATTTTTGCTATACGGTTTTATATCCCTACAATTCATTCTAATTAATTTGTATGCTTTGTCTGTCTTTCCTATTTCCATCTTCGTTTGCACTTTTCATCAATCCATTGTTCTTTAGTTCCTGCATTTGCGAATAATTTCCCATTTTAGGGCTTTGTAGCTCTGGGCTTTGTATCCTGTTTCGTCGAATTTATTTTTGTATTTTGGTCTTTCTTCTATTAAATTCAGGATATCCTTTGTTATCCATGGTTTCTTATTTTCTTTTTGTGTATACCCCAGAATATCTCTGGCCGCCATGTCTAGGCTGGATTTAATGTTATTCCATTCTGTTTCTACTTCCTTAGTATCAGATATTTTCCCGATATCTTTGAGCAATTTATTTGACTTTTTTTCGAATCTTCCTTGAGTATCTTTATCTTTTAGTTTCTCTAAGTCCAAGTGCCTTTTTCCGTTTCTTTTTTTGACATTCTTAAATTTAAGTGCGGCCTTCATAATTATGATGTTGTCGTCAGTATCTATACCTGCTTCTGGGTAGCTTCTACAGTCTTTTACTTGATTCTTAAACTGTTGTCTAACAGGAATGTAATCTATTTGATATCTTCCTATATCTCCTGGCATCTTCCACGTATATCGTCTTCTAGCACGATGTTGAAATAATGTGTTTGTGATGATTAAATTGTTCTTGTCGCAAAATTCTACCAGCCTATTTCCCCTGTCGTTTCTAGTGCCTAAACCAAATAAACCTACTACCGGTCCTTCCCTACCCTCATCTACCACGGCATTAAAATCCCCCGTAATTATTAAATTTTCATGTCCTTTTACGTATCTTAATATGTTTTCGATATCTTTGTAGATGGTTTCTACCTCTTCGTCACTGTAGCTAGAGGTGGGCATGTATACTTGTATTATTACTGTGTTTACCGGTTTAGATTCTGATCTAACCATGAGTACTCTTTCGTTCTTTTGTAAGTAATTTTCTACACAGTATCCTATCTTTTTTCGCATAACTATCCCTACACCCAAATTTCCTTCCTCTGCTCCTGTATGAATTACCCTGTAGTCTCCACTCCAAAAATCCCCCGCCTCTGGCCACCGAACTTCGCTGATCCCTACTATGTCTAGTGATAACCTATTCATTTCGATTTTTAGGTTCTCTAGCTTACCTACTTGCTCCATACGTCTAACATTCCACGCTCCGACTCACAGAATGTTCTCGACCCTTATTTTTAACTTTCCGATCGCATCCTCCGAAGTAGTCCCCTCCCGGAGATCCGAATGGGGGACTATTTTAACTCCGGAATCTTTTACCCCAAAGAATGCCATCATGTTTGTTACAATTTAAGTACGCTGTGTACTTGGGAGACAATGTGGTGGTTTCCTGTTGCCTTCCACATCGCGGTAGTGTGTCTTAGACTGCCATACCGACCCCTATGGTCTCTGCCAATCTAAGTACCGAAATAGCTGCTGCCTTCTTTCGGGGATGTCTTAGTCTGATTCCTCACTAACGACCCTACTACTTTGGTTGGACCTGTAGTTTGGCTCTTTAGCTCATTAGAACACGCAAGCCATTTTACCTGTTCTAGTAATTTAAAACTTCGGCAAGGTGCAGGTCCATTCGAAACAGTAGATAAAAATATTTGTAAGAAACCTTAGGTTGCTAAACTTAGTTTTGTATATTATTATAAATATCTTAAACTGAATTTTTTAACAATACATCAAATACAAGTTACCATCAGGATTTTTAAGACTTTTTGTTATAAGAAAAATTTTGAGAAATTTTATAAGTATGAAAGATGATCACACGTTATCTGTTTTAAGGTTTAATGTGATTCAACCTCCTTTAATTTTGTTTAAATACAGAATTTTTAATATAAATGTAAAGATAAATTCAAAGAGTAAAAGTTAAAAAAATTGTTGATATTCCATAAGAGTTACTTTGGTCAGTTTTATATTTAGGTGGAGAACCACAAATTGTGGTTTATCATTGATTAATAAATTATTGTTTTTTACAGCTTTGAACTAAAAATGTACAATCGAAGCTGTTCCTTTTCGTTGGGGTGAAGGTTGATGAAACATGAAGGTTTTGCGTTTAGGTTTAGTAGTGTAAACGCCGTGGCGCCTTCAAGTTTTGTCTTTTGCTATACCAAAACAAAATTGACCTTCGACCCATTCTCAAGCAAGAACGCTGGACTAACTAGAGTGTTAGCCGTTTTGACATAAGGGAGTTTTTCTTTTCACTATTAGCCGATTGTCATCTATCCCTACTCTGGGTTATTTTTATATTCAGGAAATCCCGGTGTACTTCACGGACACCTCTAGCAAGCACTTTTCTAAATTTTGTTCCATCGTCTTCTGATAACCTTTGGTCACTTTAGTATGACATTATACGTTGAACGTGCGTCGGCAAATCGTGAGCCTCGATTCTGTTTTGCTGAAAATTAATTTTGCTCAAACAAATTTTTGCGCGAAGAAATATTTGCTTAACCTTGTTTTGGCATAAATTCGTCTTTGTCAGATTCTTATAGCGACTTCAATTTTTGCTTAACCAAAATTCATTTTTAAAAATTCTGTTTTCGACTTTGAGTATCTTTGGGCCCAAATTTTAATTTTATTCTGGGCCAAACTCATTTTAGTTAAACCTTGATTTCACATTCAATATTTGTTTTGTTCCAAATTCCTTTTTGCCAAATTTTCTTTCTGACCTTAAATTTTTGGCCCAAAATTTATTTTTGCCAAATTCTATTTTTGACTTTCACTTTTTTGACCCAAAATCATTTTTGTGTATCTCAATTTTTGACTTTGAACTTTTCGGCCCAAATTTTTCTTCGCCCAAATTTTCCTTTTCATTTTAACTTTTTTGGTTCAGAACCATTTTTGCCAATTTCTTTTTTTGACTTTGACCTTCTTTGGCCAAAAATTGTTTTTCGCCATAGTGTTTTCGATTTTCAATGTTTCGCACAAAATTTATTTTAGTCAAATTCTATTTTTGAGCTTGATCTTATTTTGGCCCAATGTTGTTCTCGCGTGTATACTGCTTATGCCTTAATTCGTTTTTGAAAATTTTTGATGGTTATACTATCTTAACTCAAGTTCGTTTTTACTAATTTCGAATTTTGCAAAATTTATATTGGTTAGATAGATAATAATATATGAAAGTATTTTATAATTTTTTGATAATTGGTTGGATTTAGAGGCCTGATTTTTTAATTTTTTATATTATATAAGTTTTGACAATTTGGTTGAAGTGAGTTATCAGATTCCTATATTTTACTTTCTGGAAATATTAGAATCATTTTAAATATGTCTGAAAAATTCCAAATCGTTTGTTTGCCTAGAGAACAGCTCGAGTATGAGCTAAAGTTTTGTGGTGTAGTAAGTGAGAGATCAGTCGTTGAGAAAAGAA
Source organism: Platerodrilus igneus (assembly GCA_036346225.1). Classification (NCBI taxonomy): domain Eukaryota; kingdom Metazoa; phylum Arthropoda; class Insecta; order Coleoptera; family Lycidae; genus Platerodrilus; species Platerodrilus igneus. The sequence continues at coordinate 5,235,628 of JARFIW010001134.1, read as the reverse complement.
AAACTTTACTAAGATTGTAATCTAAAGAAGTTGATAAATCTGATTGTTTGATTGATCTCTCAGGTAATGAAGTAGATTTTTCAATGCAATGTAAGTTCCGAACCCGTCAGTTCAGAATACTTTGTCGAAATTTGACGGAAATTCTTCAGATTCAATTTTTAAGAGATTTTGTTTAAGGTTCATACACTTTTCTGGTGATATGCGCATAAAGATTTCTTTAATAAATTCGGAGAAAGGTGTTAAATTTAGAAATGAGGCATTAGCTACCATACTTACCTTAGAAGCCGAATTATATGAGAAATCCAATCAGCGTTCAGAATCCACTAGTCTTGATAGAACTATTTAGTACTATCTTCAGTAGACAGTGCACGCGTTCAGCCGTTATACCATCTTGGCTTATATGTTCGTGGTGGGTAAAATTTTCAGGGAACCTTAAATAATTGTATTCCTTCTAGGATAGAATTAGTGAGTTGTACAATTTAGTAAGATCCTTGAGGCTATTAGTGTTGTCCGCAAATTATTTGCAGGGAACGTCCTTATTTGGTTTAAGAGTTTAAGGAGCTCTTTGAAGTAGTTGGAACTCCCTAGTAGAGCATTTAAGGGAAATTTTTACCTGGTTTATAAGATGATGTTATTTAAGAAAAATTAAAAATCGTCATCAAGCAAAAGATATAAGTATTATATTATTTGTCGCTCATACGCAAATCTTGTTTAGTAGATTTATCAATGACCCAGTTGAAGTAGCTAAGGTTAAAGTGATTACAAGAATTTGATTCCAGATTTTATTTCAGCTTGCTTTGTCAGAAATTTCTGGGTCGCCTCAGGACCATGATAAAATCTACCAAAGAGGTAGCTTAAATCATAATTTTTTTTCCTCCAGATAAATATAAAAAAACTGCTGCTTAATTCTTACGGTAACGTAATCGTACACTTCTTTAATAACCATCCTCTCAATCGTATAAATAGAAACATGTTAAAAAATGTTTTCTAATCCTAAAGATATTGAATTTATATAAACATAACTATATAAAAATTAATTAGGTGATTTCACGGTAAGCGTATTGGCTACCTCAAAGTAGCTTCCAGGGCGCGACACAAATTCAAGGCACTCATTCTTCTAAACTTCAAAATTTTCATCTAGTGTATTCAAATCAAATATATCAAACATTAATAAATCAAAGTCACCTTCAATTTGTGTCAAATGTCAATTTAAAGTTTTTATTATTTTGACAACGATGCTAGGTCATGGATCGAAACATTAATAAGGACGATTTTAACAACTACGAGTGGTTTAATTCCCTAAGAAAATTAAGAAAAAAGCCTTTGAAATTATTGTCTGAAAGAAAAATCTTAAAAAGGCAAGGTTAACTATAAATTAAAACAAAGTTTGTTATTTAGGAAATCCCTTAAATTTTTGGGTTATATTGTAGGTTTAAATTTTATCTACACAGACCCCGAAAAAGTATCTGTTATGATTAACTTTTCCCGTCCAAATACCGCTACAGGAAGAATGTATAGTTGGTATCGTCAGTTTATAAAAAAAATTTTGTTATTAGTTTCGCCGATTAGTAATCTTATTAGGAAAAAGAAAAATGGTCAGGTTGAAACTTGGACTCTTGATACAGAGAATTCATTAAGCTAGCTTTATATTCAGCACCAATTATTTCTCCACCGGACTACTCAGCCTCCTTTATTGTAGAATGTGATGCCTATAATGCTGGGTTGGGCGCTGTTTTAATACAGAATATAAATTGAGAGGAACATGTCATACGTTTGCAAATAAAACTCGAAACCGAACGTAGTCATTCGGTTACAGAAAAGAAATGTTTTGCGGTTATTTTTGCTATAAAGAGATTTCGCTCTTGGAGGACTTTGTTTAAATTTTGAGAATTGTAAATTTTTCAAACAAAATGAGAAATTTATGGGGTGCAACACACGTTGTCAAAGACATCGTAAAGAATAGAAGTAAAGGAAAAAGGTAGTAGAAAATTAAAATAATTAAATTTCTTTCCATTTCAAAATCTCATATTTTAATTTGGCGGGAAATGCTGAGAAAAGGACGCTAATGTAGTCCATATGAGTTGAATACCAATTCAGATTGAGTAACTATAAAAGAGCTAATTTTTATCAAAGCGTTTGATTTTAAAATGCGATTTATATGAACACATTGAAGGAAAATTTTATGTATCAATTCATCTGTTTAACATGAAAAATATTTGCAAGTATGAAGGACCGAAACTCTTACAAAAGCATACTTTCTTTTGGAGAAATTGAGAGACATTATATACATTATTTCATTCATTAGCATCGAATGTTATTAATGGAATAAACGAAATAATGTAAGCTAAAAGGGTATCATCCAAATATTAATAACCGTGTAAATGTTAAATTGGAAACTTTGGATTCTAATTACATTCTATCGTTCATGTAACGTAGCGAATTTTTATTGTAAGTGTTAAAGACAACATCAAAACAAACATTTTATATACATTTAGAGATTACAGAACTAATACAATATTAACATTATTAGAATTTACCTACGAGAATGACGTCGAACTAGCTATATTTGAACCAGTCAACGAATAGAATTTTCTGTATTTAAAATACAAATACCTCATTGGACGAAGTGTAGGTGCAATTCTTCAAGTCCAACACAAGGCGTTGCGTGAAAATTCCTTCGAATAAATGCTCCGTTATCGGGATGAATATTTATAAATAACAGTAGACCCACTTAGAGAGAAAGATTATGTATTTTTCAACACGCCAGTAAACTGAAAATACATCAAGTCCTACGGTTAAGTAAAATTAAGAACGTGAAAAGTGAAATTGAGTGTAATTCGATTTAGCCGATTTAAATCATAAGAAATTTGCTGGTTTGAATTGTTTTCGGCATAGGAATGATTCTAGGGTTTTAAAGCACTAACCGACGTAATTATAGCTACCAGGCAAAGAAATTCTAAGTATTATCCGAATTAATTCTAGGTACCGCCATGAATATTATAAGTTTCATCCTAAACAATTTTATCAACTTAATAGAAAATTTTAAATAACACTACAAGTCACTTCTTCGAGAACCAAAGCGTTCACTGAAAGCAATTGTTTTAATCTAATTGGTTTGGAGCTGTTGAAATATAACTTGTGTCAATTTTGGTTTTGGGTTTAAACTGGATATCAATGTATGTGGTTTTGTTTGTATTTCAATTCTTGAGGAAGACATATATTGGGAAACTTTATCTGGATATAATTCAAGACTACTCTATTTGAGGTCAAATTAGTTTACGGGTTCCTGTTTTCTATAAAAGACAATGGGAAATATGCATTGTGTATTGAAGAATAATTTTAGGAAATTATTTTGCAGTTTAAGATTTCATAAATTCAATATCTATTTCGGAAATAATTTATAATGTAGAGCATCTACACGAGTTTTTGGTCTAAAAGTATTCCTTTTGACGAAGTCAAGAGACGAGTTTTTATTGCTAAGAGGTAAAACACGGTTTTACTACATTTATCAACATTCTAAACGAATTTTCTGCCCATAAAGATGCTTTGGAATTCATTTCATTTCCCGTGCATAAAATATTCGTATAAAAGTCTAAGTTATCATTTCTACTTACTACTATAACACGTTAGTATTTATTAACTTGCCTTGTGCAATTAATTACTTAATATGTATATTTAATAGTTGGCTTACAGACGTAATTTTGAGCGTCGCTCCCTGTCTAATCTGAAACAAGTCAAAAACTTGACACTGTCAGATATGATTGACAAAAATGCCAGACGTAATTGATAGTTAGATTGATGTATGGTTACGTACAGAAGTCATATTTGTAAATTTTTCCAATTGTCGTCACCTGTTCAGGTAGTGTAATTTGTAGATACATCAGCCACGAAAGCTGAAGACACAGGTTCGAATCCTATCAGTAACTTTATATTTTCCAATTTTCCATTACTAGTTCGATTTGAAATGATCATTTAGGCTTTGTATAAAAGTCTATGTTATTGTTTCTACTAATTAACTATAAAACGTTAGTATTTGTCAACTTGTCTTGTGCAATTAATTACCTAATATGTATATATTTATTAACTTGCCTTGTGCAATTAATTACTTAATATGTATATTTAATAGTTGGCTTACAGACGTAATTTTGAGCGTCGCTCCCTGTCTAATCTGAAACAAGTCAAAAACTTGACACTGTCAGATATGATTGACAAAAATGCCAGACGTAATTGTTAGTTAGGTTGATGTATGGTTAAATACAGAATTTAGATTAAAAAAATTTTCCATTTGTTATTTCCCCCAGTAGTGGTGAATACATCAGCCACCAAAGCTGAAGATACAGATTCCAATCCTGTTTGGGACCTTATATTTACCTCTGAGTGCGAGTGTGTGTGCGTTTGTGCGTGCCGTATGCGGGCGTGCATGCGCGCGTGCATGTGTGCGTGAGCACGCGCGTGTGTGTGCGTGTGTGCGTGCGTGTATTGCGTTGCCTCTGTGTTTTATTTCGTCCTGTCGCTAAATTTGTGTTTGCAAGACGTATTGTACGTGTTGTATATTTTAAACACTACCATCTGACCAATAGGTACTTAGGAAACTGATCGACAGTAAGTGCCTTGTTGTAAGATAAGATTATCTCCTACTAATAAGATTGTCGATTTTTATGTTGTACAATGCTTTTTTGCAGTTCGTAACAAGAATGGGGTGTTGTGGTAATCTTGTAACGAATTTTTTTTACGCGGTTACATTTTGCCTATTAATCTAAAATAATACCGTAATAATATAAAAATATAATTTATAAATTTTTGATCACTAAAAATAATTCATAAAATTTACAGTAGCATATGCGCTCCTCCGCTTTATAAGTCTAAGTTCCTACTATAAGCTTCGTCAAATTGTCATTTCGTGTCACTTCTCTATCAGCGTCTGAACAGGTAAGCTGCTATCAGCGGCATAGAAAGTCAAGATGATAGACAGGCACGTGGCCTGTAACACAGTCCGCAAGAAAAGAGAATGGTTTTAACCTTCGAGTCGGAAAGTGGTTCTTGGCGGTTATAGCGTGCAGACTTCATTTTGTGTTCCACCTGTAGCTGCTCAATCGATTCCTGCTGACCGAAGATTTAGAGGTTCCCCCATCATTAAAACATCCAATATCATGCAGTCAATATCTTGCAGTTAATAACATACAGTTACAATCAAAGAAGTAAGCAATATCATGGAATTATATCACGGATTTCGTTAATATCGTAATTGCCGTATTTAATGCTGAAAAGAAAATTTAGTTTGAGATTCGAAATACAAGAATTTATAGGATGTACTTTAGGAGGAATTGGTTTGGTTAAATAATGTTTTGTTCAGAAGATTTCTCATGGTTCCAGCGATAAATTCGTTCGTATTTATGTGTTACCTGTTTGTGCATCGCAGATAATTATTGACTATCCCACATCTGAGGTCACGGTTCAATTTCTTTTGGTCGTACTGTACTTCGACACGTGAGTGATATGTAGTCTTTAATCACATTTATAATTATTTAAACGTAATACGAAAGGTAGAAGGTTGAAGCTTTACCTTGATTAAAGTAACTTAAAAATTATTTAGTAAAAAAAAGATTCCGTAATAAATTTGTAACCTTACATAATTTTTAAAGATGGCTATGCAGTTTGCTTATCATAATTATTTCACAAACAGATAGCGTTAACTAAACTGAAAAAGTTGTTAGTGATATATAATGTCAAAAAATATTCAGCTGTCCAATTTAATTATTACATGTTATTTTACGCTAATTTAAAAATATATTTAGTAATTTTGAGGTCATGTACTTTGATTCTTAAACAACGTGATGAATTCTTTTTATACATATTAAGTAAAACTAACTCTATGTTGAAAAATGCAATCTTATGAGAACTTAAATAATTAAATTTTATTGTGAAGTCAACGTAGTACTACACATGGCTAAAAGATTAAAATATGTAATATGAATTATTAAGAGAGTTCAAACTTTTTAGAAAATTTATTATGAAATATTCAATTTAGAAATCTTTATGTTTTTTGAATACAAAACCTTATTAATTTTCTGTTCTATAAAAAATTTTTAGTTGAAAAATATTATGTCAAAACAAATCAAGGAATTTAATCAAATAGAATCAATTTTTGTCTATCTCTTTTATTATTCAAAATACAAGTAAAATCGATAGGTCATTCATGAACGAACATTGTGTGTAATGATAACAAATACCCTGGGTGTATATTTTTGGAACTTGAATTCTATTATATATATTTTTGAGGACACAAACGGTGTCCATGTTGTGCATTTGTTTGTTCACAGGTTGAGTCGAGACATCTGCAAGACATCTAGTAATTGAGATTTTGGTAAGTGCTTTACGAAGGTGAAATTCAGGTTTTGTGGCTATATTAGTGGTGTAGATATAAGGTTTCCGCACTCCCCTAATACAACACAGATAATTTTTGTAGGTTGTTGTATTGAAAAATACGGTGGCGCTCATTATCTATATTTTTGGTTATCTGACAACCCATGACCCAAGCTCATGATCTACCCAGAGCTAACACTCTACTAACCGTTTATGTCTAAAGAGTTTTTCTTTTCCTCAAGCCGTTTTCCATCCAACTTTACCTTAGGCTTTCATTGTTAATAAGAAATTCTCGACCTTGTGATATCAGGTAAGGGTTTATGATTTATGTTGGCCCAATTTGATATCTGATATTCACGAAGGTAATTTTTTTTGCTTTCAATCTTGCATTTTAATTTACTTTTACTATTCGTTTTGGAGCATTATACTTTCTTTTGGATTAACTAGTTTTATTTATTAGCAGAGTGATGTGCCGAGTAATAGTAGGTTTCATCCCAGAGTGTGGATATCTCTGGTTGCATCAGAACGCTCTAACTTTCCTGGTGTCTGTTATTTTACTTCGATGCAACTGGCTTATTCCGCCGGATCCAATAGTTTTATGGTTCTGTGCAAGATATTACTAGCCATTCCTGGTCGCCTCAAGCCGACTTAGCTGTCGGAGCAACTTCATTTGTCACCATCCTGAGGGAAATTTTTAATTCCTGCTCAAATTACTTTTGTTCCGTTACTGTTAAGATAGGAAAATGACAGCAATTACGACTACCTTAAAAGTGTTCTGAAATGGAATAAAGCATATGTAATGGAAATTGTTTGTTATAGGCTATATGGAGCAATTTGCATAGAAAGGCATACTTTGTCAGACGATTTGAGCAATTTTGCTGCCTTAATTGATAATTATGGTCTTGAAAAGTGCAACAACAAGCAGATATCTAATAATTAATTAAGTTATATGATAAGGTTTTTTAGTGTGCAAGTCTTTGTATGAGGATTGTATGTACAAGTCAATAAATTAATTAGAGGAGGTTGGCAGCCTACAGTAAGGGGCTTTGAGGAGACTTTCGAACTAAATTTAAACTCTAAATTTAGCGGAGTTTGACAAGACGAACGGGGGTTCGTTACGGATTCCTCTTAAGCGCCAATATACTTAATAAGTGTTTACCAAAAATACCGTTCGGAATGTGTAGGAACAAAACCGTAAATAACGGATCTAAATATAAATTCTTAAGTTAAAATATTGTCTTTGTGGAACTTGTAAAAGAAAATAATCACAGGCTTACAAACCTTATTTTATAAATGCAAATAACAAGATACCAGCATACAAAGAAATGAACACAAAGCGTATATGTATTGACCATGTATACTTGAACTCACACCTACATGGACGATTTACTTATTATAAAAAAGATTACTCATCACTTTTAGTATAAACTTATTATTATCAATCTTACACCTTTGCTGGCACTCTCATGGACAGGTGTTAGTCATACTTTTAGTCATTCTTTTAGCATAATAACTTACTGAAATCATAAGAGCAAAAACCACATTTCTATATAATAAAGCTACATTCATTTGGAATATTTATCCATAAATATGAAGTATTTTTACCAAAATGAAAAAAGTTTTGCATCTGTTATTTATTTAAAATGACTGGGTGGTTAAAATTTTTACAGTCATGGTTGGCAAAATTTTGCATATTTTCCTGATGTGAACCATAGCCATTACAATTTACTTTAACTGTAGTCAATAATTAAAATGGGCTTTAATAACAATATTATTAAATCTTTAAAATATATAATCTTTTACACTAACCGCACTTCGGCATAGCATCAAACAGAACTAGATTTTTATCGTAACATAATTTAGACTTTTTTATGAAATAACCGGGAAGTTATTTAATTTGATCAAACTAATTTTTTTTTATGGAAGAGCGAAAACAGGAAAGAAGGTCCTTAAACTATAGAATCATACTCACCAGACACCTTGTGTAGTGTAATTTTAAGGTCGAGTCGGCCCCGCCTCTGCAAATGTCGACGGGAAGATACTGCTGGATTTTTATAACCAATTTCGTAATGGGATCTCTTCGTATCACATCAAACAAACAGCAGTTTGGCATAAAGTGAACCATGATATCTCGAACTTGATAAGAAATTTCTGCATATGGACTCTTATGTTGTATCAACAGATGACAGAATAAAAAAACATTAATAGTTGAAAGTGGATTGTGGTAATTAAACTTAATCATTTATTATAGTTATCCAAACGTTGGCGTGGAATTATCGATATACAATAGTATATTGTATACCCGGTAGGAAAAGCTCAACATTCCCGAACGACGTGAAGATTGCTTGTCGAGGCGCAAGCTGAGACAAGTAACACGGAGTCCGGAAATGTTGCTTTTCCTACGTGGTGTATATACTATTTTTTCGCAAAACGTTAAAAAACGACATAAATTAAAATACTAATTTTAAAAAACCTGATTAATTTTATTTATAAATAAATGGTGCTCTCAAATTTTTAGTAAAAATTTTTGCGTATCCATGGAAACGTTCCAATCAAGATATTGAATTGTCAAACTTGATACATTAAAATATGATTGCTGGTATTTTTGAAAGTAACAATTCAAATTCTATAACTGTGCTAATTGTAAAATACCTGAAAATATCACACACAACCTAATTCAGAATCAAATACATTCTGAAGATAGTTGTTTGTTATATTTACATAATGTGTTATGATCGTTTAAATAGAACTTACTTTGAAAGCATGTTCTCAGTCATTTTTGTAGTCTATATGTATACACATATTATTTATGTACAGTACAGAAATGAATATTTCTTACAGTGGTTTGTCGTTGCTTGACAACGACTAAACATTGGAAATATTCAACTTTTTTTTTAAGAAATTTTATCAGAAATGTCAAAATTTCTGAACGATTTGTGGAAAACGTTGTTATTTAAACATTGTAATAAAGACGTGTTACAAAAACTTTGTTACTATAAAGAAGTTGTTCCGCATTTTGACTTTACTGTTCCAACTTGTTGAGCCTGCCTATTCAGACACCCACACAAATATATTTTAGAGTCTGTTTTCAGTCGCCCGTTACCAACTTCATTACCATGTTGTTTAGATTAAGGATAACGAGCAGCTCTTAGATTGGAACGACAATTTTAGCAACGCAAATCTGGTACAGAATGAACATGCACCAGATGTTGTTTGTTTAGCTTTCTCACTGTATAATGAAACGGAAAGACTAAATATAGCTGAAAATGTAGCGTTTTGCTTTAAGGTTAAAAGTTTATGTACTTTGTTTTCGATAAACTCAACTACGAAAGCCAACATATGTTTCGCAATATGCATTAACTTATAACTTCGACTTGATAGGAAAACAAAATATAATACAAGGTATGCCGCGTATAAAACGACTTGAAATAAAAACTATAACTTCGACTTGCTAGAAAGCAACAAAATAGAATACAGGGTATGTTGTATATAAAACGACTAGAAACCAAATTTGCAATTTTTTAAGCGTAGGGGAAATAAAAACGTTAGAAATTAAAAAAAGTGGTATAAGATATTTGATTTGTTTCAAATAAACTTATATTTATCTTTTATCCCCTTTAATATTCTCTCCTCCTCTATCTATACAAAGCGTCTTTTTCCAAAAAATTTTAATCAATTATGGAAAACTATTATTAAGAAAATCTGACTGTTTGGTGTCACACCAATGTCGGGAGCCCTATTTAAAACAAACAAGTCGATATCTACTTTCAATATGACCAGAAATGAAGGTTTTTAATGTTATTTTAGCCGTATGACCCCTATGGACATTAGTATGTCAACAAAATATTAGATTTTCCTTAATTATAGTTATTGCTTCAGCAATTGAAATTGTTCTCGGTTGGGCAATTTGTGTACCGATGCATGCGGATCTTTCATTATTTTAAACAATAGTAGCGTGTTTTCTGGTGTAGAATTCATGTTTAGTTCTTCCACAACTTCGTTTTTTATTGCTTACTCTTTACCTTGCCTTGAGTAGAACCTCTTTGTAGTGTTTACGACTAGCGGTTTGATCTTCAAGCACCCAGTCAGCAACGAAATCCTTGACTTTAAAAAAATTTTACAAGGAATTTCAAAATAATTCAATGCTCGATTTTTATTTTAACATTATTGCGACACTAATACAAAAAAGTACTTGCCACAAACCACACTTGAAAGGAAATAAAAGCAAACACAGAAACCAAACTATGATTAACTGTTTCGTAAGTATGACGATTTCACGACTTTCCAACTACGATTTCGTCCGATGTGACTGTGCGGTGGAAGGGTCGCAGTGTCGTTATTTAATTTTTACACCTCATATATATATATATATATATATATATATATATTGCTGTGAAACCTACAAAAGCCTCACCAGAGTAAAAAAAAATATTCGAGCCTCTCGAATTGAGCACCAAGATTTACTGTGATTCTCGCCCTGTTGAATCTCTTCTGATAATCGCCTCTTTACTCTTTCTGCCTCGGCTGCTCCCCTAGTTAAAACTTTCATCCTCATTCATAAAAACAAACAAACACATTCCTACCACAAACATCAACGTTAACGCTATTTACATCAATATTCATAATACATTAAAATTTCAAAATTAAATTTCAGCATAAATATCAGTATCATAAAACTTCAAGTTTAAATTTGTCATCATTTTTAATTTGCATCCAGAATTAAAGTCCTGGTAGGATGCATACTAATTAAGTTACAATATGTGCAGACCTAAGTCTGAATAAAAGGGAGCATCTCCCACCCCTTTACGTTAATTAAACAGGTTAGTCTAATTGAGCTCAAAGACAGACCCAAATTTTCATCACAATCAAGAACATAAACTGCTAAATACTCCTTTCTACTTAAACGAGAAAATTTTACCTTAAATTCAAAATTTGTTGTTTATACAAATTCACTACTGTCCATTTTTTATCAAATAAATTATAAAGATATCCAACACACACCAAAACATCAAAGTTCGAACAAAATGCATAATTTACCTGAAGGTTACTGCACTCGTGGCTTCAATGCACATCGGACTTGCTAATTCCACCATTCCAGCTGGTTTATGTTTACGGCTTCAGATTCTGAACGCTTTTAAACTTTTCTACCCCACCATTCATCTAAATTGTTTCAGGGCTTCTCAGGAACTCATCTATGTATATCTAAATCTTGTTTTGTGGATCCAATCACGTTTACGAATAACATTTGATTATTAACACCCCCGAAAAATAGCACTGAAATTCATAATTCTTCCTCGCTATACCCAAAACTGCATACTTTTGTTTATTCATTTTTCGTTACTAATTTGGATAATTGGTACAGTAATACTCGCAAATATAACTAGACTTTATTACCTTGTACCTTCCTTTCTAAGTGCACTAATGCATAATAACTTGTATCGTAGCACGTATTCTGCTTGAAGTATGGTATAACAGCAAAAATAAAGAGCAAAACTGTTTAAAGTATTGAATAAAAATCGAAAATCTAAGAGAGCCAAACTGTTTAAAGTCCGGGTTTATATATTAGCTCGCCTGCACGTCGGTTTTGTCCCGCGACGGCCAGTTTTTAGAATTTCGCATTCTCTGTTCCCTTCTCGACAGTCCGGCAGAGCGATTCTACTAAATTTTTGCACTCGTGCTAGTTAAATCTAAGAAATTTTCACACGGCTCGCAAACACGTCCGAGAACAACTAATTAATTTTGTATAGAAATTGTTGTATTTTCACCTCTCATATCTGCAACTTATTTCAACCAATCGTTTCCTCGTGACGTTGCTCAAATCACGTCTTTTATTATCTGTGGCTCTGCCTTGCGCATTTTATCTGTCTTTTTCTAATTTGGTCCTAGTGGTGCAAATCGATACTCTTTACTATCGGTTATTTCAGTCCACGTGGCATTATATGTTAATATAAGCTACGGTTTATCCGACCGTTTGCAATATACGCAGAATCTGCATGTTTATCAGCTCGAATTTATTAGAATTTGACATTTAAAAATACGCAGGTGTTCACTCGTAATACTTTAAATAACACTTCTACGATTTGAATATTATTGGGTTTTTAAAAGCTTTTATGCATATTATATATTACTAATGGTTCAATTAACTCCAATTAAAATAATAATGAATGGCATTGACTTCTACCCTTTAATTTTTAGCGAATCCTAATTAAATATTAATTATTATTTGTACATTTTGTTTAATACTCGTTACTTAAAAATTGAATTACTTAATATAAATTTTGCACGTAATTTCTATTTGTTTCTTTATACTTAGAATAATTAAATTACATACAAGTTGAGCATTTTAATTCTGCTCCTTTTTATAGAAAGCGTCTAGTGCATAATTTAAATCCCTTATTTTTAATGAAACGAATAACTTTGTATGCTCCACGTTTTAATAACGCGTATTATCTAATAATATTCTATACAAACTCTACATTTTAATTGAATGATTTAAATCTTTACACTAGGCATTTAATTACGCGTACTTTTTCCCAAAGCTTCCTTATACACGCTGATTAAAATTATTTGATGTTGTTAATTAATTTTCTACTCTGGTCTAAATATGAGTAATATATATATATATATATATATATATATATATATAATATTATATTATAATTAGTTTTTACACAAGGTAAGTTGATAAATACTTACGTATTGAAATTAATAAGATGAAATAATAACTTAGACTTTTTAGTAAAGCCCAAATGATCATTTCAAATCGAGCTAGTAATTGAAAGAAGGAAAATATATATATATATATATATATATATATATATATATAATATATATTACTAGCTCGATTTGAAATGATCATTTGGGCTTTACTAAAAAAGTCTAAGTTATTATTTCATCTTATTAATTTATATATATATATTATATATATATATATATATATAAATATTTTAGGTAGTTAATTACACCAGGTAAGTTGATAAATACTATCGTATTATAGTGAATAAGATGAAATAATAACTAGAACTTTTATAAAGCCCAAATGATAATTTCAAATCGAGCTAGTAATTGAAAGATGGAAAATATAAGGTCTTGGACAGGACTTGAACCCGCATCCTGGTTTTGCCGGAACCATGCGTTTAATTACGCCACCGAGACCGATGACACAATTGGAAAATTTACAAATTTAAATCGTGACACGACGATACATCAACCTAACTGTCAATTACGTTCGGCATTTTGTCAATCATATCTGACATTGTCAATTTTGACTTATGTCAGTTATAGACAGAGTTACGCTCAAATTATGGTTATAAGCTATTAAATATATAAATATTTTAGGTAGTTAATTACACAAGGTAAGTTGATAAATACTATATAAAAGCATAAGTTATTATTTCATCTTATTCACTATAATACGATAGTATTTATCAACTTACTTTGTGTAATTAACTACCTAAAATATTTATATATTTAATACTTGGCTTATAGCCATAATTTTGAGCGTAGCTTCCTGTCTATAACTGACATAAGTTAAAAATTGATAATGTCAGGTATGATTGACAAAAATGCCGAACGTAATTGAAAGTTAGGTTGATGTATAGTCGTGTACACGATTTAAATTTGTAAATTTCCCAATTGTGTCATCGGTCTCGGTGGCGTAATTGGTAAACGCATGGTTCCGGCAAAACCAGGATGCCGGTTCAAGTCCCGTCCAAGACCTTATATTTACCATCTTTCAATTACTAGCTCGATTTGAAATTATCATTTGGGCTTTGCATAAAAGTCTAAGTTATTATTTCATCTTATTCACTATAATACGATAGTATTTATCAACTTACCTTGTGTAATTAACTACCTAAAATATTTATATATTTAATACTTGGCTTATAGCCATAATTTTGAGCGTAGCTTCCTGTCTATAACTGACATAAGTCAAAAATTGACAATGTCAGATATGATTGACAAAAATGCCGAACGTAATTGAAAGTTAGGTTGATGTATCGTCGTGCACACGATTTAAATTTGAAATTTTCCCAATTGTGTCATCAGTCTCGGTGGCGTAATTGGTAAACGCATGGTTGCGGCAAAACCAGGATACGGGTTCAAGTCCTGTCCAAGACCTTATATTTTCCATCTTTCATATTACTAGCTCGATTTGAAATGATCATTTGGGCTTTGCATAAAAGTCTAAGTTTGTATTTCATTTTATTCACTATAATACGATAGTATTTATCAAATTAACTTGAGTAATTAACTACCTAAATTATTTATACATTTAATACTTGGCTTATAGCCATAATTTTGAGCGTAGCTTCCTGTCTATAACTGACATAAGTCAAAAATTGACAATATCAGATATGATTGACAAAAATGCCGAACGTAATTGAAAGTTAGGTTCATGTATCGTCGTGTATACGATTTAAATTTGTAAATTTCCCAATTGTGTCATCGGTCTCGGTGTCGTAATTAGTAAACGCATGGTTCCGGCAAAACCATGATACGGGTTCAAGTCCTGTCCAAGACCTTATATTTTCCATCTTTCAATTACTAGCTCGATTTGAAATTATCATTTGGGCTTTGCATAAAAGTCTAAGTTATTATTTCATCTTATTCACTATATATATATATATATATATATATATATATATATATATATATATATATATTTATACATCTAAACAATTTCTTTGTTGTAATTTTTTATTACTGTTCTATTTAAGAATGGCCCAGTTCTTTGCACAATTTACTTTCAACGTTTAAATTATAATTTTATAATAACTAAAGCGGTTTTGCAATATCTCAAATTTTACATTCCAAAATTGTACTTTTTGGAGAACACTTAAACGAATTTTCTCTTATTTATTAATCTGCAGTAAGACAATTATATACGAAGTTACTGTTCCAAGCAAACTAAATAGCATTGCGGAGTCAATCCTGAAAAAGCCCAAAGCTGTAAAGTAAGGATATCTATGGGTGGATTGTTGTGACAATATGAGAAGTTCATCTTGCAGTATTTTTCCATCACGATCTAGAACCTCTGGTATGTGAAGCAGGAGAGCATCACAAATTTTTGCGGTACGTTGTGCTTCCTTAGTAGTTGTGTCACATGTTTGGGCAACGCTTACTCCCATCACCTGAAACAAAGAAACTTTTATAAATAACTTGATAGAAAGCGCATAGAAATTGGATAATTAAAGTGCTCGGGTTAAATACCATCTTAAACATTTTAATAAAGTGGCTAATTCGAATAACCTTTTCGCTCTGCGCTTTCTTTATTGCTGGTTCATCCAGTCAGTTTATAGTTATTGTTTTCTATACTAAGACAAATTGATAAAGAGCGATTTTGTAACGCGCTTGCATTATTTTAGATTAAGTCAGATAAGAACGAAAAAATTTCCTTTAATTTGACCGCATTTTAATGAGTGCTTTTATGGTATTGTGGAACAAGGCAAAGTATAATATGATACATTTCAGAAACCAAAAGTAAAGGAGACCTTAACGGAATAACCGTCTTCCGTGTAGGGAAAATATCGAAAGAAATTACTGAGACGAAACTATTAGGCTCCTTTTAATTAATTATGACAATAGAAGCAGCTTTACGAGGTAAGTGGCTATTGTAACATAGTTTTTGTACTTCAGTCATTTCAGATGTTTATTTTTTTTCATTAAGCTTGTTCCCGCATCACAGTAATTAACCGAAGCACCCTTAAAATTATTATTTGGTTCTCGCCCCTTCAGGGCAAATTTAAATTTATAACGTACCGCTCATTTTACACGTAAAAATCTTTTGCGGAAATATTGTAGAGAAAAAAAAGCGATCGATAGCTCATCATTTACGACATCTCGATTGGAATCACTAGTAACAGAAGAAGAGTAGGTAGAGTAAGAGTTGATTATTTAATTTATAAGCGATCTAGGCTATGGCAAATATATTGAAATGAAAACTGACTAAGGTAGAGATGCTTATGCAGTTGCAACAAATCAGCCAAATGACTCATGGCCCAATGCAATTAATTAGTTACAACGGAGTTACTTACCATAAGCAGTGTGCACCACAAACTTCTTCCGATGATAAACTCCAGTACGAGATCGGCGTTTATTATAAGACTTTTATCCATTAAAGCAACAATTATGCTATTAATAGTTTGCACTACACCAAGTAAAACAATTGCCGACAAAAACAACAATGACCATCCAAACACTTCGTTAAATAATCGTATCAAAATAGAGAGCTGTTGATAAGTTTTTCTTATATTTTGAATTTCTTTCATGAGTAAAACATCTATATCGTTGCTTATAGATATTCCTAAATAACTGGTTTGCAAAATATCATTCGTCGTTGCGAGATAAATTCGAATTGCTTTGATGTAATTATACATTAATAGGGTAGTAATTATGTTGCAATAATAATAGAAGCATTGACATAAATATCCCAAGTACAAGCCAATTCCAATCTTCACGATAGCATGCGATTCGAATAGGAGTAAAGTAAAATAAATAATATGCGTAATTATTAATTTACTATAAAATTTCTTCTTCGAGAATGATACTCTAGTTTTAATAGAAACATTGTCTAATTTCTTGAACGACATGTGCAACTCCGCAAACATACTTGTTACAGAAATGGCCAGTGTACGTAGCATTGGAACGTTAACAGAAAGCGTCACTGTTGTCACCAATATAACATCTAAGGTAGTGCTTGTAAGATTTTGGTCTTTAAAGTTGCAAATGCGATTATATATAAACAGTTTGATATGGATAACCGTTATAATTGTTGCAACTATAATGGCGTAACTTGCTTTTAGGTACAATTCAAGCTTGCTAATTTTGTTGTGCGGAGGAACCAAAACCAATCTACTTGCTATGTTATAGACCGTCGTAATGCATTCTGATATATCAATTTTATCCCGCATGGTTTATTAAAACTTCAAACTACAGGCGACGTGGCTAAGCAAAAGCAATCGAGCTTTAAAGTGCTATAGGGTCACTACTTTACGTCAACACAAACATACGAAAGCAGCAACTAAAAGCTTTTCCAATTTATGTTACAGTGTCAGGTATTTTGTAAATTGATGTATATATTGACTTGCAATATGAAATGTAAATATTTACCCGCCGTTTAATAGAGTCTATTTCTTTAGTTTCTGCATTCTAGTACACAAATGTATATATATATATATATATATATATATATATATATATATATATATATTGTGTGTGTGTGTGTGTGTGTGTGTATATATATATATATTGCTGTGATAAGGGGTTGTTTAAGGGTGTATTTTATAGCAATGGTCATGTAGTAATCAGAAGTTATAATAGGAAGGAGAAAACTGCATTTATTTAGGAGAAAATTGAGTAATTGGGATAGTTTGTAAATAGTAAGCAGTCAACATCCTGTATATAGAGTATAAGTAGTTTTAAGCGACGCAAATAGTAACAATAGGACGTATAGTTAGCATAGAAATAAGTAATTCATGCATTAGGTAAATAGTAAATGTTTAACACCCGGTATATGGAGTTTTAGTAATTATAAGTAAGGCAAATAACTATATTTTTCAGTGGAAGCACGCGTATTTAGAAGTGGGCATAGTTCATGTAATTAAACATGCATTCAAAAAGAATTCCAATCAGTTATCATAATACGGAGATAAGAAATAAAACTTAAAGAAGCGTAGTGTAAGTGCCTACAAACAATTAACAATTTTTAATAGTAAAGGTAATTAAAAATGCGTAAAGAAACAAACATACTTGAAAATAGAAATTCGAATTGCATCAGGTATTTGTGTATAATATGGAAAAGCGATTATTTTCTCAAAACACCGCATGGTCTGATAACAAGGCATATGTAAGCAAACAACAATTACTCGAAAGGCCGAGAATGTTACATCAGAAAACCACTTTAAGTGTAGAAAATAAAGAGACTTTATTGGTTAAAATTAGCGACGGGCTTGTAAGCCAAACCCACAGAAGAAGGGAAATAACTCATATATTAACAGCGAGAATGATAACGGAGGTCAGTTTTCAACTCAACAACGCCAAACTGTGTCACCATGAATCAAAGAGTAACGCGTACGTAATAATATTTTGATAGTAAAAGTGTTTAATGACAGATAGTGCTACGAATATGAAAATTTCTAATGCCGATGAACGGCTCCAGAGGGGGACGATAACATTCTAAGTTGGACGACAATGAATCTAAGTTGGACGATAATAAATCTAAGTTTGGGGAGAATAAACTCTAAGTCGGATGACGATGAAACTCTAAGTCTGACAATAATAATCCAGAGGGTGATGACAATAATTCAAATGTGATAATTCAAGCGTGTGGATAGATAATATTTCAAATGGGTATATAATAATTTCCAATTGGTGGAGAATAATTTCAAATACGAATGGATAGTATAATAATGCATGGAGAATTCTAATTGATGTTAGTTGATAATGGATACGTCGATAATTTTGGTTGCGAGAAGGAAATAAAGAAGCACACAGACCAGGTTAGATCGTTTTAGTTTTAAGACATATTTTTTATTTTGAATTTGAATATTAAATTGATTAATTAATATAAAATAGTGTAACAGAGTCAGCAACGAACTTTTGCATACGTTGAAAGTACGTAAAATAATAAAGGGGTTTTGAACGTTCCAGGCTTTTTTTAAAATAAAAAGAATAGTTTTTGGTGACTTTAGATTGATGGCAAGACATATAAATTTTTGAGATGACTTATAATATTGATTGGTTGAAAAAGTGTATTTTATTAATTTTTAAAACCTGTACATAATATTTGTTTTCATTATATGGAATTGAATTAACTTCATTTTATAATTCAAAATAAAAGCTAGTCGAGACAGAATAATAAAATTTGTGGGAGTGTAACTTGATTAAGATAAACACAGAGAGGTGGAGTCAAGCAAGAATACGCCATTGTTACCGAGTACGGCGTTATCATATCAAGTTTTGTTATTGGTCGATACAAGGTCGGTCCACAATAAATCCACGATAGTTTCAGGAGTTCATAGCAATAATTATATGGCCGCCCAAACGATGGGGCGCGAGTAAATGCGAGAGTACATAGCATAATTAATATGGGACCCAACGTCGGGGCACGATAGTTTGTGTAGGTTCATAGTAATATATACAGGGTGTTTCACGACGAGAGGGAATAACTTCGTGTAATGATTCCCTGAGTAATTCTAAGACGAAATGATTCTTTACACTTTTGCTCAATTCTCAACCGTATGTGAGATATCGACCCTTAAAGTTGCCAACCCTACTGGGTAATACTAACATTACAATGAATGGACTAGTAGGTCACTTATCATTCTTAACTTTTAAAAAATTTAATAACTAACAAATTTCAACAAGTAAAACCATTTAAAATGACAATTACAACAAGCTAAGAACTGATAAAGCAACAAAATTACGGCTACAAATGTTCGACATGGCCTCCTTCCTGCTCCACACATAACCGAAGTCTTCTTCTCATTTGTCTGGGCCAGTTGTAGTTCTCCATATTTTCTTTCACAAGATTGAACGCATCGTTTATTCTAGCAATAAGTTCCTCCTTCGTTCTTGGCTTGTCGTGTTCATAAACCAGTGTCTTCATGTGTCCCCAAACAAAGAAATCCATTGGATTTAGATCGGGGGACCTGGGTGGCCATCGGACGGGTCCGTTCCTTCCAATCCACCGATTATCATAACAAACATTTAAATAGTCCGTCACAATTCCTCCGTAATGAGCTGGTGCCCCGTCCTGCATGTACCACATTCGTCTTCGTGTTTGTAAGGGTATATCTTCAAGTAAAATGGGCAGCTCCTCCTCCAAAACTGACGATACATGACACTATTTAAATTTCCTGGGAAAATAAATGGTCCGATCAACTTGCTTGCCATTACTCCAGCCCAAACGTTAACTGAGAAACGGTGTTGAAAATGATTCTCGATTATTGCGTGGATTTTCATCAGCCCAGACGTGTTGATTATGAGTGTTATTGATTCCGTCTCTAGTGAAAGTGGCCTCGTCGCAAAACAGAGTTAGGTCTATGAGTTCCAAATTATCTTCCATCCACTCACAGAACGTTACTCTAGTTGGAAAGTCGGTTGGGAGGAGATTTTGAACTTTAAGAAGATGATAAGGGTGCAATCCATTTTCACGTAATGTCCTCCACGCGCTTGTTACGCTTTGTCCTGTTCTTGCTTTTATTTTTCTTAAACTCGTGCGAGGATCTTCATTGACTTCCCGTAAAACAACTTCTGCTGCGTTCCTGCGAGGCGTTTTCTCTCGTAAGCGAGTTTAGGAAAGGCTCCTGTTTCCTCAAGGATCCAAATAGTCTCGTGAAGGTTTTCCGATTGGGCTTTCTTCGATTTGGAAATTTGGCTTGATATGTCTCGGCTGCTAAAACAGAGTTTCCATTACAAAACCATACATAAACACCATATCGGCGTATTCCGTGTTACTGAATAAAAGGGCATTTTGAAACTTTAAATAAAATCTTTCAAAAACGTTAAATTTCCAGCGTTTGGGCATTTTTAAAGTTTGTTTGACAGAAGTTTCCACAACTGCTAATTCAACTGAATTTGTAGTTATGGAAACTATCTGGAAGTCAAAGGAAACGAGACATTTTCATACTGCAAGTGCATTTTTACCGAGAGGCTTCCCATGACACGACCCATGCGAATATGAACTTTAACTGCTCATAACTTTTTATGGTTGTGAATTGAGCAAAAGTGTAGAGAGTCATTTCGTCTTAGAATTACTCAGAGAATCATTATCCGAAGTTATTCCTCTCGTCGTGAAACAACTGCTAATTCAACTGAATTTGTAGTTATGGAAACTATCTGAAGTCAAAGGAAACGAGACATTTTTCATACTGCAAGTGCATTTTTACCGAGAGGCTTCCCATGACACGACCCATGCGAATATGAACTTTAACTGCTCATAACTTTTTTATGGTTGTGAATTGAGCAAAATGTAGAGAGTCATTTCGTCTTAGAATTACTCAGAGAATCATTATCCGAAGTTATTCCTCTCGTCGTGAAACAACTGCTAATTCAACTGAATTTGTAGTTATGGAAACTATCTGGAAGTCAAAGGAAACGAGACATTTTCATACTGCAAGTGCATTTTACCGAGAGGCTTCCCATGACACGACCCATGCGAATATGAACTTTAACTGCTCATAACTTTTTTATGGTTGTGAATTGAGCAAAAGTGTAGAGAGTCATTTCGTCTTAGAATTACTCAGAGAATCATTATCCGAAGTTATTCCCTCTCGTCGTGAAACACCCTGTATATTGCTGTGATATTCTCCTGTGAATGCGGGAACTGGGTCCTTTCAACAAAAAAATTCTAGTCCCACCGATTGATGCATCATAAACTGCTGTGATCCTGTTTTCGCCTCGGCTGCTCACCTAATTTTATAAACCTCCTCATTCATAAAAAAAAACAACACATTCCTACCACAAACATCAACGTTAACTCTATTTACATCAATATTCAGAATACATTAAATTTTCAAATTAAATTTCAGCATAAAATTCAGTTTTAAAAAAAATTTCAAGATTAATTTTATTATCATTTTAATGTGCATCCAGAATTAAGTCCTTGTTGGATGCCTACTAATTAATATAACAATATAAGCAGACCGGAGTCTGAGTATAAAGGAGCATCTACCACCCCTTTACGTTAATTAACCAGGTTCGTCTAATTGAGCTCAAAGACATACCCAAAGTTTCATCATATTCCCGAACATCAATACTAAATACCCTTTCTACTTAAACAAGCAAATTTCATCTTAAAATTAAAATTTTATGGTTAGTACAATTTCACTAATGTCCATTTAAAGTAAATCAATTATAAAGTTATTCAACACACACAAAATGTCAAACAAAATAGTATAATTTACCTGAAGGTTACTGTCCTCGTAGCTTCAATGTACATCGTCCCTTTAGTTAATCACACCATTCCAACAGGATTATATTTACGGCTTCTAATTCTCAACGCTTTTAAAATTTTCTCCATCACCATTTATTTAAAGTTGTTTCTGGGCTTTTCCGGAACTCATCTGTGTATATCTGACCCTTGTTTCGTGGATCCAGACCCGTATTTGAACCATTTAATTATTAACACCCCCGAAAAATAGCAAAGAAATTCATGCGTCTTTCACCAATATACGCCAAAACTGCCTACTTTTGTGTATACATTTGTCGTTGTAAATTTTGCTAATTGGTACAGTGATACTAAATTTTATTACCTTGTATCTAAGTGCACTGAAGTACATTCATGTTAGCACGTAAATAACAAACTATTTTGAATCACTAAAATATACGAGCAAAATTTTAAATTATTTTTATCAAACTAAAATGCACTGTTTAACATCTTGAATCAAGTCGCGGATGTAAGAGCTTTTAACGCATCGAATAGTCAAAAGTCTAAGAGGCCGAAATTCATATTACCACCGGTATATATAGCAAAAGCCTGTCTGTCGGTCTGTTCCCCAAAACAGACAATTCTTAAGAATTTCTCATTCTATGTTCCCAGTCCGTCGCTCGCGCGTCGGTTTTACGAATTTTCACTCGCCCCATTTAAATCTCAGAAATTCTCACACGGCACGCAAACATGTCCGAGAAAAACTAATTAATTTTGTACAGAAATTGTTGTTTCTACCTCTGATATTTGCATCCTATTTTCAACCAATTGTGACCCTCGTGACGTTGCTTAAATCACGCCTTTACTATATGTGTCTTTGCTTGACGCATTTTCTTTCCTTTTCTAACCTGTTCTTATTGGTGCAAATTGATATTCTTTATTATCGATTATTTTCCAGTCCATGTGGACTATCTGGGTTAAATAACCCCGTATCGCACCTTCTCGTGAATATTAAGCCCCGGTTTCTCCAAGATTCTTTGTAAACATTAATTATCTGCAAAATTTTCGCCGTACGTGATATTTAAACTACGCAGGTGTTCAAAATAATATTAATTCTCAGAGCTTTATTTTCTGGTATTATAATCTTGGATTTTCACAGACTTTTATGCTTATTATTAATAATGGTTTAATTAACTCCAATTAAAATTGACTTCTATCCTTTCATTTTAGTGAATCCTAACTAAATATTAATTATTATCTGTACGCTTTGTCTACTACTTGTTACTTAAAATAGGGTTAATTAATATAAATTTTGCAAGTAATTTCCATTTGTTTCTTTATTAGGAATAATTAAATTACACGCAGAGCTTTTTAATACTGTTTCTTTTGATATAAAGCGTCTTGTACATAATTTAAATTTCTTATTTTTACTGAAACGACCGAATTTATTTATGCTTCATGGTTTTAATAAAGCGTATTATTTAATAAAATTCCTTATACACGGTGATTAAAATTATTTGATGTGATTATTTAATTTTCTACCCTGGTCTAAATATGAGTAATATATATATATATATATATATATATATATATTCATTCTTTGATATTATTTTAGACTCATTAAATTTACTTATTATTTATTTATATATATATATATATATATATATATATATATATATATTGCTGTGTTTCCCTGTATTTGAATCGAGCTTCACGAATTGGGCGTCAAGTGTGCTGTGAAACCACCAAAAAGCTATTCATTACCTTAACTGTGTTGGTCCATTGACTTTCTTCTGTTAATCGCCTCGGCTGCTCCTCTAGATAACTTTCATCCTCAATCATAAAAAAAACAAACACATAACTATCACAAACATCAACGTTAACTCTATTTACATCAATATTCACAATACATTAAAATTTCAAAATTAAAATTCAGCATAAATTTCAGTATCAGAAAATTTCAAGATTAAATTTATTATCATTTTAATGTGCATCCAGAATTAAAGTCCTTGTAGGATTCCTACTAATTAGTATAACAATATATGCAGACCTGAGTCTGAGTACAAAGGGAGCATCTACCACCCCTTTACGTTAATTAACCAGGTTCGTCTAATTGAGCTCAAAGACATACCCAAATTTTCATCATAATCCAGAACATCAATACTAAATACCCCTTTCTACTTAAACAAGCAAATTTCACCTTAAAATTAAAATTTTATTGTTAGTACAATTTCACTACTGTCCATTTTAAGTAAATCAATTATGAAGTTATTCAACACACACCAAAATATCAAAATCCAACAACAAAGCATAAGTTACCTGAAGGTTAATGCACTCGTGGCTTCAATGTACATCGTCCTCTGTTAATCACACCAATCCAACTGGGTCGTATTGCTGTTCGCTTTTAAAATTTTCTACATCACCATTCATCTAAAGTAGTTTCAGTGCTTTTCCGGAACTCATTTGTGTATATCTGAAGCTTGTTGTGTGGATCCAGACACGTTTACGAATCATTTAATTATTAACACCCCCGAAAAATAGCAAAGAAATTCATACTTCTTTCACAAATATACGCCAAAACTGCCTACTTTTGTGTATTCATTTGTCGTTGTAAATTTTACTAATTGGTACAGTGATACTAAACTTTATTACCTTGTATCTTCTTTTCTAAGTGCACTAAAGTACATTCATTGTAGCACGTAAAGAACAAACTGTTTTAAATCACCAAAATATACGAGCAAACTTTAAATTATTCTATCAAACTCGGAAAACTAAAAAGCACTGTTTAACGCATTGAATCGTCGCAGATCTAAGAGAGCTTGTTTATATTAACCTGGGTATATATAGAGGTTAGCCTGTCTGTCGCTCTAGTCCCCAAAACGGACAATTCTTCAGAATTTCGCATGCTAGGTTCCCATTCCGCAGCCCGGCATGCGATTTTTACGAAATTTGCACTCGCACCAATTAAATCTCAGAAATTTCGACACGGCTCGCAACGTCTGGAAATAACTAATTGAATTTTATACAGAAATGTTATTTTTACCTCTCAATTTTGCCTTTTATTTTCACCCAATCGCAACCCAGTGACGTTGCTCCACTCACGCCTTTTACTATATGTGTCTCGGTCTTGCACATATTATCTGTCTCTATCTACCCTGTTCTTATTAGTGCAAATTGATATTCTTTATTATCGATTATTTCAGTCCATGTGGACTGTGAAATAACCCACCTTTAGCATTTCCCGTAACTATTATGCGACGGTTTCTCCAACATCCTCTGTAACCATTAATTATCTGCAAAATTTACGCAGAATGAGCTTTTTAAAAATACGCAGGTGTTTAAACATAACACTTCTACGATTTGCATTTTATTGGGTTTTTACAAGTTTTTATAGATATTATATGTTACTAACGGTTCAATTAACTCCAATTAAAATAATACCCTTTAATTTTTAGTGAATCCTAATTAAATATTCAATTATTATCAGTACATTTTGTTTAATACCGGTTACTTAAAATCGGGTTAATTAATATAAATTTTGCACGTAATTTCTGTTTGTTTCTTTACTAGGAATAATTAAATTACACGTAGAGCTTTTTAATACTGCTTCCTTTTTTTTATAGCAAGCGTCTTGTAGATGATTTAAATCTCTTATGTTTAATGAAACGAATGAATTTTTATGCTTCACGGTTTTTTAATAACGCGTACCTTTTCCCAAAGCTTCTACACGGTGATTAAAATTATTTGATGTGATTATTTAATTTTCTACCCTGGTCTAAATATGAGTAATATATATATATATATATATATATATATATTGCTGTGATTATAGGGTTAATTTAAGGGTAGGTCAAGTCATAGGGGTCGTAGAATAAACAAAAGAAACTCCTAACTAACAAAAGCACATAATTACAAATATTAGAAGAGTAAATAGGTCACTATACATATTGTTAGCTGAGATCACACTATATATAACAGTACAAGCGATTAAACGCAAATCCAAGAGTAGTTAAAAGTAAATATAAGATTTGAAAATGTAATGAAATGCATAAAAATTAAATCAATGGAAAACCTGTATGAATTGGCTAGATAAATATTCAACAAGTGCGTTAATATATCATCATATACGCAGGCAGAAATTATGTATTATTTGAAAAGCGTACGTGATAGAAAAGTATTACATTTGTTCAAAAATCTAATTTAACTAGGAAATAAACAAACACCAAATTTATTTCTATTTAGATTAGAATAAGCAAACAACAATAATACGTGATTTGATGAACGAAGGTTTCTAGAATTTTTAAATTAAATGTAATGTTATGTGTATGAATTACGTGACAACTTAAGCGTTCTTCCAAGTAATTGAACTACACAATTGGTAAAATTTCCGAAGTACATAAGAAATAAAACAAGTGGTGTCGCCCAACACGTGAAATCGACGAATACAAAACAAAAGGGGCAAGGTCTATAAATACGATAACAATCGAGCAACGAGTTAGTATACATTTGAAACTGGGCAGTCACTATACTCAAAAGTGCTAAATTATTCACGCAACCAGTAAAATAAAAGTAAAGTAAAAATCATTTTTATAGGAGTGTAAAAATTGTGTAAACAAGCCGTTCTATTACAGACGGCTCTTGGGATACGATTTTTGGGATATGACTTTTGGGAATACGACTTTTGGATACGAATTTTGGGATACGACTTTTTGGGATACGACTTTTGGGAATAAGTCTATTACATACGATTTTTGGGATACGACTTTTGGGAATACGTCTATTACATACGATTTTTGGGATATTACTTTTGGATACGACTTTTGGACACGTGTAGGTTTTAGTGTGCTAGTTTCCCTAAGACGTGTTTCAATGGACTGAAATGTTTTACGATTTGGTATCCTTCTAGTTGGAAATTGTTCTGCGAACTGCAGCAGCGCCATTTATCTGTACTTCACCATAAACTAACAGCATGTCTGTTTGTTCTGCAAATGTGAACAAGTTTGTGGTGTCTCCCATGATACAACAAATTAAAGTGTCTTCAAAGTACCAATTTACACAAAAACTAACAGAACTAGTAACACATATTAGTAACTTACACAGTGTTTAAACATAACAAAGGTAATACATAGTAGATACATAATCACCTGTCAAACAAATGAACGATATGCAACTGTTATAATGTAGAGCTTCTAATATCCAAGGCTATTTGATTAACATCGCATTTTGACATTTAGCTTTAGTCTTCAACATCTAAGTAATACATTGATTAATTTGAGACATATGTATAGTTTATACATATGCCAAGTTGTTACAGAGATATTGAAGGCATTGTTTATTAGGTTTATACCTATACATATGGGAAGTTCATATTAAAACTAAACGAATAAGGTATGTATCATAGGGCATCCTGAATGCTTCACCTCAATTAACTCGAAAACGGCTACAGATATCGACTTTAAACAAGAGTGACTTTTTTACTCAGAAATGTCAAAAGATTCTAATTCTGGTATTATAATTTATAAAAGCTTACACACAGAAAAATTACAGGGTTAAACGAGATTGTCCCCCACCCGAATGGGACGCTCCTGATCTTATTATCGATAAATGGATTAGTCTATCTTATTTGGCATAAAAACATGGGTAGGCAACAAAAATCTGAATAAAATATATTTTGTGGTTCTTCAGATAATTAAAAAAACTCAATTTCACCTAGCCCCCTTAAAGGGGATATAACTCCATAGCGGTACATTTTAGGGCATATGTTTATTAGAAGTTTTATGTTTATTTTGTGCTAATAAACACTCCCTTAAAATAGTGCCGTGCAATTTTGAAACACCCTGTATATATATATATATATATATATATATATATATATCATTTAACCTGGAATTTTAGAATACCTTGAAAAAATATATATATCGAATCTTTATATAACAAATTTATATAAATTTATATATATATATATATATAAATTTATGTATATATATATATATATATATATATAATTATATATATATTGACATATTGACCGTGATAAGAGGTCATGAAAGGTCATTAAAACTGAAATTCTACAAATAAATCCCACCAAAATGTAAAAGAATCCGAAAAAAATAGAAATTTCCCAGAATTCATAGTTACACCCTGCTTAATACGAGCTTACTCTTTGCCAAACGAAAAATGCAATCCAGTGCGTATAAATAATCACCCTGTGTGATATAAGCATATTGTAAATACATAGCAATTAATGTGCAGTAGCGGAAAACACAATTCCGTGTTTATAAATAATGACTTTAAGATAAATACAAAACCATTTATATTCAATTATTAGCTTAAAAATACATTTCTCGTTGCATATAAAACAGTCGTTCTATTTAGCGTAAGAACTATATCAATCTTATTAAAAAAATAGCGCTTTAACCTTCATTTTGTGTATTAAAACATGTTTTACCGTAAAAGCAAATACTTTCTATAAAAATGCAACTCGTTTACATTATAAAGAGTTAAAGCTTTAAACTACTTATATCTGTATTACATAAATTCATTTTAAATAAAGAGTTCTTCTTTAAGTTTCGAGATTAAGAAAGAGTTTTTGAGAGAACACGTCAATTTAGTATGAACTCATTAAACAAATAAACAATGATTCCAAGAAGTCGCCCGAACATTAAAATGTGATACGAATGTCTATTATATATATATATATATATATATACGAATGTGTATTAGTGAAGGAGGCCGCGGACCATAAACCTTATATGTGAGAGAGAAGGACGAGGCAGTGCGCAATACTATTATAAATCAATGCCGTGATCGACGATATTGAATTATAAGCGAATAAGTGAACGTGCGATTAAGCGAATAAGCAAATAAGCGAATAAGCGAATAAGCGAATAAGCTAATATGCAAATAAATGAATAAGTGAAAAAGCGCATAAGCGAATAAGCGATTAAGTAAATAAGCAAATAAGTGACCAAACGAAATGGCGAATAAATGAATAAGTGAATAAGCGAAAAAGCGAATAAGCGAATAAGCGAATAAGCGAATAAGCGAATAAGCGAATAAGCGAATAAGCGAATAAGCGAATAAGCGAATAAGCGAATAAGCGAATAAGCAAATAAGCGAGTAAGCAAATAAGCGAATAAGCAAATAAGCGAATAAGCGAATAAGCGAATGAGCGAATGAGCGAATGACCGAATGAGCGAATAAGCGAATAAGCGAATAAGCAAATAAGCGAATAAGCGACTAAGCGACTAAGCGAATAAGCGAATAAACGAATAAACGAATAAACGAATAAACGAATAAACGAATAAACGAATAAACGAATAAACGAATAAACGAATAAACGAATAAACGAATAAACGAATAAACGAATAAACGAATAAACGAATAAACGAATAAACGAATAAACGAATAAGCGAATAAACGACTAACGAATAGACGAATAAACGAATAAACGAATAAACGAATAAACGAATAAACGAATAAACGAATAAACGAATAAACGAATAAACGAATAAACGAATAAACGAATAAACGAATAAACGAATAAACGAATAAACGAATAAACGAATAAACGAATAAACGAATAAACGAATAAACGAATAAACGAATAAACGAATAAACGAATAAACGAATAAACGAATAAACGAATAAACGAATAAACGAATAAACGAATAAACGAATAAACGAATAAACGAATAAACGAATAAACGAATAAACGAATAAACGAATAAACGAATAAACGAATAAACGAATAAACGAATAAACGAATAAACGAATAAACGAATAAACGAATAAACGAATAAACGAATAAACGAATAAACGAATAAACGAATAAACGAATAAACGAATAAACGAATAAACGAATAAACGAATAAACGAATAAACGAATAAACGAATAAACGAATAAACGAATAAACGAATAAACGAATAAACGAATAAACGAATAAACGAATAAACGAATAAACGAATAAACGAATAAACGAATAAACGAATAAACGAATAAACGAATAAACGAATAAACGAATAAACGAATAAACGAATAAACGAATAAACGAATAAACGAATAAACGAATAAACGAATAAACGAATAAACGAATAAACGAATAAACGAATAAACGAATAAACGAATAAACGAATAAACGAATAAACGAATAAACGAATAAACGAATAAACGAATAAACGAATAAACGAATAAACGAATAAACGAATAAACGAATAAACGAATAAACGAATAAACGAATAAACGAATAAACGAATAAACGAATAAACGAATAAACGAATAAACGAATTAACGAATAAACGAATAAACGAATAAACGAATAAACGAATAAACGAATAAACGAATAAACGAATAAACGAATAAACGAATAAACGAATAATCGAATGAACGAATGAACGAATGAACGAATGAACGAATGAACGAATGAACGAATGAACGAATGAACGAATGAACGAATGAACGAATGAACGAATGAACGAATGAACGAATGAACGAATGAACGAATGAACGAATGAACGAATGAACGAATGAACGAATGAACGAATGAACGAATGAACGAATGAACGAATGAACGAATGAACGAATGAACGAATGAACGAATGAACGAATGAACGAATGAACGAATGAACGAATGAACGAATGAACGAATGAACAAATAAACAAATAATCGTATAAGCAAATAAACGGATAAGCAAATAAGCGGACAAGCATGTAAGCAAATAAGCGAATAAGCAAATAAGATACTAAGCAAATAGGCGAATAAGCAAATAAGCGAATAAGCGAATAAGCAAATAAGCGAATAAACGAATATGCAAATATGCGAATAAGCGAATAAGCGAATAAGTGAAAGAACAAATTAGCGAATAAGCGAATAAACGAGTAAGCGCATAAGCGAATAAGCGAAAGAGCAAATAAGCGAATAAGCGAATAAACGAGTAAGCGCATAAGCGAATAAGAAAAATTGCGAACAAGCGAATAAGCGATTAAGCGAACAAGCGACTAACCGAATAAGCGAATAAGCGAATAAGCGAATAAGCGAATAAGCGAATAAGCGAATAAGCGAATAAGCGAATAAGCGAATAAGCGAATAAGCGAATAAGCGAATAAGCGAATAAACGAATAAGCGAATAAGCGAATAAGCGAACAAGCGAATAAGCGAATAAGCGAGTAAGCGAATAAGCGAGTAAGCGAATAAGCAAATAAACGAATAAACGAATAAGCGAATAAGCGAATAAGCAAATAAGCGCATAAGCGAATAAGCGAATAAGCGTTTAAGCGAATAAGCGAATAAGCGAATAAGCGAATAAGCAAATAAGCGAATAAGCGAATAAGCGAATAAGCGAATAAGCGAATAATTGAATAAGCGAATAAGCGAATAAGCGAGTAAGCGAGTAAGCGAATAAGCGAATAAGCGAATAAGCAAATAAGAGAATAAGCGAATAAGCGAATAAGCAAATAAGCGAATAAGCGAATAAGCAAATAAGCGAATAAGGGAATAAGCGAGTAAGCGAATAAGCGAATAAGCGAGTAAGCGAATAAGCGAGTAAGCGAATAAGCGAATAAGCAAATAAGCGAATAAGCGAACAATCGAATTAGCGAATAAGCGAATAAACGAATAAGCGAATAAACGAATAAGCGATTAAGCGAATAAGCGAATAAGCGAATAAGCGAATAAGCGAATAAGCGAATAAGCGAATAAGCGAATAAGCGAATAAGCGAATAAGCGAATAAGCGAATAAGCGAATAAGCGAATAAGCGAATAAGCGAATAAGCGAATAAGCGAATAAGCGAATAAGCGAATAAGCGAATAAGCGAATAAGCGAATAAGCGAATAAGCGAATAAGCGAATAAGCGAATAAGCGAATAAGCGAATAAGCGAATAAGCGAATAAGCGAATAAGCGAATAAGCGAATAAGCGAATAAGCAAATAAGCAAATAAGCGAATAAGCGAATAAGCGAGTAAGCGAGTAAGCGAATAAACGAATAAGCGATTAAGCGAATAAGCGAATAAGCGAATAAGCGAATAAGCGAATAAGCGAATAAGCGAATAAGCGAATAATCGAATAAGAGAATAAGCGAGTAAGCAAATATGCGAATAAATAATGCTTTCCAGGTTTACAAGTAAACGCATTGGCTTTGATGGCAGGTTTTTGATAATTTTGATTTTACAGTGTGTCAGTCGAATCTCATGATTTAATGGTTTATTTTTGACCTCAAATGAATGTGTACAAATTAGCTTTTCTATGCCAGTTGATTTACCGAGATGCATCTGTATTTTCCTATATTTAATACAAAGAGTGTAAAATAAATACAGATTGTCCCTAATTTTTGTATTTAATCTATTGGTTGCCTTCTTTTTATTTACAAATCTTAACTAAAGATTGCATTGAAAAAGTTATGTTATAAAATGTACATTACCAAAGCTTTTAAATTTTACAAACTGCTTTCATGCTAAAAACTTCATTAAGTAACTGAAGTTAGTAAACTCTTTTCTATTATTTAATGTTTGCTGAAAGTAACGCACTGGAATACATTCTCCAGACGTTAGTTAGCCAATTTGATGCTCACATTCCAGTCTATAATATTTCTAATTCTGCAGGGTGGTCATCCCAGTCTTTAAAAATAGACACAAAAGTAAGTTAACATAGTTGTAGATAAAAAAGTAATTTGCCTCTTTAAAATTGAATATTTGCCTGGAGTGAATGAAGTATGAGAACTGACCTGTAAAAGTTTATCTTAAAAAACCGACAATGGACTTACTGATGGTGACCAATTAGGGTTTGTAGTCCTCGTATTCTGACACATAATTTCGGATAAACTTAAAACAAATATCCGCCAGTACTTTTACCTTCTATCCACTTTTTACGAAATATGAAGGAATTTCAATATCACCTTAATAGAGTTGTCTCGCTAACTTAGGCGTCAGACATTAAACTAGCAGTTCATCTTAGATATATTTCTTGGGCTGTTTCCATATAAAGAATTTGAAGCTAAATTCTACATTATCTTAGCCAATTTTTTTCGCTTATTTTGTTTACAGCTAGAGAATTGATTTCTTGCCACATGATCTTGTGCACATCATTTAGTATAGACATATTGTTCTTCAGTACAGTAGCTACAGCCAGCTTCTAAGCAAGCACATCAAGTTCTCTGTCACCCTTATAATACGTTTACGTAATTTCGTTTCGAACAAAATCCTTGAATAATAAAGTATATTTTGGTACGACTGTGGACAAAGCAAGTCAGTCCCATAGACAAAAACAAGTAGATGAAGAACTTAATGGTAAGATTCTTAGACGTATAAGCGCCATCCCTGCGTCAAGGAAGAAACTATTATACAATAAAAACAAAAAAAAAGTCCAACACGCAGGCGTTTTTCAAGCGGTCACCCATCCAAGTACTGACCACGCCGGACGTTGCTTAACTTCAGTGATCGGATGAGCGCTGAAGCTTACAACATTCTACCGAATTGTTTAATGAAATTATTACATTTTCACTACCAATGATCAATCTCATCTATGCTTTATTTTGTAATTTTAGTCTGTCGACAAATTTATTTAATAAAAACAGTAACTGCATAAATATTATGAACATTATAATAATTGCATCCAAATAAGACGTACGGAAAACAGAAATTTAAAATAAATATTGTACACATCATGATAGAATTATATTGACTAGGGCGCCTCTTGCCAGTGGGAAGAAACTAAAACATGAGCCAAGGTCATCCTATTAAAGATATATATCTACTTGTTTGTCTATGGTCAGTCCGTCGCTTGCTCACGAGCGCATAAGATGTGTTTGTGTTTTTACGAATAAATGTGGATCAATGTAGTAAGCGTAAGACTACAGATCCCAAGGTCGTGGGTTCGAATCCGACACGGGCGACTGCTTGAAAAATGGCAGGTGAGCATTTTTCACAAAAATTACGCCCTCGTTCGGATAAGAGTTTAATGAAGGTCCCGTGTGTGAGTGCTGTCACGCACCTTAAAGATCCCTACCTTGCCTGGAACGGCAAGGGTTCGGCAAAATTCTAAATTCCCAGGCAACAAAAAACTCGCTTCCTGGCCAATGTAGTACCTTCGAGTGGAACATTGGAAAATCACACGTAAGGTATTTCTTGTTGGGGGTAGCTCCGTGGTGTAGTTGGTATGCGTGTGACTACTATGCCTAAGGTCCCGGGTTCAAATTCCGACATGGTCCGCTTGCAAAATGTTAGGCGAGCAGTTTTCACAAAAATATACCCTCGTTCGGAAGAGAGATAAAATGGAGGTCCCGTGTGTGAGTGCTGTCACGCGGGTTAAAGATCCCTACTTTGCTTGCAACAGCAAGGGTTCGACAAAATTCAAAATTTCCAGGTAAAAAACTCGTTTCCTGGCCAATATAGTACCTTCGGGTGGAGCATTGGAAAATCAAGTGTAGTGTATTCCTTGTTGGCTGGTATATACTTAGCTTCCTGCTGAATATATCATATGTTTGGACGTGTATCAGCAATCTAATTTTTGAAATAAAAGTAGTAGATTACTTTATTTATTAACCATAAAATTACCAATATGCAGCTGGTGATACATCAAAACACAAAACACGTTTCAACTTTTAACTAAATTAATTTAACATTTAGATTGTTAGTTAATTTGAATTAATACTATAATATAGGCTGTGATAGTTCCAAACACACCTATCAGCATCGAATGGTCTAGTATGAAGAACCCAGCAGCTGAAAAGCAAGGAAATTGCTGAGCACATTCTTCTGCAAACAAAAGTATTTCTTCCCAATATAGCTTCTCTCCTATACTGCTGTGTGATACAGAATAGTTTTGCAGCAATAAGTAGCATAATTTTCCCATACGATCCGAAAGACAGATAATTCTGTTGCTAAGTAATACAATCGCTAGACCCATAACCTAAAAATTAAGTCATTATTACATTACGTTATTTATGGTGGGAATATCAACACACCATTATCTTTGTTAAAATATTTTATGTGTATAATCTTATCTAAATACTCAAAAAGATTGGAATGAGTTTTAGGGATAGACAGATAGTACATAGCTTATACAAAGAGCAAACCCGAGTATTAGAATTAGAGCAGGAACGTTGGGAGGTTTACACTAGGAAAAGCGTGAGACAGGGATGCGCATTATTTCCGTTAATTTTTAACTTATACATCGAAGAGACAATGAATACCGTCAAATGCAGGAAGACAATTGGCATTATTATGCAGGGACAAAAAATTGATATGCAGTATTAACATCTAGCAAGGTAGATTCAGAAACACCTCTTAATGAACTGGAACCAGTTCTAACGGAGAGATATGGTATGAAAATACACAAAAGTAAAACTAATGTATTTAGTATGTAAAGAAGAGGAAAATAAACCAAAAGCAAGAATACAAATGAGGCGTGTACCTGCAAACGCGACCACATCTTATTTTTATCAAAATTCAGCTAACAGTGATAAAGGATACTACACCTTGCGGTCCTTTACACTGTGCAATCACTTGGTATGAAAACCGGCTAGATCCCATTTAAATACGCATGTAAATGTATCAGTGTGGAGCAAAAGCGGCTACATCCATAGCAAAGTGTGTTGCAATAGCAGCTACATCCTAAATGCAATATGCGCATACGCACCGGTCTTTTTAGGATCAACACTCAACAGAGTTCCATCATGTCGTAACTAGCAGTACGTTTTTATACACCAAATATCGAGGTAGCAAATAAAAGGTGTCTTGGTTGTAAAATAGTCATTATCATTAGGTCTCTTCAGTCCTGGTTAGATGAGTGCCTTCAT
Source organism: Platerodrilus igneus (assembly GCA_036346225.1). Taxonomy (NCBI): domain Eukaryota; kingdom Metazoa; phylum Arthropoda; class Insecta; order Coleoptera; family Lycidae; genus Platerodrilus; species Platerodrilus igneus. The sequence continues at coordinate 5,199,602 of JARFIW010001134.1, read as the reverse complement.
TGTTTCACATCTGAGCTAATTTACACATTTTTCTGAAATTTCCAAAGCCTAAATTTTTCACTGTCTACGTGCAATAGCTTGATCTAGATCTACCTCTACTTCTTTTTTTCTTATCTCTGCTTGTACAATATCTGCACAATTCCCCAAATGCCCTACAACGTTTTTATATTTCTCCTATATATTTTTTTGTTTTTTACAGATATCTTTCTTTTTCACCCATTTCTAGCACCTCTTTGTTATTAACTTTGTCTGGTAATGCTAATCATACATCTGAAGCACCTAAAGCACCACATTTCAAAAACCTTCTATTTTGTTCTTGTCTGCCTTTCTTAATGTTCTTATTTTATAGACTTACAGAGTTATGCTCCAGACACACGCTTTCAACATTTTTTTGTGTTTGTTGTCTTCGAGCACAGCAACTACTCTTTCTTGTTAGAAACCGCTTAATTAGTTTCTGTTGTTTCCTGGTATGTGAAGGGTCGGGTTCGAATCCCGACACGGTCCGCTTGAAAAATGTTAGGCGAGCATTTTTCACAAAAATACACCCTCGTTCGGATGAGAGGTAAAAATGGAGGTCCCGTGTGTGAGTGTTGTCACGCACGTTAAAGATCCCTACCTAGCTTGGAACAGCAAGGGTTCGGCAAAATTCCAAATTTTCCAGGTAAAAAAAACTCGCTTCCTGACCAATGTAGTACCTTCGGGTGGAGCATTGGAAAATCACATGTAAGGGAAGGGTGGGGCGGCTCCGTGGCGTAGTTGGTATGCGTGTGACTACTACGCCCAAGGTCCTGGGTTCGAATCCCGACACGGTTTGCTTGAAAAATGTTAGGCGAGCATATTTCACATAAATACGCCCTTGTTCGGATGTGAGGTAAAATGGTGTGTGAGTGTTGGCACGCACGTTAAAGATTTCTATGTTGCTTGGAACAGCAAGGGTTTGGCAAAAATCAAAATTTTTTAGGTAAAAAAAAACTTGCTTCCTAGCCAATGTGGTACTTTCGGGTGGAGCATTGGAAAATAACATGTAGGTTATGTGAAGGGAGTTAGGCAAACTGACCGCTACCAAGATCTCCCAAAACTTAAACATTTGCTGAATTAATAGTTTTCCAATAAATCATTCGCACAATCATCATCAGTTGAGAACAACTATAGTTATTTATAATACTCATAAGGTTTAAGTACAGTTTTTTTTCGTCTATAGGTTTTTCGTCTTAGAATTGATTGGACGCGTACTTCTATTGACTTCTATTCTGGGCTAGCCTACATATTTCACTGAATTTCCTACATCCTACATCTTTGACTATCTTTGTGAAATAGTCTACCTAGGTCTACATATATCTCTCTTTTTCCATTCTCTGCTTGTAATATATCTCACAATATTCCCCAAATGTCTGGGAACGTGTCCTATTTTTCTATTTTCTTTCTGCCCGCTTCTCTTACTGTTAAAGTTTCACAGCCATACAGTGCTGTGCTCCACACATATGCTTTAAGCAATGTTCTCATTATTTTTGTGTTTGTTGAGAGAATACGTCCTCTTAAGCAGTATCAAATACTTTTTGAATGCGAAACGTAACTTCAGTCATAAAACAATTGGAAGTAGTTAACGCGAAGTGTGAATAATGTGTTTTTCTTTCAAAGAAGCCACTTTTCCATATTGTTCGTATAGTCGATTATTCGAAATCTATAAGTTATTTGTAAATAAGTAAAGGACAGTTAATTATTTTTGACGAATGAATACACGCCAGTTAGTGAATTCGTAAACGCGATAAGAGATGGTAAGATTTGTATTACGAAATAAATCTGAACTAATGGCTAATGAAGGTAAGAAAATCACGTAAAACTAATGAAATTTTGGGTAATACATCACGCAATAAGTCATATCACCTAGAGAAGTGTAAAAGTTTTAGAACATGTGACGTACTGAGGTTTTTATTACATAAAGCCGCGACGGAATGCAAACGGGGCAGTCATTCAAGATCGATCATTCATAATAAAGTGCTCGCCGACGATACTTTTTGTCGGTAACTACGAATTTTAATAGCTGTAATTTTTAAATTGCATGCAAGGTAATGTTCGACGTTAATATATTGGTTGAAACAATCTTTTTTAACGTAAAATTGAACGTACAAATTTAAAATCTTATTGAAATACGAAGAACACAAATGGAATTATGAAGTTAGTAGAGTCATAAACGAAGGAATTAAAATTTAATTTTTTTATGCAGTTATTATGGTACAAAATGGAGATAGAAATTTGATCAACGATTTGGGTTAAAGAATTTATTTTGAAAACGCAAATGTATCTTTGTTTCAATATTTTAAAGGACATTTATGTACGATAATCAGTTTAAGTAAGTTAAACTACATAAGGGTTTGGAATATACATGTTTTTCTGTAAATGGATTTTATATGCCTGTTTTGAGGTCGAATTCGATCATTATTAAATAATATAAAAGAATAACTGAATAACTTCTGGGGGGTAAGAAAGACTATTTATTGCAACTATCTATCCTACTTTTACAATTTGTAACTAATGTGATTTACACAAGAACGGTCTGTAAGAGACTCCAAACTCTCCATATTAATCTATAGTAATTATAAAATGTTTGATTACGACTTCTGTACTCTTTATTTAGAGTTTTAATGCTGGTACAGATGTAATAATTTTGGATAGTTTGAGCTAAAGAAAGATGTTTGTGAATGTAGCATGTATTACGATTTGAAGGATTGTTTATAATTATCTTATTACGGTTGTAATATTGAAATTTGTTTGTTTATTCCACCTGAGCTAGCTAGTACGGGCATTCAAGCAATGTACTATATCATATTAATTTTGTTTTCATAATATCTTTTACTGAAGCCCAGCATAAGGGGCATATTTTTACAGCTATACATAATTCAATGTACCTTATTGGCTCCCAACGTTTGGGCAGCTTAGGCTAACAATTCACAAGGAATATACATACACACGCGCACACACGCATACACGCACGCACAAACACATGCACGCATGTACGTACGCACGCACGCGCACACACACCACACCACACACACACACACACACACACACACACACACAAATACGTACTAAACGTTATACTATTATAGATTTATACTGAGATTAGAATAAAAGCGAACTGTAAATATTATTTGAACCAGTACTGTTTTATTACTAGTAGAATACGTTTACCAGTTGCATTTTTACAGAGCTGCCATAATCGATAATCCGTTTAAAATATCAAATTATTTAAGTAGTAAATATGAAGTTTAATATTTTGAATATCAATATTGCACGTAATTTTTATCAAAGCAAATTACATTTTTATAAGGTGATGATATGACACTTTTTTGTCACCATATTTTTGTCTTAAACTTTCTTATGTTCAGCTTTTCAAAACAACATATGTAGTGATACAAAACTAGTTTTCTATATTCCATTAAAACATATGACGCTTATGTTTGTTGATTCAATATTGTATTTAGAAAATTCTTGATTACAAGGAAATGAATCTTAGAAAGATTAAAAATTAAGCTAAAGACATATTCTTAATGCGTGTAAGCTATATCAAAGACTTCTGATTACAGCGAAGGATTTATGTTAATAAAATATTAAGTATTTAATTATGACAGGTATAGTCTGTTGATTACTATAATTTTTGCTTACTTAATAATTTCTTCAGCATTCAAATTTATGTTGTGTATATATTAATAATTTTGTACAATGAATAAGAGAAACTAATTTTTATTAGATTGTAACATGTTTAATTTCAGCAATAATTATTCGCATTGAACTACGAGGATAATGCGCTAAGCGTGCCTTATTCCTTATTAATCTTCTTCCATTAAAATATCTGTGTGACATAAAGTTACTTCGTCAAGCATCTCTAGTTGTTTCTTTCGTATTCCCCACCTCAAACGTCGCTATCATTCGGTTCTTGCTTTGTCGAGGTAGTCGCCCGCTAGCAACCGCCTTACCAAGATGTATTTCCGGCTAGAGGCAGGCGATCTTCGAATAAATTATTAATGTAAGCAGGTCAAATCGTGCTAGACCTGAAACTATTTTGATACCTTCTACTAACGCGCGTCATGTAGGATTCGTCATGTAGGATTCGTCATGTAGGATTCGTCATGTAGGATTCGTCATGTAGGATTCGTCATGTAGAATTCATCATTTAGGATTCATCATTTAGGATTCGTCACTTAAGATTTGTCAATTTAGAATTTGTCTACTAAGAATTTGTTAACTAAGAATTCGTCAACTAAGAATTATGGATGTTGGTTTTGATTGCAGTCGTCCCAAATTAGAAATGGCTAGTAACCTTGCTTGAAGAATAAGAATTTCCATCTAGATTTTTCGTGTAGCAACAGAGGCAGTTTGGTTCGTTGTTAGATATAAGATATTTCATGCAGGTGTTTTGAATGTCATAAAAATTTGATTAACAGACTATCATATAAAGCATGTAAAGCTGCTATTATGTTTTCAACATGTAATCTGTGTAATTCTCAATTATTGTTGAACTGGTTCTATAAGCCGTAGAACGAAATTTTTTCAAGTTAGGTTTATATAATTACAAGCTTTGTTCCATCTGAACCTTAGATAATTTCAACGTATGTTTTCGACGTCATACTTTTTTTTGTGTTGCACAGTTGACAGATGTTGTCATCAAAGCAGATGCTTCGTGCAGCTGTCATTGAATTTAAACTAAATATTTCTATTTTTGTGATTAGCGTTTATCTACATGTAAATTATAAAATCTAAATCTGAAAATTTAAAGACACGCTGTGTAAGTATCTAGAAATTGTAATCTACCTGAAAAGATATGTCCAGGTTAGAACGTTAATTTAGTGTATTATGCTTACAAATTATTTTCACTCAAATGTTTAAAGCAGGTTCATGTTTGAAGTGTAGTTGGTTGTTTTAAAAAGTCAAAACCTTGACTTTGATATAGATGTTATTGATGAAATTTTTTTTACTTGTTAAAAAGTTCCAAAATTTTAAAAAAAAAATTTTTTTTTTAGTAAACAATTAGTTAAACTTTGAGGTTTTTATTTCGGTCAAATGCGATCAAATCTGATTACACAAAGGTAAAACTTTTGAGTAATAATTTTGTGCCAATATCATATTGGATATACATTTTTTATTTTTGATACTTTTATAGAACACAAATGGTGCTCTACATTTTTATTTATTTAATCTTTACAATTTCATACAGGAGCTGCGTCTTATTTTTGTAAGACAAGTTTTTGTTAACGAAGGCGATCGTTTTATCTTTAGGTTTCCACGTCCGCCCTTAGAAGTGTGCTCTGCTATTATCGTGATTATCTCAGTACTTGGTGGCGCCTATTTAATTTAGTTTAGCTGTGGTTTGCAAACAAAATTCGACTTACCCCCCCACTTGTTATTGCTCTACCCAGGAATAGACCCCTAGCTATGTCGGAAGATTTTTGTTCACTGGCGCCCATTAAGAAAAATAAGTTTCGCTAACGCCCACCATATTAAAAACTACAAAATTCGTATCACTGACATCCAACGTGGGGCTAGCATGATCAAAATTCGTATCAAGATGCTAATCAAAACTAAAATCGTTTCATTTTTAAAATCTAATAAAAATAAGTAGCATATGAGATTGGTTGAGATGATAAAATTAAGAAGAATATAAAAAGTGGTGTAATTACTTCAATTTGAGAATATTATAGTACTATACATCTAAATTCAAGTTGAAGGTCTATATTTACTTATTTTTTATGTATTTTGTTTCGGACACAAATAACGCCTGTGGTAATATATTTTTGCAAGTTTCAAGAGTTTTCACAAACATTCACTTTAATATTATTCTCTTAAGGATTGTCTGCGTCTACCCTTATGATGACTTTTTATTGTTGGATTTAATAGACGCCGTGGCGCCCAAGATTCTTTTGTGTTTTATGTTTAGTCTCAGTAAAATACCCCAACCATCTCAAGTCTCCGCAGGAATAGACCCCGAGTTTAGACATATCTTTAACAAAGGCCATCCTCATAAATTTCTATCCAGCGAAAGAAAAAATGTAACAGCATCTCTGTCTGCTTTAGTTTGCCTTCGGGTGTTGATTGTAGCGGACACTGTTGCTTAATAATGCCGCGACCTGGAAATTCCTTGACAAATAAAAAACATTGTTAACAGGATCTTCATGAATATGTAAGATGATATTTTTAAATAAATATTACATGCACGAGTTTAGGAATGGCGTTATTGGTTTGCTGCAGTTCGGGAAGAGACTGAAGGTGCTGGTTGTTCTTTTTCCGATATCAGGTATATTATCATGATTGACTGGATTGCTGTGTTAAACCGTTAATCATAAATACTACAAAGGAGCGCTAATAAAGCTAAGGGACTAACAATAAAGCAAATACCGTATTTATGGAAGAACGACTCATGGATTTGTATCAGGCAATGCGTTTTCTCACAATACGTGATGCAATTATTGGCGGACAAGTACATTCTTGCGTTTGCCCATCTGAATATGTCAAATCTCGCACATGTGACTTCTACCTGTTAACAAAAGTGAATCAATAGTGCATTGACTGCAACACATGTTCGCTTTGTTCAACATGTAAAAACAGAAAGGTGAGAGTTGTTGTTGAGGCTGACAACTGATAAGTTGCAGCACTATTTTGAACAACGAAAGAGACGTATGTAGCGGTATATGAACAGCGTAGGAGAGTATATTGAAGGAAATAGAAGTTAAATACATATTTACTTGAAATAAATCAGGTATTTCATATGTTTCGTTATATAATTGCGACCCCTTGTAACTGTTTCCAAATGGCAAGCACATTGTAAAACTGGTAAGCCAGACGTGCAAAGTAAGTTAATTTTGTCAAACAAATAACTTTCTCACTTGGAGATGTAGTTTCCTGAATTAAATACCAATTAAAGGAATCATTTGTTACAAGTCGTATGCATTTACATAAACAATGACTAAAAGTTTGTACTAACCATTAAAATTATGCTCTTAATACAAATGAGCAATAGTTCTTCATTTTGTAATCCCCAGTCGTACGGAACGCCTTTGCGTGTTTGAGCAACAAGAATAAGGACAAAATTTACCATCTCCAATGTATTCATTAGTATAATTGTATACAAAAAAAAGAAAGTCCATCCAAAAGTTTGATTAAAGGAGTCCACAAATATAGACGATTTTGTATAAATAACTCTTACTTTCCTTATTTTAATAAGGAACATTTCTACGTAGTATTCATTCCTGTACTTGATGTCCTTTAATTTGTTTTTGATATTTAACAAAATGTTATACATGTTGATGAAGATACGATTTATATAAAGGACAAACTCGTAGACCAATAGGATTACTATCAAATTGCAATAATGGCAAAGTTGATTAACCGTGTATATCAGATGCATCTCCCAGCCAATCAACTTTGAAAAAACGATATGCTCACGTACACCAGCTACTACTAAAATGGCTGTCACTGTTATAAATCTTAAATAGATCAACCAGTTTTTGGAACGTTCTTCTATGTCTTCAAGATATCTATCCAGATCGATTAGATGTTTGATTAATTTTTGGAATGTATCGACAACAGACTTAAAAAGAGAGCGCACGCTATGAACTGCAGTAGATATCAAGAATAGCACATCAGAAATTCTCCTAAAGATAATGACAGTTAATATAGGCGAACGCGTCGTTGCAAGCGTCAGATGTATTGTGTAGTAACTGTAAATAATAGATACTAAGATGATTATCCAAAATCTAAACAATTTAGCAATAAAAGTAATGTCATTATCATATAGAGGCACGAAACCAGTTATAGTTGTTAGCTGGTATAGTGGTGCTGGTATGCCTAATGTTGCAATTTTTTTCATTTTGTCACATTCAGTAAGGCTAGGACTAGAAATTTGGACTAGCTTCTAGAAATCAGATTAAGTTTCTTTAAGTACATTATTAGAAGAAGATTGATTATATTTGTCCAATCAGATTAAATGCCTTGTCATGTTTGTAATCGGGGGCATATGAACATTATTATGGTAAATCAGGAAGGTAAATATTTAAATCTTTAAATTAAAGGTATTTAATATAATCTGATTTAGTAGTATAATTTGAGAAACCCTATAACAAGCTTCATATAGTTGAAAATTGAAGGAGCACATTTATTAATAGTACAAACCACTTTATTAGCCAGTATGCAATTTGTCGATTTAATATCCATTTCGTTAACCCTTTTATTAATACAAAGTTATATTTATATTAATGAATTTTTGTCATTCCAAAGATACTTACAAGTATACCAGCGTAGAAGTAATATAATAAAAATGATTTAGATATTTTCACTTTATAAAGCTAACGGTATTTTGAAGTATTTATCTGAATAACACATTTATACATATTTGTTTGCGGGGAGGTTATTGTTAAGTGAATCTTTTGCAACAATTTCTCCTGAACATTTTCTGCTAAAGTAAGGATTTATTTATGTTAAAGTAGTTTTGTTAAATTGTTATTATTAGGTAAGTTAATAATGAATGTCTACATTCGAAATATACGTCACATAATTATTGGCACGGCAAAAAAATTAGTTAACTAGGGTACTTAGAATTCATTATCTTTGGAATAGTGTATTTCATTTAACGGAAATTATAAATATTTTGGAATGTACTGCGTTTGGTAAAAGGAAAGTTGTCTATTTGACAAGAAATTGTTAGAAATAATCGGAAATGATGACTATAATTTGATATTGCCAAGAGAAAATAATCTTGAAACTGATGTAAAGAGTGACTATAAATAAAATGCAAATGAAGCTTGGTCATTTGATAAAATTAGGCCACTACTTGTTCAGAAAAATGGTGCAATTATTATTGAAACAAAAAAAAAACAGAAAATATTGTACCAGAGAAAACGGAAAACGCAAACGGATATGTTGAAACAGTTTGGAAAAGAGCCGATAGAGCGACTATCTTTCCAAATAACATCAATTCTTACAATTCATAGAAGCAGATATGCAAGGTTACCACGAGCGCAAAAAACCGGTTTTCTTATGGGATTTAACATGGGAAATTCGTAGGTCCAAAAAGACCATTTTTGCCAGATACAAAGGTCATTCACCACGGGCGATCCTACATTCACCGTTCACGTGACCTTTGCACAGCCGTTTTATATGAAAATTCTGGTGCTGTCCGATCCACAATCTCCCCCCACTCTTCCTCACCCTCCACACTTAAATAAAAATGAGGAATCATTAAAATGCTTTATTACACATTGCCCTTTCATACTTTGATTTTATATACTATAACAGTAGAGTGTTTTGGGGCAGTATAGAACCTCATTTCCAGTAGCATCCTCATTTCCACACACATAGGTCCAAATAGTTTTCTTCGACTAGCCATTTTCATCTTACGCGATAAATATATCTTGTTTAGCTCATCTTCGAGATAAATCTATCTTGTTTGGTATCAATTAAAATTAGATTTTTCTCAGCTACCTGAATTTCTAGGATTTTTTAGATAGGATCATCCTCCAGGGAGCTACTCTCATTTTAAAATTTTTTACCGGCAGCGATTTCTGGCCGTTCTTATAAATTCTTTAGCCATGCGATACATCAAATGAGTCTAGAATTTTATGCAGAATCCGAATCTGCAAACAGATTTAAAATCCGACCACCCTAACCATTTTATTCACATACTCTCTAGCAGACATATTAAAGATTATTTCTTTTAAGATAAATCCATCTTGCTTGGTATCAATTAATATTAGATTTTTGTCAGCTACCTGAATTTCTAGTAATTTTTTAGATGGCATCACTCTCTAAAGCGGTACCACAATTTTAAGATTTTTTTTTACCAAGATCGATTTCTAATCACCTCTCCTTTTTAACATCTAGAATCATTTAACCAAACGTTCAAAACGACACTAACGAACAACGACTCAGACAATAAGGAGTAATCGACAGAAACCACGCAGGTAACCGACCATGGAACAGACAAGACGACAACTTAGATCCTTTCACAGAAGACGAAGTGAGATACGCACTATGCTAATCGAAGAGCAGGAAAGCACCTGGACCAGGCGGAATTCATGCGGAGATTGGCATAGCGCTACAAGAAAAATTAACACCGACGCTAACAACACTGTAGAATGCATACGACAAGCTGTTTTTTCCGAACATCTGGAAACAGGCAAATGTCGTGATTATCCCTAAAGGGAAAGGTAAAGACCCCAAACAACCGGGCTCTTACCGACCCATATGCCTTTTGAACACGCTAGAAAAAACGTATGAAAAACTATTATGTAAACGAATGCAAAAAACAAATCGACCGAGGACACCATAAATCAAGCAATACAAACCGTCAAGCAATCACACAAAAAATACGTCCTATTAATATTAGTGGACATAGAAGGCGCATTTAATAACCTTTGGTGGACTTCACTTTTTACAAGACTTACGACCATAAACTGTCCATCACAACTATACCACTCTTTCAGGAGCTACTGCAGGGACAGGTATGTAACCCTACAAGGCACGGAGAGCATTACCAAACATATAAATAAAGGTTGCCCGCAGGGGTTCATATGCGGGCCCCTATTTTGGAATACTGTAATGGATGAACTCCTGGAAAAGCTGGACACCGTTGACGAAGTGTTGTCGACGATTTGCATTCGCCGACGACATCTTGCTGGTGGTTGAAGGCAATTCCAGAAGGGAAATCGAAAGTAAAGCTAATATCGCCCTTACCCATACACAAAGTTGGTGCAAAACCAACAAAATGACCATAACACCACAAAAAACTACGTACCTTGTGATGAAGGGAACCCTGGCAAGGGACCCCACCACCAAACTAGACGGTGTAAATATAAGTAGAACACAAAATATCTGGGCTTAACATTAGACGAAAAACAGAATTACTCTGCACATATAAACACCGTCTGTGCAAGTGCAACTTCTGCAATGCAGAACATTGCAACGCTGGCCCAAAGGACTTATAAGATACCACTTAATCCCGTAATGCTATATCTCAACAGTGTGCTCGGTGCTATGGTATCATACGCCGCGAGCGCGTAGGGACATTGTCCAAACACAATCAAACCTAGACAAAAAATTGACAGTACACAACGAAGTGTTTTACTGCGACTGACGGGGGCTTATGGGACTACCGCACATGATGCACTTCGTGTACTGGTGGGAACTATGCCCTTGAACCTAGTAGTGAAACAGCGAGCTGCAATGTACAATCTTACACACAATGACAACCAACAACTACAACGCATCTTAAACACAAACCAACTGCACACGACAAAGACGGAAATAAATAACTACATACTTGCAGAATGGCAGACAAGATGGGATCAAAGCACAACCGGTAAAAGGGTATACGCAATGATCCCAAATATTAAAGACCGCCTAAAAGCCAAATACCTGGTGCCCAGTCGGGGATTTATTCATTACCTAACAGGCCACGGACCCTATCCAACATACAGTGAACGCATGAACTTAGTTGACAACAACATATGCACGTGCGGAGAAATAGGAACACCGGAACATATAGTATTTGAGTGTAATAACATACAACCGTACCTCTACGCACATAGACAAATATTATTAAACAAAACCCTACACCAGATGATTTGGAACGAAAACCTTTTTCCACACTTGAATGCACTCACACAAAAAACCACGGCAGTCACCCACCAACGTTGTCTTGACGGATAAAAAACACAAACAAAACTACCCGGACAGAGACATAATAGTACCACCTCTCCTCGAACCGAGACTCTGCCCCGGAGACCGGAGACCGATCTCCTGGAATTCCAAGAGCTCTGCTCTTGACGACCAGAAGCAACAAGATCAAACCATCAACCCGACTTTGAATCGATCCAACCCCCTAAAATGTAGAATTTGCAAGCTTCTACATATTAGCAACCCTGTCTCTAACAAATAATAACCAAAAGTAGTAGTATAAGTTAACTTTAAGTAGTAGTATAAGTTAATTGTAAGTAGTAGAATGGGGAATTTCTTTTCTCTTTAACTAACGCTAAATTTTAAGAACTTACACATACCTGAAGCAAGTAATACAGCAAACAAATCCTTTCCTCTGAAAGAACCTAACTTTTAATATTTATGTAATAGTATAAGTTCAAACATGTACAAAATTATACTAATTCAATCCAACCTCTTATTCACTGTGCAAACACAAAACACCATTCACACACTTACATTGCCTTTTCAAAATCTGGATTTCCGGCTGCCGATGGTCCAGACTGATAAGGCAACATCCGTCGAGCGTTCTTCTTTGACGATTGGGATATCCGGCTTCCGATGTTCCTGTTACTAGAGGGGGAAACGTAACATGGACCAACATCACACACAACACACATACACACAACCATCCCCCCCCCCACACACACACATACACACATAACACATGATAGTAACTTTCTGTGGGGAAGCCAGGTCTGCTTAAATTTCAGGTAGCAGACTACTGAAACGTTGGAACAAATAAATAAATAAATAAATAAAAAATTATTTAACCAAACACTTAGAGGTATTAAGACAAAGAAATTACGTACACAAAAGTTTAATAATTTATTTTATCCGATTTACAGTTTAATAAACTAATAAAATACAATTTTACGTACAAAGTATGACATTATTTTATTTTCTTCGTGTAGCCGAATCCAAGTAACCTGTAACAAGAAAAGACATTAGTGTTTTGTTTAAAAAGAAAAAGAAGGTAAGAATGTGTTCTTCGTCAACAAGACATTGCTGTTAAGACCACAATATATCTCACCGTCCAACGACACCGCGTGAAGGTAAAACACATGTCGCCGGGAGCGAAGGGATTATTAAGGATGGGAGCGAGAGGTTAAAACAGTACTCTAATCTTACAGCTAATTAAAAGTATTTTACAACTATTTACAAAGATCATGTAAAGCAATAATGATTAACATTCTTGTGCCCCCATGCACACGTCTTTGAGGTACTAGTAATCACAAATCGTTTATTATTCGAGCCAGATAAACTGACTTTATTTACCAATTGTGTGTAGATGGTGTGTTGGTTGCTCCTAATGCATGACATTGTATGCATTAGACATATAGTGCTTCTATCACTAACAGTATTTCTAAAATTGTTCGCACTGATTTGATTTTTCACGATATTTCTATTTACACCCTTAATTTTTTTAATAAAGTCTTTCTCACTTATTATACAATAAGATTTAGCTCTAGTACCTATAAACTCCAACACCAATTCCCCATTAAGTTCATCCTTAAATTTTCCCATCACCTTTTTATTAACTAAAGGAATATTATATCTATTATTAGCAAGATAATCGCTGGTATCAAAATAGTCTACATTCGCAAGAATGTCACTATACAAATCGTCTGTTTGCATACTATAAACTAAAGAGTCAGCATCCGTGTACAGAAACGAGAGTTTCGAATCATACAGAGGCTTCATGTAAGCGTAGTGCAACTCATACATCAGAGTTTTGGAAAGATCCAACATTGAGAAACTTGCATATATAGGCTTATTGTGACAGACTTTAAACCAATACATCTGTATGATGACCAAATTTTCGCTTAGTACAGTGCAGCTGCTAAAATTAGGCCTAGCGATTAAACTACTTGCGCACAATTTACGACCTTTCGGCTCCCACTTGGTAATAATTTTGACCTCTTTACGTTTGGCGACATTCTCCATGGTCTTACCGAATATAGCATTATTCATTAATTTGTAAAAGTCCTTCTAGAAAGGAGACTTTGCAGCAGTTCTTAAACTTGTATTTAAATCTATATACGGATTGAACCATGGAGATTGCTCAAATTCCAGAACCCGATGGATTGTTGTTAACGCAAGTCCATTCCGCACGCACTGTTGGAGGTTACGGTAGTGTAGAACATACTTCTTCTCGTCTTGAAGAGCGGCCATTAGTTTTGGGGTTTTGGATAGATTGTAGGGCAATGTCATATTTTCGGAGCAGAACGGTAAGTCATTATGGTTATCGTGTAGGATTTTAGGATATTCCAACTCGACTTCCGGGATATACCCCTTGTTGCTGGTTGTAGACAAGGTTAATATATCTTCTTTATCGATCTCATCTAGTTTTACCCATTTAAAACCATTTATTAGAATATGTTGACTCATAGCCCAATCATACCTTGTTATTTGCATCGAGGTAAAGTAGATACGTTGAAGGTGAACTAGGGTCATAGTCAGACATGCATTTGTTGTTGGCTTTGGCATGTCTTCTACTGCATTGCGTCAATCTCTGATTCCAGACTTGACAAAGTGCTGCATGTCAATATCCGTGAAAAGCTCCAACTTGATACCAGTTTACTTTACATAGTCTCCCAGCTTAGACTGGGAGCCGTCATGTATTGACACGGATCCAAATCATAGGTCCTCATGCATATGTTGCGAAAGTTTTCGAAGGTATCGGCTAATAGCAACACATCGGTCTTAAGGTACAAATCGCTATATTCTCCAAGCGTCTGTACGTTGAAGGTGTTTCATACTTCCTGGGCATGTGCATATTCTTCTGATGTGATGTTAGTGGACGTTAACTTGTTGTATAACGAGTCCATGCGAAAATCTGATTAATAAGTTTACGTATAGTTTAAATGAATTGGGTGAACACCCTCATGATGCGGAAATTGGGTTTGTTATAAACCAGGCAATAAAACCCTAATTACGATTGGTGTGTAGCAAGAAATATTGTATCAACCCATGTTCTGGAATTGACATACGAAAATTAGATAGCCTTTACTAATTTTCAAATAGAATTTCAAATTAACTCATTTTCTCGCGACATGCTAAAAGATCGATTAAATGACGCACCCGAAACGGATAATCTACACATACAACTAGGAGACCCGTTTTTTATCACTCTATCACTGGTGTCTGGATCAACTGAGGACGAAACGTTCCAGTTAAAAATAATAATGGGTAATAGCTCGATAGTTATAAACGAATTAGAGTGCCGCAAACTAGTCCATATGCAAACACTACTGTTGGATAAATGACTTGGGGAAGTTGATTTCACATCATATATTAAAACATCATCAACATAAATGGGTCTACGACGGTTGCTTAGTTTTCTTTCGCTCAGCAGATCAGATTTGAAAACACGCTGAGCACGACTGCAATCACATAGCTACAACCATGCCGAACCAATTGAAGAACGTGTTGGAGTTTGCAAGCGTGCATAAACAGATGAGAGTACCGTTTGATGTGTACGCAGACTTCGAAAGTACCCTCACACCGATTAGTTCCGCTACCCCCAATCCGAGAACATCTTTTACCACTAGCATCCACAAATATGAAGCTTTTAGCTTTGCCTATTATATTAAATGTTCCTATGACGAGTTCCTCAATAAATTTGAGGCGTATAGAGCACCAGATGCTGCCAAAGTTTTTATACTATTGATGAAGGAGGAGGCTAAGAGAAATCGTGTATTTTAAATCGAAATTATTTTAGTTTTCTAAATAATTCAAATTTTTCAAGTTCATTCATCGAGTACTAAAACCCATAAATCAAACGAGCAGGTGACGGATAATTATCTGCAGAAGAACAAATAACGAGAATGGACATTCTAATTAGCAAGACTATAATATGCGATAAGAAGTTTAGCAGCCCGTAAACCAAAAGATGACAGTTATTATAGATAAGCATTTCTACATTCATTCTTTAAACTACCCAATTAAGAGAATATAGTAAAATCTTTTCCGACGTAATATGACAACAATTTAAATAAGATGAATGTGAAAAATAATCTCATTTCCAGAAAAATTACATAAGCAGTCAGATGGATGTTTCTAGATTTTATGACGTAGGAACATTGATGCTATATAAACTGGTAAATAATCAGAACGAGATTAATTACCAATTGTCTTTTTTCATTTAATTGCGAAACGTCTTTCTGTCGGTCAATTACTTATTCTCAATTGTGAATGACAATTGAATTAAATTGCATTCTAAGTTCATGTTAGTATTCTACAAACGTTTAAAATATTTGTCAATAACCATGTGTCTAAAAGTTACAAAGTATAACGATTGACGTTTCAGCTGATTTTTATTTAAATATGAGAAATTCAAATTGGAAGTAAATAAAGCAATTGCTTGAATAGCAATAAATTCCTGAACGATAAATTTGAGTTTAAAGAAAAGAATACGACATGGATTTTCAAATAATGTATTGGTAAATTACTTTTAAAAGAAAAGGAAGAACATGTATCGTGAAAATTTAATTCGAACATAAATCGATTTATGAGTCCCTGTATAATTTAATGGTGAATTCAAGTATATTATTGTTTCAAAATTTTTTCAAGGACAATTTATTTGCTCTATTTTGAATAGATTAAATTGCGTAAGAGTATATTATGTAGGTTGTTTTTTCGTAAATGGCTAAATTTCAAATTTGTAGGAGGTCAAATTCCGATTTAATTTGGCCATTTGAGGTAAGAAAGATAATTAGAATTATCTATGCACATCCCCAAAAATTTGTACATAGCGGGACTTACATATAGAAAGACTTGTGAAATATTAATCAGAGAAGGTTTATGAACTCTATTTTAGTAACTTGTAGTTATAAAAATGTGTTTTTTTAGACTTAAGATGGGCAGAAATACTGAACTTTATTTATAGATTTTAATGCTTATATGTAAGTAATATGTTTTTGATAATGTGTGTTGAAAAAAAATTGTTGATGTTGTAACATTTTTTTTTTTTCTCTCTAATCGTTGGCTCCGCTAGCCTCACGCATGGGCGCTAGTGAAACGATTGCCCCAAAAGGCCTCACGTTGCCGGCGCCAGTGAAGCGTATTTCCTTGGCTTACTAAAACACCAGCCTGGCACTACTTTATTAACACCATACTTCAAGTTAGGTGTCTGCAAAACTAAATCTTCCGACGTAACTAGGGGTCTATTCCTGGGGTAGAGCTATGAGCAATGGGGGTAAGTCGAAATCTGTGGGGGTCACACTCAAACTAAAACAAACAGGCGCCACCAAGTCCAGATTGATTTATATTAATGGCATAGCAAATTTCTAAGGGCGGACGTGGAGACCCAAAGAAAAAAGATCGCCTTCGCTGACTCAAAACTTGTCTTAACAGAATAAGACGCTGTGCCTGTAAGGAAAAATAATAATTAAGTCACATAGAAAATGGGAACACAATTTGCGTCCCTCAAATATACCTAAATGCATAGAGAATATTTTCTACATAATGGAATCATAAAAATTTAACTCTTACTGTCTTTTGTTTATCAGGTCTGATCAAACTAGATCAGAATAAAAACTTTAAATGTAGATAATTAATTTACTAGAAAGAATTTTCTTTGTTTCAGTAAATAAAATTTCATTGTAATTAAATAAAATAAATATTTGGTATTCTTGCAAAATTGTTGTAAGGCTTATCAACTGATCCTTACTCAAATATATTACAGTTCAGTGTAACTAACAATATTAAGGTTTTTTATAACCCAACCAGATCTGTGTAGGTCACTTACAAATGAATATACGAAATTTTCTCATTAATTTAACAAAATTAAAATTAGTCTGAAGTCAAAAGAATCACCAAGATATTCTCTAATTTTATCAAAAGTGGCAGTACTGTAATGCTAAACATCTGTTAGCCATTGTGCAATTGTTGACGGCATTGTTCAAACAAACAGGTGACGTGATAGCAGCTGTTAATTTACGTTGTAGCCACGTGTAGTCACATATTTACGGAACTAAGTGAAATCAAATTTGATACTGGGGAAAACCAGATTAATTACAGGTAAACTGAATAACAATTTTGTACATCTAACAAACAAAACGAAATAATGTACTTTCAGAAGGAAGTACTGAGGAAATTCTTAATTCTATTACGAACCCAATACCGGCTGTCGTCTTTGGTTGCAATGGAAACAACTTCGCAGTGCGGGGCCTGCAGCTAAATATGCTTGTTTTCCATGCTTTAATACAGATGTAGGAGCGAAGCGGATTTCTCACATTGGTTCACGGCAGCATTACTTCATAGCGTACTCCTCCGTTGTCTAATTTTATTTACAAATATAATCTTTCATTGCGTAGTCCATAAGTTAAGGTTTCTAAATTGTTACTTCAAAGTGGTCGTGCGGTTTCTAATTTATCGTTGCAATTTCTGACGTATTGTTGCGCTAAATAAATTTTAAATTAGCTAATATGATTACGAATATGCAAAATGTGGATTAAGTACTAACCGTTACTCAGGAAGTGTTTCACAAAAATAAAGCGACTCGGAGGTCACTCGCCATTCTTTTTGAATGCATCTTCACGCTGCCTTTAACTATCGACGAGTGCGCTCGCTGCGTTCTTGCATGGTGGGAGGATCATAAGTGGGGTTCTCGAACCTCTCACGCGCGCGCCAGTGGCTGTGGAATTGCACCGAACTCCGAAACAAATAGACTAATAATCCTAGATATTGTAATACTATAAAAATTTGATTGTTACTCGAATCTTTATTTTAGTTAATAAAGGTATTTCAATATTCATTGTACGTTTAATGAATAGATTCTTTTACTGCCAAAATAAAATTGTTACACTACCCCTTTCCTAAAAGAAAAAATTTTTTTTTTTTTTTTTTTAAGAAAAACTTCAAATATAACAAATACAAAAAAAAATTTTTATAACAATACTAGCCTTTCCTACCTTCCTAACTAACTATGCAATTTTATGAATTTATTCAAATGGAGGGGACAAATATTTACAAATGAGTGTGTTGGTAACTACGTGTACCTGACGTCCATCGGGAGACAAAATCGGGGAGTCACAATCGGTAATAATCAAAGTTGGGAGGGGGTCAAATTAGAGAGTCAAACACTCCACGGGACAAAAAAATTCAAATTTACCATATTTCCTGACTTGAGATTCATACTTCTAACAAGGCTAATATTTCTTACCTATAAGCAAACACTTACGATTTACTTCTAATTTCAAAAAAAACTTCACTTCCAGGAGCTCATTTAGCTCTATCTACAAAAAAAAGGAATGCTTCCTCATCAAGACAGCATAACTATTCAAAACATCATCACTACAAGGTGATAATCAAAAGTAAGACCCTACTAATAGGTTTATATTTAAACACCATCATCACAAAGTGATAATCAAAACAAAAGTGACCTAACCATAAGGTTACTTATCAAATGCAAATACAAAATATCATCGCTTCATCGTAAAGAGATGATCAAAACAAAGGTAACCTAACCATAAGGTTACTTATCAAATGCAAACACAAAATACTATCACTTTATTACAAAGAGATAATCAAAACAAAGGTAACCTAACCATAAGGTTACTTATCTAATCCAAATACAAAATATCATCACTTCATCGTAAAGAGATGATCAAAACAAAGGTAACCTAACCATAAGGTTACTCAACAAATTCAAATACAAAACATTATCACTTTATCGCAAAGAGATAATCAAAACAAAGGTAACCTAACCATAAAGTTACTTATCAAACTCAAATACAAAATTGAACCAGTCAGGGTTGTGATATCCTACACCCTACTGAATATCCTATCACTAATTTCTAACAAACAACTGATCTCATTAGTGATGGACCAAACGGTGAGACTCACCAAGCCAACTTTGACCTTATCAAATCAAAGAACTTCGAACGGTCAAAAGGAACAAGGGTAAGAATAATCTAATATTCTCTCTACCTCGATATGTAGAAATCAGGACCAATAATCAAATAGCCCACCTACTTCTACATTGTAAGGATATCTGTCAAAGACATCCTCCAAACACATTTCCGAGTAACGCGCGAGCAAAATGACCAGCGTGCACACCAAGGCACACCTCAAACTTACAAATTTTACAAAATCTCTAACCACTTATTTCACTTCTCAAATAAAATACTCAATATTAGTGAACCGACACTAAATCAAAAATCAGAACAAAACAAAACAAACCACTACGTCATTACTTAATATCAAAGAGATGACCGGACCGGAATTAATCGTCAGGATCATCATTTTCCTTTGGACACGACGCTTCAACTGGTTTCAAGTCCTTTACGTGCCATTTCCCTGCTCTCGTTCCATCTTCGTTCTCTAACTCATATACTACATTGGAATGTTTTTTCCGAACTTTACTCATAACGAACCTAGGGGCTAACTTAGCGGAAAATTTATCACTAGCACTCGAGAGGACCTTATTAGCTCTCCAAACACACTCTCCGACTCGGAATGAAATGTCTCTTCTCCTAAGATTGTAGCGTTTACTCGAACGTTGATAAGCTACATGCAAATTTTCACGGACATTTCCAAAAATATCAAACAAAGGTTGACGATCCAAAACATACGAAGGTCTACTACTGGAGACGACATCAATATCCTCACCAGGTATAAAATTATCATTATAAGCTTTTCCACTTAACTGCCTTGAGGAGCATACACAGCATTGTACCACATCTCTTGGATCTCGTACCTTGCACACAAAACTTCAAAACATGTCCAATCAACTGTGGACCATTATCACGAATAACAAATGGTGGTATTCCGTATGCAAAAAATACTTTTTCTTCTAAGAACTTCTCAATCAAATGTGCTGTGGCACTTCGCAAAGGTTGCAAAATCGAATATTTCGAAAACCAATCACCAACAACTAAAAGCCATCCACCTGCTTAAGAATCATCAATAAAAAAACTAATCATGACAATAGCTAACAAAAAAAATCAGTGTTCAGGTACACTCACACCCTACTACCAATTGAACTGTCGAAACAACTACAATGCTTCACAACGCCTAAATATGCTAGAGTGACAAACCCTCTACGAGTCTCACCTAGACTAACAATACCAAAATTTACATCAAATCAAAAAAGGATGCAAAAAAAATCTAGAGCGCCTAACTCATCTCGAGTCTCGTCTAGACTTACGCAATGCCGAGCGACCAACTCTTCCTGAGTCTCGTCTGGACTGACATACTGCTGAGCGACCAACCACGACGACAAGTTCCGCCTAGACAAAATTGCGTTGCAATGCTGATCTAAACAAAAATCTGCTAACAAAATCAAAAACGTGCTTATGCACAAGAGCAATTCTCAAATGACACGACGACAGCTCACTCCAATGTACCTTCAAGATAGAATCTCTAGCCTTATAATCAAATTTAGACAAAAATGTTCTTTATTGACTCAAACAAATCAAACAACAGGCTTATCAGCTTCTTTAGCTGACAGTCTTCCAAAAATTTTTCAAAACTGGTTTCTCACTCACTACTCCCGTTCCTCTTTAAGTAGACAAACAATTCGGAATATCCGACATGAGTACAACAGCCTAATGTTTCAATGATATCAAACTGGTAAATCTAAATGATTTGAACCTTACAAAAATTATCAAAACAAATTGTACTA
Source organism: Platerodrilus igneus (assembly GCA_036346225.1). Lineage (NCBI taxonomy): Eukaryota > Metazoa > Arthropoda > Insecta > Coleoptera > Lycidae > Platerodrilus > Platerodrilus igneus. Next base: position 5,178,229 of record JARFIW010001134.1, on the reverse strand, counting down.
CTAAAGGTAAAAATCAAAAGATGTTTTTGGTAAAATTATTTTTGCCAAAACAATATCAAAAAAAATTTAAGGGGTCAAAAAAGAATTAAAGTCAAAAGTAAATTTGGCCAAATTAATTAATTGACCGTAAGGATTAACGTTCCGACCAATCCTTTATCAAAAGCAAACAAACAAATCTAACTGTCAAATAAACTTTAAGCAAACAAATTTTGGAGCAAAATAATTTTTGGACAAATGGACTTCAAAGCAAAATAAATCTTAAGCTAACAAATTTCAAAGCAAATTAAATTTTTGAATAAACAAATTTCGAAGCAAAAATAAATTTTGAACAGACTATTTCAAAGTAAAATTATTTTTGAACAAACAAGTTTCAGAGTAAAAAATAATTTTTGAACGAACGAATCTCGAAGTAAAATTAATTTTGAACAAACAAATTTCGAGGTAAATCAAATTATGAACAAACAAATTTCGAGCTAATCAAATTATGAACAAACAAATTTCGAACTAATCAAATTATGAACAAACAAATTTCGAAGTCCCAAACGTTGAACAAACAAATTTCGACGCCCCAAACGTTGAACAAACAAATTTCGACGCCTCACACGTTGAACAAACAAATTTCGACGCCCCACGTTGGGCGCCAGTGTAACATTTTTTTTTTCTCTCTAATCGTTGGCTCCGCTAGCCTCACGCATGGGCGCTAGTGAAACGATTGCCCCAAAAGGCCTCACGTTGCCGGCGCCAGTGAAGCGTATTTCCTTGGCTTACTAAAACACCAGCCTGGCACTACTTTATTAACACCATACTTCAAGTTAGGTGTCTGCAAAACTAAATCTTCCGACGTAACTAGGGGTCTATTCCTGGGGTAGAGCTATGAGCAATGGGGGGGTAAGTCGAAATCTGTGGGGGGTCACACTCAAACTAAAACAAACAGGCGCCACCAAGTCCAGATTGATTTATATTAATGGCATAGCAAATTTCTAAGGGCGGACGTGGAGACCCAAAGAAAAAAAGATCGCCTTCGCTGACTCAAAAACTTGTCTTAACAGAATAAGACGCTGTTCCTGTAAGGAAAAATAATAATTAAGTCACATAGAAAATGGGAACACAATTTGCGTCCCTCAAATATACCTAAATGCATAGAGAATATTTTCTACATAATGGAATCATAAAAATTTAACTCTTACTGTCTTTTGTTTATCAGGTCTGATCAAACTAGATCAGAATAAAAAACTTTAAATGTAGATAATTAATTTACTAGAAAGAATTTTCTTTGTTTCAGTAAATAAAATTTCATTGTAATTAAATAAAATAAATATTTGGTATTCTTGCAAAATTGTTGTAAGGCTTATCAACTGATCCTTACTCAAATATATTACAGTTCAGTGTAACTAACAATATTAAGGTTTTTTATAACCTAACCAGATCTGTGTAGGTCACTTACAAATGAATATACGAAATTTTCTCATTAATTTAACAAAATTAAAATTAGTCTGAAGTCAAAAGAATCACCAAGATATTCTCTAATTTTATCAAAAGTGGCAGTACTGTAATGCTAAACATCTGTTAGCCATTGTGCAATTGTTGACGGCATTGTTCAAACAAACAGGTGACGTAATAGCAGCTGTTAATTTACGTTGTAGCCACGTGTAGTCACATATTTACGGAACTAAGTGAAATCAAATTTGATACTGGGGAAAACCAGATTAATTACAGGTAAACTGAATAACAATTTTGTACATCTAACAAACAAAACGAAATAATGTACTTTCAGAAGGAAGTACTGAGGAAATTCTTAATTCTATTACGAACCCAATACCGGCTGTCGTCTTTGGTTGCAATGGAAACAACTTCGCAGTGCGGGGCCTGCAGCTAAATATGCTTGTTTTCCATGCTTTAATACAGATGTAGGAGCGAAGCGGATTTCTCACATTGGTTCACGGCAGCATTACTTCATAGCGTACTCCTCCGTTGTCTAATTTTATTTACAAATATAATCTTTCATTGCGTAGTCCATAAGTTAAGGTTTCTAAATTGTTACTTCAAAGTGGTCGTGCGGTTTCTAATTTATCGTTGCAATTTCTGACGTATTGTTGCGCTAAATAAATTTTTAAATTAGCTAATATGATAACGAATATGCAAAATGTGGATTAAGTACTAACCGTTACTCAGGAAGTGTTTCACAAAAATAAAGCGACTCGGAGGTCACTCGCCATTCTTTTTGAATGCATCTTCACGCTGCCTTTAACTATCGACGAGTGCGCTCGCTGCGTTCTTGCATGGTGGGAGGATCATAAGTGGGGTTCTCGAACCTCTCACGCGCGCGCCAGTGGCTGTGGAATTGCACCGAACTCCGAAACAAATAGACTAATAATCCTAGATATTGTAATACTATAAAAATTTGATTGTTACTCGAATCTTTATTTTAGTTAATAAAGGTATTTCAATATTCATTGTACGTTTAATGAATAGATTCTTTTACTGCCAAAATAAAATTGTTACAATACCCTTTCCTAAAAGAAAATTTTTTTTTTTTTTTTTAAGAAAACTTCAAATATAACAAATACAAAAAAAAATTTTTATAACAATACTAGCCTTTCCTACCTTCCTAACTAACTATGCAATTTTATGAATTTATTCAAATGGAGGGGACAAATATTTACAAATGAGTGTGTTGGTAACTACGTGTACCTGACGTCCATCGGGAGACAAAATCGGGGAGTCACAATCGGTAATAATCAAAGTTGGGAGGGTCAAATTAGAGAGTCAAACACTCCACGGGACAAAAAAATTCAAATTTACCATATTTCCTGACTTGAGATTCATACTTCTAACAAGGCTAATATTTCTTACCTATAAGCAAACACTTACGATTTACTTCTAATTTCAAAAAAAACTTCACTTCCAGGAGCTCATTTAGCTCTATCTACAAAAAAAAGGAATGCTTCCTCATCAAGACAGCATAACTATTCAAAACATCATCACTACAAGGTGATAATCAAAAGTAAGACCCTACTAATAGGTTTATATTTAAACACCATCATCACAAAGTGATAATCAAAACAAAAGTGACCTAACCATAAAGTTACTTATCAAATGCAAATACAAAATATCATCGCTTCATCGTAAAGAGATGATCAAAACAAAGGTAACCTAACCATAAGGTTACTTATCAAATGCAAACACAAAATACTATCACTTTATTACAAAGAGATAATCAAAACAAAGGTAACCTAACCATAAGGTTACTTATCTAATCCAAATACAAAATATCATCACTTCATCGTAAAGAGATGATCAAAACAAAGGTAACCTAACCATAAGGTTACTCAACAAATTCAAATACAAAACATTATCACTTTATCGCAAAGAGATAATCAAAACAAAGGTAACCTAACCATAAGGTTACTTATCAAACTCAAATACAAAATTGAACCAGTCAGGGTTGTGATATCCTACACCCTACTGAATATCCTATCACTAATTTCTAACAAACAACTGATCTCATTAGTGATGGACCAAACGGTGAGACTCACCAAGCCAACTTTGACCTTATCAAATCAAAGAACTTCGAACGGTCAAAAGGAACAAGGGAAAGAATAATCTAATATTCTCTCTACCTCGATATGTAGAAATCAGGACCAATAATCAAATAGCCCACCTACTTCTACATTGTAAGGATATCTGTCAAAGACATCCTCCAAACACATTTCCGAGTAACGCGCGAGCAAAATGACCAGCGTGCACACCAAGGCACACCTCAAACTTACAAATTTTACAAAATCTCTAACCACTTATTTCACTTCTCAAATAAAATACTCAATATTAGTGAACCGACACTAAATCAAAAATCAGAACAAAACAAAACAAACCACTACGTCATTACTTAATATCAAAGAGATGACCGGACCGGAATTAATCGTCAGGATCATCATTTTCCTTTGGACACGACGCTTCAACTGGTTTCAAGTCCTTTACGTGCCATTTCCCTGCTCTCGTTCCATCTTCGTTCTCTAACTCATATACTACATTGGAATGTTTTTTTCCGAATCATTATTATTTAAAGTATTGTTTATTTTAATAAATATTTGATATTATTATAATATTGATTGTTGGATTTTCGTAGTTTCATTTAATCTGAAATAGCAACAATACTAAAGGCATCTTTGGGCAATAATTCACACCAACGACTGGGCACATGATTTACTTCTATTCAGAGCAATATATATATATATATATATATATATATATATATATATATTGTAGTGGTTTTAAAAGGTTAAATTTAACTATAAACAAAGCAATTTCAAACACTCTGTATAGAGGAAACAACCAGAATTTACGTGCAAAATTTATTTCATTTAGTTCATTTTAAAGTAACAAGTATTAACATAATTTTACAATTAATGAATAAAATTTAGTTAGGTTCGTAAAGAAAATAAATTTTAGAAGCCAATGCAATTTATTTATTAATTTAATAGAGTTTAATTAAACGGGTAATTACGTATAATACGCATAAAAGCATGAAAAATCGATAATACCAAGGTGAAACGCTTTGCTAACACATAAACAGCCGTTGAATATAAAATACCTTGAAAAGCCAACTCTTGGAAATGTTGTGTGAAAACGTCGGTTAATTGAACACCTGCATGTTTTGGAAATGTCAGGTTTCCCTTATTTGTATAGATAGCAAACAAGTTTCAAAGAATATTGGTTAAACGACAGTCACAACGCACGTATTCAGTCCACATAGGGTAAATTTGAAACGCGGACAGTAATATCGATTTCTACCACTCAAACAAAGTTAGAAGGAAACATATAATATGCATAGGAAAAGGACAGCGTTAATATAGGCGGGGTTTTTAAGACGTCAATGGATATACTATTGGTCGATATAGTTGTACATCAGACAAACACGGGAATATTGAATGTTAATTTTTCTGAAAATATCGTAACGACGCGCTAAATTTAGCAGATTTCGAAAACGGTTGAACCACAATTTGAGGAAGTGTTATTTATATTAGCCTTTTCACGGGAAGAGCGGTAAAAACAAAGTGTAAGTATGCTAAGAAAACAAACTAATGACGATATCTACACTTACTTTAATAAAGCTTCTGAAAAACCTGATACGAATATGCAGCTGTGTCATCGTGTGTGTCAGGGTATTCCAGAAATATTAATCAAGAAGAAAGGCACGTTAAATGTAAAAGGAAATAAAATTATCGTATTTATTTTAAAAATAAATTATCCATATCAGTTTGAATAAATGAGAAATTATTTTGAGCCACACAGTATAATTATCTTTATTGCAATCAATGTTACACTTTGTTCTACAAAAAACTAAACTAGATATCTCAAAAGTGTGCGTTATGTTATTAAAATCAACTACTTATATATTTGTATTAAAACAATTGTGTAGGAAGTCAAGACTCCCATCAAACCAAAGAGCATTTTTGAATCCACCCTAAAGAAACCTGCTGCGCTAAAATATGGATATCTATGAGTTGCTTGTTGTGATAATAAAATCAGTTCGTTCTTAATGGATTGGCAACCATCTCTGTCTCCATGTGAAATATTAAGCAAAAGATCATCGCAAATGGAAGCGGTACGCTGAGCTTCCTTGGTAGTCGAGTTACATGTTTTTGCAATACTTGCACCCATGATCTAAAACAGAAATATATTAATGAATCATTATTATTCAAACACTATTTTAAAAATTGAACATTTATAGATTAAGCTTTGAAGTGAATTTTATGGATGGTTTGGTTTATTTTTGTTGTTTCCAAGACACAATTTTTATTTGAAATACTAATTACTACGGCTTTGCTTTATTTTATAATCTTTATATGCAACAGTGACGCTGAACAATTGAAAGTGACAAAGTCATTAAATGGACAATGCATTGAATGACATCTACAGGGGCGTGCTTGAAGAACCAATATAAAGTAAACAAAAAAAGTGATTCTATCACGATGTGGTGTCCGAAGGGAAAGGAATGATACACAGAACGTCAGAATGGTGAATTAATTTATTTCATACCCTGAACTTAACGCTATATTAAACTTGGTATATACGTTGAATGTGCTCACAATAAGACTGTCTATTTTTCGCCATCGTGGCTCAACAGCAGGTCTTACTTATCCTAGACTATGAATACCTAGCATATATAGATACACAACACTCTCCCTTGTCAAAAAATCAGTATTACCTTTTAAATACATTAATTATTATTTTCTGGGAGGAAAAAAAAACAAAGAAACATTACAGATTCAATCGTTCGGGTGGTTTTATTTTACGAGTTGAACGTCGAACTACTGGTTCTGGAGCAATATGTTCCTGAATTTTATCATCATTTGTGGCAGTGGAAACATCACTCTGATCATTATTATCAATCGTTACATCTGTTTCTAAAGGTTTTTCAACAGAAGTTATTAATATGGGTGGTTCCACTAATATTGGTTCATCAGTAATCTCAAATTTTTCTTTCACATCTGAATCTAATGTATTTTCACCAATTGCCCTTACCTGATCTACATGTCGTTTCCATAATCGACCATTATCAAGTTGGATTGTATAATGTAAATTACCCAACCTTTCTGAAATTATACCAAACATCCATTTTACTTTTGGATCATTATAATTAGGAGCAGCTACACGTGCTCCAACTTTTAAGATTCGCGGCTCTGCATTTTTTTTAAAATCTACTTTTGACGGTAGGTAACTGGGTTTCATAAGATCTAACCTGGACCTTATCTCTCGATTAAGCAATAAAAATGAAGGTGAATTACCTGAACTACAATGTGGGATTCGTCGATACTGAAAAAGTAATCGTTGTAATTGAATTTCCTTATCCGTATATTGCTCTTCTCCCATGGCTTTTAAAGAGTTCTTTAAAATTTGAACGTATCTTTCAGCCTGTCCATTTGTAGCAGGATGAAAGGTAGCAATACATTTGTGATTAATATTATTCATTTTCATGAAGTATTCGAATTCTGCCGATTTAAATTGGCTTCCATTGTCTGAAACCAGTACTTTAGGAATACCGTACCTAGCAAACAATGAACGTAAAATTTTTATAGCTTTACTTGAAGTTATTTCTTTTAAAATAAAAATTTCTGGCCACTTGGAATACGCATCAACCACAATGAAATAATACAATCCCTTGAAAAGACCAGCAAAGTCAATGTGTATTCTTTCAAATGGTGCAGATGGTGTCAGCCAAGGATGGTAAGAATATTTAGGTGGGTTATTAGCAATTTTATTATATGCTTCACAAGTTTTAGCTAAATATTCTATATCTGAATTGATTGAAGGCCACCAGCAATAGCTGCGTGCTAATGCTTTCATCTTGACTACATCAAAATGAGCTATATGCAACTCCTTTAGAATTTTAAGTCTGTATACCTCAGGAATGACTACGCGAATTCCTCTCATTATACAATTTGCCTGAAGAGAAAATTCTTCTTGTGGAATGCGGAATCTTAATTCAGAAGGAACTATTTGACCGCTTTTTAAACCTTCGTATAATGGTTGTAATTCTTGATCTTTTACTGTTGCTTTAGCTAAAAGCTTAACTGTAATCGGTAGTGTTTCTATTTGCTGAATTTCAAAAATATCTACCATTTCGAATTTCACTACATCTTCAGAACGAACTGGAAGACGTGAAAAAGCATCTGCATTGCCATGCAACTTTGTGTTTTTATATTTGATATCATAATCAAACGCTTGTAAATACAAAGCATAGTGTTGCATACGTGATGCCGTTAATATAGGTAAATTTTTATTTGAAGAGAAAATATGAACTAATGGCTTAGAATCGGTGTATAACGTGAACCGTCTGCCATAAAGAAATTGATGGAATCGCTTCACAGCAAAAATAATTGCAAAACTTTCTTTATCAAGTTGTGAATATTTTTGTTGCGTGCTTGTAAGCGTTTGCGAAGCTGTTTGGATTGGACGTTCCTGACCATCCGGAAAAATATGTGAAATAACAGCGCCCACAGCATAGGGACTGCTATCTGTGGCTACAATTATTGGTAAATCAGGATTATAATGACATAAAACTTTGTTTCTTTGCATTTCCGCCTTTAGTTGCTTAAAAGCAGATTCACATTTTTCTGTCCAATGGAATTTCGTGTCTTTACGCAATAATTGATTTAATGGAAGAGCTACAGAGCTTAAATTTGGAAAAAATCTACCATAGTAATTTGCTAAACCCAAAAATACTCTAACCTCTGTTGTATTAGTGGGTCGTTTCATATTATCAATGGCCTCGATTTTACTTTTGAGTTTGTGTATACCATCTTTATCGATACGATATCCACAATACTCTATAGAATTTTGTAAAAAGCTACACTTATGTGAATTAATTTTTAAATTATGTTTAGCTAAGCGTTTGAAAACTTCCTCCAATCTAGCTAAATGAACTGAATCATTAGGTCCTGTAATTCTGATATCATCCAGAAATACACTCACCCCCGGAATATCTTTAAGGATATGTTCTATATTTCTTTGCCAAATTGCTGGCGCTGATGCAATACCATACATCAGTCTTGAACATTCGTACAATCCTCGATGAGTATTCAGAACTAAATACTTGCGATCATCAGGATGTACACATATTTAAGTAAGCTTGATTCAAGTCAATCTTAGAAAATTTTTCCCTCCTGCCATGGATGAGAAAAGTTCATCCACTGTTGGTAAGTGGTGATCATCCACTTGAAGAAATTTGTTAATGGTGACTTTGAAATCCCCACATAGTCGCACTTGACCATTGGGTTTAGGAACAGGTACAACTGGCGTAGCCCAATCAGATGAATTAATCTTTTTAAGCACCCCCGCTTGTACCAAATTATCTATTTCTGCATCAACTTTAGGAATTAATGCGAATGGCACACTACGCGCCTTTAAAAATACTGGTGGCGTGTCTGGTCTCATGACCAGCCTTGCAACCATGTCTTTAATTTCTCCTATACCTGCTTCCATAACAGTAGGATATTTAGCAATTAAATTTTGAATCAAAGGATTACTTTGTGATTGTAACGATAATTGATAAACTTCCGTCCAATCTAATTTAATGAAACGTAACCATTCTCTACCTAGCAATGGTGTTTTACCTGGTGACACTACATATAAATTCAGTGTATCATTAAAATTTTTATACACTACTCTTACTTTAATATAACCAAGAACATTGATTTCAGTGCCACAATAAGATACAAGTGCTAACTCTGTTTTCTCTAGCTTAATGCTTTTGAACAATTTGTTATAAATCTCCGAACTAATTAAACTTACACCTGAACCAGTGTCGATTTCAAAATTAATCTGATGTGCTTCCACCTCAAGATTGATCTTAAACATCTTTCGAAAGGTTGAATTTGCATGTTCATTACAATCTGAAACTGAATTACAATTAAATAAGCTTTCTAAACAATAATTAGTATCGTCATGAGAATTTGAATTAGAATCATTACTTGAAATGTTTTTAATCTAAGTCTTTGGTTTAAATTTTCCACATACTCTACTTAAATGCCCTTTCTTATTACATTTAGAACAAATAACATCTTTCTTGTTACAGGTATTTGCAAAATGATTTGAATTACCACATCTAAAACATACTACACTAGAATTATTTTTATTATTTCCTTTTTGAATAGGTTGCTTTTTAGAAGCATTACTTATCTTAGACACAACTGATACTAAACCTCCTGTGTGAACTTGTGCAGCGTTCCTAGCCGAAGCTTCTAAACTGCATGCTTTTGTAACTGCATTCTTCAAGTCTAAGTCTGAAGTTTCCAACAGTCGACTCTGAATGTGCTGATTACGAAGCCCGAATACGAATTGGTTCCTCAATGCTGTATCCAAATAAGTACCGAATTTACATCCTGTCGCAATTTTCTGCAGAGCTGCTAGAAATTCTTGCAGTGACTCGTCTTCGTTTTGCTTTCGTTGTCAGAAATGAAAATTTTCCATAATTTCAGGTGGTTCCGGACTATAGTATTCATTCATTTTAGAAATAATTTCTTCGTAACGAATTGTATTAGGGTCCACGGGTGCTGTTTTATCACACAAAACATCATACGCCTTGGGTCCCATGTAATGCAGTAAATACTGACCTTTCAGTTCTGCTGTAACATTGAAAATTTTGAACGCTCCTTCTAAGCGTTGAATCCATCTATTCCAATGAAATTTCGATGGGTCGAATTGTTCTATTGTGAATGGAGCTTGAAATGAGACATTTCCTACTTGAGAACTGCTCGAATGATCCCCCGGCATGATGAAATCTTACTTTTTATTGAACTTGAAACTTGAGCACGTTTTCTTTTTTTAGGTTATGTTTTTTTTTAATTTTAATCCTCGTCGCCAGTCTGTAGTGTCCGAAGGGAAAGGAATGATACACAGAACGTCAGAATGGTGAATTAATTTATTTCATACCCCGAACTTAACGCTATATTAGACTTAGTATATACGTTGAAAGTGCTCACAATAAGACAGGTCTTACTTATCCTAGACCTAGCATATATAGATACACAACACACGACCTCGTGAAATATAGAAGATTCTGGAATATCTACAGTAAGATATATAAACAGTACGGATTCGACTGTAGGGTACTCAAACTCCTCAAATAATGTTATTCAAATTGTTATTTGGGCGATTAAAATAAATCCACTACATACTGCACCCAAAGATACGACACTGGCCAGAAAGGATTTTTTTACCTGGAAATTTTGCATTTTGTCGAACCCTTGATGATTGTTAACGTTCTTTAATGTGCGTGACAACACTCACACACGGGACCTACATTTTACGTCTCATCGGAACAAGGGCGTATTTTTGTGAAAAATGCTTGCTTAGCATGTTTCAAGCGGATCGCGTCGGGATTCGAATCTGGTACCTTGGCCATATGGTCACACCCATACCAACTATGCGATGGAATCACCTACTTGAAATAAATACACCATGACGTCTATATATAACAGGATACGAGTATAAGTTCACTAGTATTTGCATGAATAAATTTACAATGTATAAATAAATTACATGGTTAAATTTAGTAATAAAAATATTATAACGTTGGGTTAAGAGTTAGTAATTACCATAAGTGATGTTTGTGGCGGCATCTGAATATATTAAAGATTTTCTGTAAATAATTGTGAATAACCAGGCCTATATTGGTTCAAATAAAGTCAGTAAGTTGAAGTTCACTACAATAATGTAACGTACAAGTACGTATAAGGTGTGTCGTATAGAACGCTACAAATATCTGCAACAGACTTTTCAAGAAAAAATTATTTCTTAGAGGCAGAAATCGAACCCACCTTCTCTGGCAGCTCACGTAAGAACCTTATATCTTTAGTTTCGTTAATTGCCGTTAGTCTACTTATTACTGTTTGTCATTTAGCATGTAGATATAGTTTATGTTTGTGTTTCGTACTAACGCTACATTCAAGCCAAGCTTTAAGAAAGTACCAATTTCGAGTTCGACCCGAGTTCGGCTCGAGCATTTCTTTCCTCGATTGGATTCGAATTCGAACCAAGCCATGCACAGCCCGAGCTCCGATAACCAAGCTTCTTTTAACTGCAGCCTAACGTTGTTTTAGTTTAAACTGTAATATTACGATTGTATTCTTTAGGAATCCATAAAAGCTAAATACGAGAATTCATCACATCCTATAGACTTACCCAAAACTGTGCTTTCCGTTTGTGTAAGATCGTTTTTCCTACGATCGACATTAAAAGACAGTTCCTTCAAAATCAAGAATTTTGAGATATGTCCAAGATGCAATATTTCTAACTCACGCCGTTCACACATCGATTATGAAACATGTAAATGTCAAGTTCAATTACTCGAAGTTTAAGTAAAAACAAATTGATGGATTTTCGACTAATTGTGTCCGAATTAAACAAAAAGTTTACGTTTGTGTTTCGTACTAACACTGTATTCAAACCAAGCTTTAAAAAAGTACCAATCTCGAGTTCTGCCCGAGTTCGGCTCGAGCGTTCCTTTCCTCGGTTGGATTCGAATTCGAACCGAGCCATCCACAGCTCGAGCCCCGAAAACTAAGTTTCTTTTAACTGCAGCTTAACGTTGCTTTAGAAACTGTAATATTACCATCGTATTCTTTAGGTATTCATAAAAGTTAAATTCGATCATTCATCACATCTTAAACTTACCCAAAACTGTTCTTTCCGTTTGTGTTAGACCGTTTTGCCTACGATCGAATGATATTAGAGGACAACTTTATAAACTTCCTTCAAATTCAAGAATTTTGAGATATTCACAATATGCAATATTTCTAATTCACGCCATTCAGACATCGATTATGAAACGTGTAAATGTTAAGTTCAATTACTCGAAGTTTAAGTAAAAACAAATTGGTGGATCTTCGACTAATTGTGCCCGAACTAAACAAAAAGCTCAAACAATTTCAGCTTAGATACACGTACACCTTTCCAATTCGATCAGATTAAAGCAATTTTGCATGCATAAGCATCAATCACGGTGATGCAAGTTAACGTGTTCCTAATTATAAGACTACAATTGTACCTAAACTACACCGTATGTGTAAATTACTACAAAAAATTTTAATTGCATAAGTGGACAGAAAAATAATAATTTTTGTAACTTCTATTATGGTGTTGAACTACCGATTTTGTTTTTCGCACAGCTGCTTCAAAAAGTTCAGTTGGTTCTGTTTGGCGAACGCCGACCCCTTTAAAAGAAATACTCCTTAAAAAAATGCAATTTATTTGGAAGTAACCGTTTGTAACGTATTTTTTTTCTTGTTGCACCAAGCCTAATAAATTAATAATAAAACAGATAAATTTTAAAGCATTTAATTCGTAAATATTCAGCCAATAAAAAGTAAAGTATAATATTCACAATAACACATAGAATCTAGGAGATTTATATTCTGTGGCTTGTTGCCAAGCGTAGTCCAGCTAATTATGAGCACTTTTGTTTCCAACGTCGAAGAATCAAGTCGCTTTTTGTAGACTAGAGATAAAAGTCAAGATGGCTCGACTAAAACACGAGGCGTCTAATAGAGTCAGAAAGAAGAACTTGAGTTGAGAACATGGAACAATAATATACATCATTTAAGACAGTTGGTATAGATTAATACAATAAATTAAACTAATATATTTCACTTTAGTGCAATATCTAATGGACATATCTACAACAACAATTTTCAATGTTAAATTATAATAAATTTTCGTCGCAGTAATTTAAAGCAGGCAGTTATGGTTTCGTTCTATCTATTTAATACGCCGTATAGAAATGGTTTATTATACAAAGAATCTTGGTACTTCAAACTTACAGATGATTAATACGCTGGAAAAATACAACAGCTGACGTCATGATTTTGCACCTGCAATTTATTTGGATACACGTGAGTGTTTGAAACTTTCCGTAACTTTGAAAGTATAGTAAATTATTATGAGATTTTCTACGTTGAATATAAGAGTAACACAAATAAAAAGTAGTTTTTTAAAGTCAATAACACACCGAATAAATATCTAGTTTGTCAGTTATTTGTACACGCATTCAATGTGTTTTAAGATATTTAAAATGACAACTTATGTCAGATAAAAAAAGATAGTATAGATTCTGTTTCTAATCTAGACGCCAGATGCAGTCTTGATTTAATTTTCACATTTTGCTTAAAAACAGTCAGGTCATGTAAAAGCTTTTTATTAGTGCTGAAATTCGTGTATATTTTTTTTGGTAGATTACAGTTAAATTTGAGTAGTTGCATTTTATGATCGCTATTTTTCTGATGATCAATCTTTGTTGTAAATGGTCAAGGAAGCGCTTCAATGATTATGGTAAAAATAAACTCATATGTTATGAACTAATAATTTATTACATGTTTGCTTAAACTAAATTTTATAGAAATGATTAATTTATACATATTTATTTTGAAGGTGGCGCCTATTAAAAATATTTTTGGTCGATTATCCACCCATGACCCATGCTCATGATCTACCCAGAGCTAACACTCTACTAGCCGTTTAACCCCTAAGAGTTTTCTTTGTCTAAAGCCGTTTTCCATCTGACATTACCCTGGGCTTGGAGTATAAAGAAGAAAATCTCGACCTAGTGATATCAGATTAAAAATAGAGAGTTTTAGTATATAGCTGATAGTCACGAGGATAAAGGGTAATAAACTTACAAAAAGTTTTAATTACCCCCGTTCGTTTTTATTTAGATTACACTGGCGCCCAACGTGGGGCTCGAACCCACGACCCTGAGATTAAGAGTCTCATGCTCTACCGACTGAGGTTTGCTTTGATATTAGTAACGTCTTCTTTTAGTTTCATTTTTGTTAAAGTTTGTTACAGTTTATAGTGGGTTCTTCTTTATATAGTTAGGACATTCGTTTGTTTGAGATTTCATCTTCAAAGATTATATAATTGAGTTACGTTAGAGATATTCAGATATTTAATTATGGCAGAAACTTATAGCATCGTACATTTACTTAAAAATGAGTTAGAATATGAATTGAACATTAGAGGCATTGAAAATTCAAGACCAGTTTCAGATAAAAGGAAAATTTTAGCAAGGTTGTTGGCCAAGTGGAGGAACAGAAGTTGAGTAGTGAAATTCCTGTTTCGGGATAAAATGATAAAGTTATTTGATATGGATATTACGAGTTTGTTTGATTTTGTATGTATTTCATCGATAATAGATTCATCTTTCAGTCTTATTAGTTATATTAGTTGTTCGATTAATGGTACACTAGTTTTTACTGTTGAAATATAGTTTTGAAGATTGCTCTTGTGCATGAGCACGTTTTGGATTAGTTTGATTGGTTTTGAGTAGCAATTTTTATGGTCGCGTTACAACGTAGTATGTTGAGTTAAGTTAGATCTGTGCGAGACTTGTTGTGGTTCATCGTGTAGCGTTATGTTAGTCTAGACGAAACTCCGGAAGGGTTGGTCGCTCAGCGTTATGTCAGTCTATGCGAGGGTCGTGGTAAGTTTGTCGCTTTAGCAATTTTGGCATCGTCACTTGAGATTATTTGAAGTCAGTTATGATGTAATTCGTTTTGCTTATTTAGTTTGTCAGTCTAGATGAGACTCAGAGAAGAGTTTGTCATTCTAGCAATTTTGTTTATAAGTCTAGGTGAGGCTCATAGAGGAGCTTGTCATTCTAGCAAGTTTATGCGTTGTGAAGCACTTTAGTTTATATCGACAGTTTGATTATGGGTAGAGTAAGCGTGTACCAGAACATTTATTAATGGTTATCATGAAGTAAAGTAGAAAATAATTTCGTATTCAAATTCCCCCTTTTTCATTTATCCGTATCTTCAAATTTAAGTCTAAGAAAATGTTTAGTATCGATGAAGATGTTAAAAAAGTCTCTGATCCTTAAGTACTTCTAATTATAGTTGATGTCAGTAGTAATTCCTTTTGGTCCATGTTTTAAACTCTTAAGTAGGACAAGATTAAAGTTAGTGAAATTTTTTTTTTGATTTGTTTAAAGTAATTTTTGTTTTAGTAGTAATAGAGCTTAATATGTTTGTTGATTTAGATGTTGCATGTGTTAAATGACCACAAAGATGTGTTAAATGACGACAAAGATGTGTTAAATGACGACAAAGATGTGTTAAATGACGACAAAGATGTGTTAAAGGACGACAAGGATGTGTTAAATGATAATTTTTGATGACGACAAGGATATGTTTATGGATTTTGAATGATGATATATTTTTTGAGGTGTTTGAGAGTGCAGCATATGTTGAGAGATGTTGCAGGTATATAGAGATGAATATGTATTCGGTGAAGAGGTGCGTATTCAGTTATGAGGTACATGATGGAGATTATAGAGAGTGTTTAGTAAAGTGTTGAGTATAGTTATATAGTTAGAGTGTGATAGAGTATTAAGCATTAAAGGAATGCTTGAGTTTTGATTTAGTAGTTTGAGACTAGGCCTGATGTGCTTATTTTTTATTGAGAGTGTACATGAGCTAAGAGAGTTCATGAAGAGTTTTTTTTGTGAGTTGCTGGTGGATGTCTCCCAGTAGGCTCAACGTATGATTTATTAGTGGTTTTGGAGTTCTTTGGTGATGAATCACTGATGTTGTAAAATTTTTGAGAGATATAGTTGAGTCTGTAGCATAGTAGTCATACAGATAATGTTGTGAGGTGTTCACTCAAAGATCAAAGGTATCTTGTTGATGAATAAGTATTGTTAATACTTTGTCTGTTTCTCGAGTGTTAGAGATTTGTTTCGTGGATGGACTTAGTAAATAACAGCTTTTGGTACTTATTAAATTCATCGATTAGTTTAAATGTAATTAGCACTTGGAAAGTTATGTACATAAACCCTTAAGACAGATATAGTAAATTAGAGAAAAGTATTCGTTGTACAGATTTTTGTTTAATAGTAATTTTGTTATACATTCGATTTTGTTTATTACAGTTCTAATTTATAGAAAATATTTTTTGCTTCAGGTAAAATCTTTTTTACTTTGATATGGTTGTTGCGTTTGTAACTATAGATGACATGCATCCACTGAGTGTTAGATTCCCTAATTATTCTTAACTGATTGACGTATATACTGATTATGACTTCGAATTTGTCCCTTTATAGGCGTGTAGTACGCGCAGTTACTAATCACTCAATCCCATGCATTAATATTCCCCATATCAATTAGTGAATGATTCTGATTTTTTGTTAAACTCATCGTTAGTTATAGTTAAAGTTTGTGCTGTTTTGTTGTGAGTTGTTAGAGGTTTATACAGTTAATAAGAGTAATTTTGAAGTTTCAGTCGAAAATTTTTTAGAAAAATTCTTCCATACCTCAATTTTTTCTCTTGGGAAGAGGCTGTGTAACGTATTTTTTTTCTTGTTGCACCAAGCCTAATAAATTAATAATAAAACAGATAAATTTTAAAGCATTTAATTCGTAAATATTCAGCCAATAAAAAGTAAAGTATAATATTCACAATAACACATAGAATCTAGGAGATTTATATTCTGTGGCTTGTTGCCAAGCGTAGTCCAGCTAATTATGAGCACTTTTGTTTCCAACGTCGAAGAATCAAGTCGCTTTTTGTAGACTAGAGATAAAAGTCAAGATGGCTCGACTAAAACACGAGGCGTCTAATAGAGTCAGAAAGAAGAACTTGAGTTGAGAACATGGAACAATAATATACATCATTTAAGACAGTTGGTATAGATTAATACAATAAATTAAACTAATATATTTCACTTTAGTGCAATATCTAATGGACATATCTACAACAACAATTTTCAATGTTAAATTATAATAAATTTTCGTCGCAGTAATTTAAAGCAGGCAGTTATGGTTTCGTTCTATCTATTTAATACGCCGTATAGAAATGGTTTATTATACAAAGAATCTTGGTACTTCAAACTTACAGATGATTAATACGCTGGAAAAATACAACAGCTGACGTCATGATTTTGCACCTGCAATTTATTTGGATACACGTGAGTGTTTGAAACTTTCCGTAACTTTGAAAGTATAGTAAATTATTATGAGATTTTCTACGTTGAATATTAGAGTAACACAAATAAAAAGTAGTTTTTTAAAGTCAATAACACACCGAATAAATATCTAGTTTGTCAGTTATTTGTACACGCATTCAATGTGTTTTAAGATATTTAAAATGACAACTTATGTCAGATAAAAAAAGATAGTATAGATTCTGTTTCCTAATCTAGACGCCAGATGCAGTCTTGATTTAATTTTCACATTTTGCTTAAAAACAGTCAGGTCATGTAAAAGCTTTTTATTAGTGCTGAAATTCGTGTATATTTTTTTTGGTAGATTACAGTTAAATTTGAGTAGTTGCATTTTATGATCGCTATTTTTTTGATGATCAATCTTTGTTGTAAATGGTCAAGGAAGCGCTTCAATGATTATGGTAAAAATAAACTCATATGTTATGAACTAATAATTTATTACATGTTTGCTTAAACTAAATTTTATAGAAATGATTAATTTATACATATTTATTTTGAAGGTGGCGCCTATTAAAAATATTTTTGGTCGATTATCCACCCATGACCCATGCTCATGATCTACCCAGAGCTAACACTCTACTAGCCGTTTAACCCCTAAGAGTTTTCTTTGTCTAAAGCCGTTTTCCATCTGACATTACCCTGGGCTTGGAGTATAAAGAAGAAAATCTCGACCTAGTGATATCAGATTAAAAATAGAGAGTTTTAGTATATAGCTGATAGTCACGAGGATAAAGGGTAATAAACTTACAAAAAGTTTTAATTACCCCCGTTCGTTTTTATTTAGATTACACGTTTTTTGGAAATATTTGTTAGGCGGATAAACTATATTACATTTTGGAACGGCACAAGATCCGGCGAATAAGGAGGACGGTCTAACACCGGGATGCTGTACTTGGCTAGAAACCTCTTAACAGACAATGCGGAATGAGCTGACGCATTGTCTTGGTGGAGAACCCATGACTTGTTCTTCCACAGTTCGGGTCGTTTTTTCCTTATTCAGCAAGAACGTAAAGGTAGTAATGTTGATTAATAGTTTGACCTTCAGGAACCCAGTGAAGATACACAATCCAATAAATATCGAAAAACATTATCATTGTTTTGAATTTTGATTTGCTCATTCGAGATTTTTGGCTCTCTGTGAAGATGGGCTCTTCCAATGCAGGGTTTGTAGCTTCGTTTCAGGATCATATGTAAAAAATCACGATTCGTCACATGTTATTATCCTTTCGAATAAGTTTGGGTAATTTTCAATGGCATTCAAAGTGTCAGTACAAACATTTTTGTGAGCTTCTTGTTGTTCAAACCTGGAGGCGGCTCCGTGGCGTAGTGGTATGTGTGTGACTACTACGCCCAAGGTCCCAGGTTCAAATCCCGACACGGTCCGCTTGAAAAATGTTAGGCGAGCATTTTTCACAAAAATACACCCTCGTTCGGATGAGAGGTAAAATGGAGGTCCCGTGTGTGAGTGTTGTCACGCACGTTAAAGATCCCTACCTTGCTTGGAACGGCAAGGGTTCGGCAAAATTCCAAATTTTCCAGGTAAAAAAAAAAACTCGCTTTCTGGCCAATGTAGTACCTTCGGGTGGAGCATTAGAAAATCAAATGTAGTGTTCAAACCTGGAAATTTTAGGTACCATTTTGACACTCACTTTTTGCATGTTAAAATTGTTATGTAAAATTTGTCGTACGGATTCTTTATCAATTTCTGCAGTTTCAGCATCCACAACAATATTTAACCGACGGTTAAATCGAATCAGATTACCGATATTTTCGACATTGTCATCCGTTTTTGACGTTATTTAATAGCCACATTTCGTATGTATATTGCTCCGAACTCTACGCTCTACGATTGGGTGCCAAAAATGCTACGAAGTTAGTTCTTAATGGCGAAGTGTTGATATGCTGTGCCTGAAACGCTCAAAAAGGAAATACATACCACGACTGCTCAGCAGCTTTCTGCAATTTATTTAGCACACACAAAAAGAGCTACGGTAAATCATATACATTTATTACATACTCATAAATAAATTATACACGCCTAAACACAAGTAAACTCTTCTTTTCCACATTATTTATACATCGCATACAACCCCTGATAAAATAATACATTTCGAGATTAATAATTCGCCAGATTAATTATTTTTCACTGATTATACAAGAAAGTAACAGGGCTTTACCATATGTTTTACTCTAACCTAGGTTTAATAAGAGCTCCTAGTAACCATAACCTCTCGTGCTACTTTTCGCACATCAAACAGCAAAAAATCCCTTTTACTTTGTACAAACAAATATTACTAAACGCCTTAACCTTTTTCTTTTAATATAAATTTCCACACTCAAATACGGAATAGAAAAATTCAATCAGTAACTCTTACCAATTTTGTCCTTTTTGTTCATAAATTATACCCACAATGCCCAAAAGTCATTGAACACCAGTTTATACACATAAGCAATAAAGAGCAACAGTTAAAGCAACAGTTATCTGAATACTATTTCTGTATATGGCCGGCTATCATTCTCTGGAGATTAGTCTCCAATCAAACTTAGTACTAAACATTTTAATATACATGTTAACTAAAAAGTTCGAATTTTAAATTTTGACAAAGAGTTTAGCAACTCGCATCAAGGTGTACATAATTTATACAGAAAAACAATATTTTAATTTGTGACGTAAATGTTTTGTACAATTTTAAATTAAATAAATTAGATTGTAGTAACCGTACCATATCAATTAGTGAATAGCTCAATTTATACTACGCTATAAATATATAAAACTCCGTTTATGGGGAAAAAAACATCATTGATAGAGACCATCTAGCGACGGTCGAAACGTCTGATTAACACACATAATGTAAAATTTTTTTTATTTATTTAGACCTTTTTCCCAAGAAACAAACTTTCAAGTATTAGTATATAAAAGAAGGTCAAGAAATACCAATCGAATATATATATTGCTGTGATATTCTCCTTTGAATGCGAGAACTGGGTCCTTTCAACAAAAAAATTCTAGTCCCACAGATTGGGCGTCATAAACGGCTGTGATCCTCTTTTCGCCTCGGCTGCTCACCTAATGTTATAAACCTCCTCATTCATAAAAAAAACAAACACATCCCTACCACAAACATCAACGTTAACTCTATTTACATCAATATTCAGAATACATTAAAATTTCAAAATTAAAACCCAGCATAAATTTCAGTTTTAAAAAGAATTTCAAGATTAATTTTATTATCATTTTAATGTGCATCCAAAATTAAAGTCCTTGTTGGATGCCTACTAATTAATATAACAATATAAGCAGACCGGAGTCTGAGTATAAAGGGAGCATCTACCACCCCTTTACGTTAATTAACCAGGTTCGTCTAATTGAGCTCAAAGACATACCCAAATTTTCATCATATTACCGAACATCAAAACTAAATACCCCTTTCTACTTAAACAAGCAAATTTCATCTTAAAATTAAAATTTTATGGTTAGTACAATTTCACTAATGTCCATTTAAAGTAAATCAATTATAAAGTTATTCAACACACACAAAAAATGTCAAACAAAATAGCATAATTTACCTGAAGGTTACTGTCCTCGTAGCTTCAAAGTACATCGTCCCTTTAGTTAATCACACCATTCCAACAGGATTATATCTACGGCTTCTAATTCTCAACGCTTTTAAAATTTTCTCCATCACCATTTATTTAAAGTTGTTTCTGGGCTTTCCCGAATTCATCTGTGTATATTTGACCCTTGTTTCGTGGATCCAGACACGTATTTGAACCATTTAATTATTAACACCCCCGAAAAATAGCAAATAACTTCATACTTCTTTCACCAATATACGCCAAAACTGCCTACTTTTGTGTATACATTTGTCGTTGTAAATTTTGCTAATTGGTACAGTGAAACTAAATTTTATTACCTTGTATCTAAGTGCACTGAAGTACATTCATGTTAGCACGTAAATAACCTACTATTTTGAATCACTAAAATATACGAGCAAAATTTTAAATTATTTTATCAAACCAAAATGCACTGTTTAACATCTTCAATCAAGTCGCGGATGTAAGAGCTTTTAACGCATCGAATAGTCAAAAGTCTAAGAGGGCTTGTTTATATTCATCTCGGTATATATAGCAAACAGCCGGCACGTCGCTTTTGTCCTCAAAACGGGTAATTCTAAAGAATTCCTCATTCTATGTTCCCAGTCTGTCGCTCGCGCGTCGGTTTTTTACGAATTTAGTACTCACCCCAGTTAAATTTCAGAAATTTCAACACGGCACGCAACGTCTGGAAATAACCGATTAAATTTTATACAGAACTGTTATTTTTACCTCTCAAGTTTGCCTTTTACTTTTAACCAATCGCAACCCCATGACGTTGCGCTACTCACGCCTTTCACTATATGTGTCTCGGTCTTGCGCATATTATCTGTCTCTATCTAACCTGTTCTTATTGATGCAAAGTGATATTCTGTATTATCGATTATTTTAGTCCACATGGAGTGTGAAATAACCCACCTTTAGCATTTCTCGTAACTATTATGCGACGTTTTCCCCAAGATTCTCTGAAACTATTCGTTATCTGCAAACTTTTCACCGTATGTGACATTTAAACTACGCAGGTGTTCAACATAATATTAATTCTCAGAGCTTTATTTTCTGGTATTATAATCTTGTGTTTTTACAAGTTTCTATAGATATTATCTGTTACTAACGGTTCAATTAACTTCAATTAAAATTAATACTCTTTAATTTTTAGTGCATCCTAATTAAATATTCAATTATTATCTGTACGTTTCGTTTAATACTCGTTGCCCAAACTTGAATCAATTAATATAAATCTTGCACGTAATTTCCATTTGGTTCTTTACTTTGGAATAATTAAATTACACGTTGAGCATTTTAAAACTGCTTATTTTTATATACAGCGTCTTGTAAATAATTTTAATCTCTTATTTTTAATAAAACGAATGAATTTTTATTCTCCACGGGTTTTTAATAAAGCGTATTATCTAATAAACTTTCTTATACACGGTGATTAAAATTATTTGATGTAATCCATTAATTTTCTACCCTGGTCTAAATATGAGTATTTTCCCCCTATTTGAATACAAATAATCCCACTTATTTGAATTCAAATATAAAACATTTAGACAAACAAAATTACAAAAAAACTGCCTATCTCTCTCTACCCTTATCTATCTAACTTACCTACTTTGTCTCCAATCGAAAAAAAAATATTTACACCTATCCTATATCCCTATCCTATTCCTAACTTTCACCTAATTCTATAAACTGAAATTATCCCTAACTTCATCCTACTCATCCATCTAATCCTATATACATCCTTTATACCTATCCTATTCCTAACTTTTAGCTAATCTTATATGAAATATCTATACTTAACCTATCTTATTTTCTTCCTACATTTACTCTTTATTCTCATCCTAAACCTATTCCTAATTATCTCCCATATTTATCCTATACCTAGCTCTATTTTCTATCAACACTTACTTCTACTCTTTGTTCATCAAGTTATTTAAATCTAACTCTCTTCTTGATCCTCCAAGTCTTTCTTCTCACCAACCTAATACTCTTCATCCCTATTTCTCCTCCTTCTATATCTATACTTATCCTCCCCATTATCTCACATGAAATAAACTTATCATCCCTATTATCTTGATTCTTAACTATTACTTCTTCTTCAGTCCCTACACTCTGTTTCTTATTTATTATTATTTTCTTTTCTGTCGACAAACCAAACGATACTACTTTACAATTATCGATTTTTCCCTCTACGGAAAATCCTATGTACCTTCTAGAATTCTTATGTAATGGAATCCTCCAGAATGAATCCCTTAAATCTACTTTATTAAAAACAAACTTGCCACTTAACCTCGTCAAAAGTAATTCTGCCTTCACCTGCTCCCGATATGCTGCTGTTGCTCCTACCCCCACTAATTCTGCATGTTTTTGTACTAAAGCTTGAACCTCTACTATCTTATCCTCTGGACATCTTATTGTGTTGATCTGTTTACCTTCATCATCCTCTATCTCTACTACATTAATACTAAACCCCGTGTCATCCTCTGTGACTTCATAACTGCCCTTCCATGGCACTACCCTATCATTAATCCTTATTACCTTCCGTTCCATATCTATCAAAACCCCTAACTTCATCATACAGTCAACACCTAAAATGCTCTGAAACTTCAGTCCAGGTACAATTACAAACTCCTGTTCACAGCTAAAACTTCCTATATCTATCCTAAGCACCACAACACTATTTACTACAGCAAACTTCTTTTTATTTGGAGCTACTAAATGGCTACGTTTTATAGGCATAATTCTATCACAAACCTTATCCCTAATTTTGCTGACGAATTCCTCCGATATTAAACTCGCCTCTGCCCCTGTATCAAGTAATACTTCTACATTATTTTCAAAAATTTCTAAATTAATAATTGGCAAACATAATTTTCTACAGTTTCTGGCTCTACTTCCTCCTCAATTTTGAAAAATTCACGTGGATGTTCATATACATTTACACAGAAATCTAGTGGTCTGTCGCGTTCTAAAATCCTGTCCCATCCTGTTTTCCGTGCTTGGTCCTGGTTGTCCTTCTACAACCTGTGCGTACGTCCTCCTCGTGTTAATATCCGTGTCCCTGTCTCTATTCGGCGTGCTGGTCACAGTCCTGTTTACCTCCGGTAAACTGTTCTGTCGCGTGTAACTAGGTCTTGGCGTCGGTCCCCTAGTCGCACTATTGCTCCTGTATTCCTGTCCTCGTCGTTCCCAATTCGGTCGAAAATTTCTGTTGTAGTCAGGCCGTCTCGGATAATTCGGTGTCCTGTTGTCAAACCTAACTGTGTTAACGTTTCGTTCTCGTATCTCTCTTGTCCGTCCAACACATACATCGTCATATCTCTGTAAGTATTCCAAAACGTCTCCCGTTCTGTGATGTTTTGTAAGGCCACGTGTTGTCTAATTTCCAGTTCAAAATGTCGTGATAGGTACTTGATTATCTGTCTGTCCGTCAATGGTGGATTCAGTTGTTTGGCCACACTGTATTTGCGGATGGCATATTGCTCCTAGAACCTGCAAACTCTCCCTTAAATTTTCCTGTAATCAAGTCGTCCCTAATCTGATCCTGTTTGTGATCACTCCAGTAATGTTGTAAAAATTTGTTTTCAAAGTCCTGATACGTGTCTATGTCCTGTCCTACTAAATTGTACCATGCCTCCGCATTGTCCTTTAATAAAGCCTTTATCGTATTTAGTTTAGTCTGTTCGTCAAATAAATTTCCCACTAGATTTCTTACACTATTAATAAAAATTTGTGGATTTACCCTGTTATCGCCATAAAACTTCATGTGTTGGTCCAATGATACTCCACCTGTAGAAAATCTGGGACCATCCCCCGTTAAATTTGACATGTTGTATTTGATACTACTAACTTCGCGTTCTGCCCTGCCTAACTGATCCCTACATGAGTCCGTCACTTCAGTCATTTTTATATTAATCTCTTCTTCACAAAAAATGCGTACTTCGGACCTTAAATGTCCCATTTCCTGTCGAAGACCTGTAATATCACGCTCATTTTTATCAACCCTATTTTCAACTTCCCCCATCTTTACGGTAAGACTATTTTTAAATTCTGAAACTTCTTGATTCGTCTTATCTATTTTCTGACTAATCTCCTCTAACTTCCTGTTCGATTCTTCACTCATTCGGTCAAATTTTCGATTTGAGTCCTCTCTCGCTCTATTCGATTCTTCCCTAGCTAATCGCATTTCCTCTAACATTCTCATCATTAACTCATTTCCTGTTTCTCCTGATTCCGTCCTCGACTGATCTCTACTGCCTCCAGCTTCTTCCATTTTCGAAATTTTCTCACACAATGCACTATCGTCACTTCCAATTTCCACTCCTTGACTCCTTAACCACTCTTTTCTCTGCATACGTTCTAATCACTCACACACACTCTAAAAATACTCTTAAATTTATACACAAACAGAAACTCTCTTTCTCAGATCGCCAGTTTCCTGGAATAAAATAACAAAAATTTTATTTGGAACTCGAGCCCTCACGTTGTGGTCGCCAAAATTTGCTGTGATATTCTCCTTTGAATGCGAGAACTGGGTCCTTTCAACAAAAAAATTCTAGTCCCACAGATTGGGCGTCATAAACGGCTGTGATCCTCTTTTCGCCTCGGCTGCTCACCTAATGTTATAAACCTCCTCATTCATAAAAAAAACAAACACATCACTACCACAAACATCAACGTTAACTCTATTTACATCAATATTCAGAATACATTAAAATTTCAAAATTAAAACCCAGCATAAATTTCAGTTTTAAAAAGAATTTCAAGATTAATTTTATTATCATTTTAATGTGCATCCAAAATTAAAGTCCTTGTTGGATGCCTACTAATTAATATAACAATATAAGCAGACCGGAGTCTGAGTATAAAGGAGCATCTACCACCCTTTACGTTAATTAACCAGGTTCGTCTAATTGAGCTCAAAGACATACCCAAATTTTCATCATATTACCGAACATCAAAACTAAATACCCTTTCTACTTAAACAAGCAAATTTCATCTTAAAATTAAAATTTTATGGTTAGTACAATTTCACTAATGTCCATTTAAAGTAAATCAATTATAAAGTTATTCAACACACACAAAAATGTCAAACAAAATAGCATAATTTACCTGAAGGTTACTGTCCTCGTAGCTTCAAAGTACATCGTCCCTTTAGTTAATCACACCATTCCAACAGGATTATATCTACGGCTTCTAATTCTCAACGCTTTTAAAATTTTCTCCATCACCATTTATTTAAAGTTGTTTCTGGGCTTTCCCGAATTCATCTGTGTATATTTGACCCTTGTTTCGTGGATCCAGACACGTATTTGAACCATTTAATTATTAACACCCCCGAAAAATAGCAAATAACTTCATACTTCTTTCACCAATATACGCCAAAACTGCCTACTTTTGTGTATACATTTGTCGTTGTAAATTTTGCTAATTGGTACAGTGAAACTAAATTTTATTACCTTGTATCTAAGTGCACTGAAGTACATTCATGTTAGCACGTAAATAACCAACTATTTTGAATCACTAAAATATACGAGCAAAATTTTAAATTATTTTATCAAACCAAAATGCACTGTTTAACATCTTCAATCAAGTCGCGGATGTAAGAGCTTTTAGCGCATCGAATAGTCAAAAGTCTAAGAGGGCTTGTTTATATTCATCTCGGTATATATAGCAAACAGCCGGCACGTCGCTTTTGTCTTCAAAACGGGTAATTCTAAAGAATTCCTCATTCTATGTTCCCAGTCTGTCGCTCTCGCGTCGGTTTTTACGAATTTAGTACTCACCCCAGTTAAATTTCAGAAATTTCAACACGGCACGCAACGTCTGGAAATAACCGATTAAATTTTATACAGAACTGTTATTTTTACCTCTCAAGTTTGCCTTTTACTTTTAACCAATCGCAACCCCATGACGTTGCGCTACTCACGCCTTTCACTATATGTGTCTCGGTCTTGCGCATATTATCTGTCTCTATCTAACCTGTTCTTATTGATGCAAAGTGATATTCTGTATTATCGATTATTTTAGTCCACATGGAGTGTGAAATAACCCACCTTTAGCATTTCTCGTAACTATTATGCGACGTTTTTCCCAAGATTCTCTGAAACTATTCGTTATCTGCAAACTTTTCACCGTATGTGACATTTAAACTACGCAGGTGTTCAACATAATATTAATTCTCAGAGCTTTATTTTCTGGTATTATAATCTTGGGTTTTTACAAGTTTTTATAGATATTATCTGTTACTAACGGTTCAATTAACTTCAATTAAAATTAATACTCTTTAATTTTTAGTGCATCCTAATTAAATATTCAATTATTATCTGTACGTTTCGTTTAATACTCGTTGCCCAAACTTGAATCAATTAATATAAATCTTGCACGTAATTTCCATTTGGTTCTTTACTTTGGAATAATTAAATTACACGTTGAGCATTTTAAAACTGCTTATTTTTATATACAGCGTCTTGTAAATAATTTTAATCTCTTATTTTTAATAAAACGAATGAATTTTTATTAAAATTATTTGATGTAATCCATTAATTTTCTACCCTGGTCTAAATATGAGTATTTTTTATATATATATATATATATATATATATATATATATATTGCTGTGAATCCTACAAAGAGCCTCTCCATTAATCTTAAACTAAGGTTTTCAAATCGAGTCCCACAGATTGGGCGTCAAGAATGCTGTGAAACCTTTTAAATTAACTGGTCCGTTTCTTCTGTTAATCGCCTCTTTACTCTTTTCCGCCTCGGCTGCTCACCTAGTTAAACCTTCATCCTCATTCATAAAAAAAACAAACACATTCCTACCACAGACATCAAAGTTAACTCTATTTACATCAATATTCATAATACATTAAAATTTCAAAATTAAATTTCAGCATAAATTTCAGTATCAGAAAACTTCAAGATTAAATTTATTATCATTTTAATGTGCATCCAGAATTAAAGTCCTTGTAGGATGCCTACTAATTAATATAACAATATATGCAAACCTGAGTCTGAGTACAAAGGGAGCATCTACCACCCCTTTACGTTAATTAACCAGGTTCGTCTAATTGAGCTCAAAGACATACCCAAATTTTCATCATAATCAAGAACATAAATACTAAATACCCCTTTCTACTTAAACAAGAAAATTTCACCTTAAAATTAAAAATTTGTTGTTAGTACAAATTCACTACTGTCCATTTTAAGTAAACAAATTATAAAGTTATTCAACACACACCAAAACATCAAAAATCGTACAACAAAGCATAAGTTACCTGAAGGTTAATGCACTCGTGGCTCCAATGTACATCGTCCTCTGTTAATCACACCATTCCAACTGGGTTATGTTTAGGTCCTCGGATTACTGGTCGCCTTTAAAATTTTCTACACCACCATACATCTAAAGTTGTTTCAGGGCTTTTCCGGAACTCATCTGTGTATATCTGAATCTTGTTTTGTGGATCCAGAGACGTTTACGAACCATTTAATTATTAACACCCCCGAAAAATAGCAAAGAAATTCATACTTCTTTCACGCTATACGCCAAAACTGCCTACTTTTGTGTATTCATTTGTCGTTGCAAATTTGAATAATTGGTACAGTGATACTAGACTTTATTACCTTGCATCTTCTTTTCTAAGTGCACTAAATCACTTTCATCGTAAAGAGCAAACTGTTTTAAAGTATTAAATAATCACCAAAATATACGAGCAAACTGTTTAAATTATTCAATCTCAATCGAAAAACTAAGAGCATTGTTTAACGCATTGAATCAAATCGAAAATCTAAGAGAGCGAAACTCATATTAACCCGGGTATATATAGTGGTTAGCCTGTCTGTCGGTTTTGTCCTCAAAACGGCCAGTTTCTAGAATTTCGTATACTATGTTCCCATCTCGACCGCCTGTGCGTCGGTTCTTATTAAATTTGCACTCGCACCAGTTAAATCTCAGAAATTTCGACACGGCTCGCAACGTCTGGGAATAACTAATTAAATTTTATACAGAAATGTTATTTTTACCTCTCAAGTTTGCCTCTTATTTTCAACCAATTGCAAACCCAGTGACGTTGCTCAACTCACGCCTTTTACTATATGTGTCTCTGTCTTGCGCATATTATCTGTCTCTATCTACCCTGTTCCGAGTGGTACAAATCTATATTCTTTAGTATCGGTTATTTTCAATCCATGTGGACTTGTGAAATAACCCACCTTATTAGCATTTCCCGTAAATATTAAGCAACGGTTTCTTTAACATTCTCTGTAACCATTTGTTATCTGCAAATTTTACGCAGAACATAAAACATTTAAAAATACGCAGGTGTTCAAACATAATACTTCTACGATCTGAATATTATTGGGTTTTTACTAGCTTTTATACATATTATATGTTACCAATGGTCCAATTAACTCCAATTAAAATAATACCCTTTAATTTTTAGTGACTCCTAATCAAATATTAATTATTATCTGTACATTTTGTTTAATACCGGTTACTTAAAATTGAGTTAATTAATATAAATTTTGCACGTAATTTCCATTTGTTTCTTTACTCGGAATAATTAAATTACACGTAGAGCATTTTAATACTGCTTCTTTTTATAGAAGGCGTCTTGTAAATAATTTAAATCTCTTCTTTTTAATGAAACGAATGAATTTTTATGCTTCACGGTTTTAATAACGCGTACCTTTTCCCAAAGCTTCTACACGGTGATTAAAATTATTTGATGTGATTATTTAATTTTCTACCTTGGTCTAAATATGAGTAATATATATATATATATATATATATATATATATATATATACAATGCTATGTTAATAGGGTCATTTAAGGGTAGCTAGGATCACTAGTATAGCGCGCTTCATGTAAACATCATGAAGGTTCAGAAAACTAGACATTTTTACAGAGAAAATGAGAAATTCAACGATTAGGCAGGAAAGCAAGTGCCAACGCCCTGTATATAAACTACAGTTATAATTATTTTAAGAAATGAAAAGTACTCTAGAAGATTTATTTAAATAAACAACTTGGCAAGTCATAAAACGACCTAGATAGAAGCTGCAACACAATACGAGTGAGTAATGCATCATTATTACACAAAGAATCCCAGTTAAACAAGCAGGTTTGAAAACGCGTAAGATAGAAAACGCATACAATTTAATACATAAATTAAATTAAGGCTATGTGACCAGAAAAGTAAAATCCAACACCTTGATAAATTAGCAATAAATACAACATGGTTATAAAAGTAAAGTTCATCAAATTTATTGTACAAACAAGACGTACGTGACCAGGGAAGGTGAAAATCCAAGAGAACCAATGCAATAACTTCAAGTCCTATGTGCAGGAAATAGCGCATCAATTTCGTATACACATCAAAAATTAGTAGAAATACCCAAAATCTTGCATGTAGGAAGCACGTACAAAGCTTTGATTGTTGAACTATGCGCTTGTCAACAGATAGACGTTCCTTTTAAATACGGCAGGATTTGTAAACAAATCAGTTTAACTTAAATGAAGGCATGCTCCACTTCGTCTGCAAGAAGATATGTATGTAAAAGAATCACAAGTGATTTTATAGTTAATAAATTGTATAATGGTGATAGTGCAATATTAAATAAGATTCGTCGTTTAATCCCCAAAAACGTAAGTAACAGAAGGTTATTTTTAAATAGATTCTAAGTTTTACTTTAACAAAAGGACTCTGAATAATTACTGGATCCGACGTGGAAATTCAACAAGTATTTAAACAATTACTGGATCCTTCGAGGAAACATAATAGGCATCTAAACACTTACTGGATCCGACAAGAAAATTTAACAAGGACTCTAAAATAATTTATGAATTAATCAGGAGAAGCTACAGAAAAGAAAATGCAAACCATATCTAAAGTAAATCTGAATTCAACGTTGAACTATTTAAAGCATTAACCTGAAACTGAAACAGCAGGAACTGGTCCGAATAGGGGGAATGAGTCAAGCCACAAAGGGACAACAGGTTAGCCAATCTAAATATTTTGTTGTATTTTTATTTATGAATATACATTTAATGGATCCGACCAGGAAATTTAACAAGGACTCTAAAACAATTTATTAATTAATCAGGAGAAGCTATACAAAGGAAAATGCAAACCATATTTAAAGTAGATCTAAATTCAACGTTGGACTATTTAAAGCACTAAGCTGAAACTGAAACAGCAGGAACTGGTCCGAACAGGGGGAATGAGCCAAGCCACAAAGGGACAACGGGATAGCCAATGTGAATATTCTGTTGTATTTTTATTTATGAATATTTTGAACATTGCTTTCATGAAAACTTTATGTGAGGGTCACCAAGATTATTTTAGTACATGTTATAAATTACGTAAAGATTGAAGGAAGTTTAATGAACGTTCATAAGGCTTCACATAATAATAACATGGGTGATTTTTGCTGGCTTTTTGTTTAATTAACAAAAATAATATTTATTGAAAGAATTTAATTTAATCATTAAAAGGAGGTTCTATTCAAAGATTTCTTAAACGTTTTTGTACATTGTCAATATTTTCAGAGCATTATATAAATTGTGGTTAATTGTGTTTAGATCAAAATACATAGGAAATGGAGGTACAAGTGAGACTTAGTGAAAGTCAATAAATTATTAAAATTGTGAAAAGTAGAAAGTGCCAATTTATGCAACGAAAAATAGCCGTTTTACGCTTAAAACGGCTTCATATATACCTCCAATTATACGTGCAATTATACGTCTAATTAAATCTCCAAATATACGTCCAATTAAGCGTCTTAATTAAATATCTAAATATACTTCGAAAAATATTATAAAACGTGAAGGTACTTAAATTGGACTACAAGATACTCAGAGTTAATCCAGAAATCCGAGGGGAAAAATTCATGCAACCATTAACAAATCCTTCTGGACAACAAGTAAAGTCAGTCAAGCTGTAACCATCAAAGGGTGCTGACCACCGATATTCAGAGGCAGTTCCAAGCAAGGAACACACAGGTTAGAGATCTTATTTATTATTAGTAAAAGACTTTTCAACTTTAATATTTTCTATATACCAATGCCTGTAAGGGTCAACAAAAAGGTTATTTGAGATTTTGAAAAATTGATAAAGCATCGTTTGAACGTTCAAAAAGTACTTAAGAGTAATTACAGAGATATTTTTGCTGGTTTTCAGGAAATATAAATTTGGTAAAAAATATTAATATTTTATTCAGGGGTTAATTTTTGAATATTGAACAAATCAATGTCATTGATATAAAAAAAACTGTACATATCATCAATCATTATATTGTGTGATTTTTGGATTGCTTCATTTAAATTATTTTAACAGATAAGTGATAGAAAGGAAAAGGGTTAAACTATCTTCATTGTTGTGAAGTAGGGCATTTTGTGTTTGGTAGATTGAGCTAGCCGAGAAAACAAATTCAAGGAATTATAGGATATTTAAGGAGCATATCACAGCAATAAAAATAACACTCAATCGTGGGGCTTAACGCAAATAAGAGTATATTCACAGCAATAAAAGAATTGCGCACCAATCGTGGGGCTATATCACAGCAATATATATATATATATATATATATATATATATATATTTATATATATAATAATAATAATAATAATCAGCAGTTCCTGGATTTTTTCATCAAAATAATACATAACTTAAAGTGAAAATTTTTTTTTAGTCAGTATAATAAAATAGTTAATAAATATTTTATAGATTACATCAGCTTTATTATAATAAGACGTGTTTCGGTCAGCGACCATATTCAATTAAAATTGTCTGTAATGTAAAAAAGACAATTAACTATACAGACAATTTTAATTGTGTAAGTTATAGGTTAATAGGCATAGACAAGTCACGAAAATAAATTTGTAACGACCGTGTATATAGAAAATAGGGATAATTTATTTACGCGCCAAATTAATTAGTTGTGACATTGAAAACGGACGGATAATAGCATACTTTTCTATTTATAAATCCGAATGTTAAATTTGCATAACGTGTAGAAAATTTGTAGTACGTGAAAACTCAAGGATACGATTGTAATTAGCTTTAATATTTTAAAAGTTGTAAATCAAGTACATCAACTAATAAGGAGAGCTTTTGGGTATATAAAATCAATAATGTAAACGCATATCCTCCATTTAACTAAACAAAGCGTTCGTTAAATACAAATGCTAAGAAATTCTATAAGTTAAACAACTTGGAAAATACGATTTCAAACGGACAGTTGCTTCATAAAAAAGCCTGACAGATAAATAAACAAGTTCAAGGAACATGAATGTATGTTATAACATAATTCTGTAGAAATTTAGTTAACGGTCGATGCCAAAGGCTACGAAAACAACAGGTGGTTTGAAAGCAAATTGAGACGGAATATCGATAGCGTAAAGCAGACAAAAATCACATATAATAGACGTTGGGTAAAACACTCGTTTAAAGTACGCGACAAGTTTGAAGGTCAATCACAATATCGATTTCATGTTGCTTGAATGGGATTGTAAAAGAAACAACGAATATGTGTTAGAGAGGGTAAGATAGTTGAAGGCTGAACATAAGAATGGGAGAAATGTGTGTGATTGGCTAAGTGCCAGAAAATTTCAAGAAGATCGCGATTGTTGTATTTTATTGACCAGGTTTCGGACTAAGGCGACGATGGAGTGAGAATTCTCAGTTTTACAAGTTCGTTCCGTATAAAATTTTTAGAATTGGTTACGGTAGGGGAGCTTTTCGGTTGAAATAGGGTACAAGAGGAGTGTATCGACGGATATAAATACACTGGGAGACGCAGTAAAGCTCTCTCTTACTTCGATTATTTCTTTGACTTCGCTTAGCTTTTACGGTAACACCCAAACTTAAAATTTTATAAAACGGTGTTAGTACAGTCCGTTGGAAGTAAATAAAAGTGTGAATTGCACAAGTGGGTGCTATTTGGTAGACGGTGCTGTAGATACATTCAACGAACTAACGAGGGATGTTACTAAGGTAAGCGTGCTGAGAAATTATTGGAACGAGGATACTTGGTGTTTTGTAAATGTGGAAAGTGATTAGCTTGGTCTAGAAAATTATCTGGTTAGAAACATTAAAGGCGTCTGCAGAGACTTGAATAGCGAGTGAAAATGGGTTTGATATACATCTTCAGAGGTGACAATGAAAAAAGCTTACTCCAGGTAACGAAATTAGTTTCTATTGCTATTGCTTGAATATTTTGTGCTGTTATTTTGTGCTAGAGTGATTTGACACATTGGGTGTGTATTTTATGAACATAAAAGCTCATTTGAAGGGTATATGTAAAGGACAATTTGTATTTAGTATCTATAGGTGTAAATAAATGACATAAAAATTTGATGTAAAGAGTTAAACGGGTCTTGAGGCTTGTTAAAAACGAGGATGCATGTAAGGTAACAGGGTTTATACTGAACTCACCATAGACCAGAGTAAAAGTCAATTTAGGGTTTCAAGACGGGCCCATCTACTCATATAAAACAAAAACTGTCGAAATAAATTACGTCGTGAAAATTAAAAAGTATTCAATGATTGAGATTGTAATATTTTATGAAGCTGTATATCCGAATGTGTAAATATTTACTTGGAAATGGAAAAATTTTAATTTGTATGAATAAAAGGTTGTATGTTTCGTTGCATTATTTGAGTGGTAATTTTATTTGGCAGTATATGTGAGAAAGAGCGACCTTAGGAGGTACGGATCTATGAAGAAGCAGATTTTAAAGCTGACCGTGGTGTGCAGAAATAAAGGAGGCGTTCTTCAGAGATTGGAATATTTTTTTTTTATTTTCGGGAAAAGATTTCAGGACAGCCCAACTCTGGGTCTCGATTGGTCTTTAAAAAAATTCACAGCGAATTTTATGGCGGCCAGTAGGTAAATAAGGCCGGTCCTAATTCAAAACGCGACAGACGTATTTTCCATGTGTAAAATACGTCTGTCACGTTTTGAATTAGGATCGGCCCTATATAATTTCAATGTAAAATAGTTGTGAAAACATTTGAATGTAAAATAGTTGTGAAAACATGAATTCTTATATACTTTCAATGTAAAATACTTGTGGGCACGTTTTGAATTAGGATCGGCTTTATATTACTTTCAATGAAACACACACGTATGTTGAAAAAAAAATGTAAGTGCAGAGAAGAATGTGTGTAGCTGTTTTGAATTCGGTTTTCTAGCGAGAAGTAACACGTGCACCGTTTTGAATTAGGATCGGCGTTATATACTTTTAATGTAAAATGTAAAAACCTGAATTCTTTTCAAATGTAAAATACTTGTGGGCACGTTTTGAATTAGAATCGGCTTTATATTACTTTCAATGTAACACACGTATGTTGAAAAATGTAAGTGCAGAGAAAAAATGTGTGTAGCTGTTTTGAATTCGGTTTTCTAGCGAGAAGTAACACGTGCACCGTTTTGAATTAGGATCGGCGTTATATACTTTTAATGTAAAATGTGAAAACCTGAATTCTTTTCAAATGTAAAATACTTGTGGGCACGTTTTGAATTAGGATCGGCTTTATATTACTTTCAATGTAACACACGTATGTTGAAAAATGTAAGTGCAGAGAAAAATGTGTGTAGCTGTTTTGAATTCGGTTTTTTAGCGAGAAGTTACACGTGCACCGTTTTGAATTAGGATCGGCGTTATATATTTTTAATGTAA
This sequence comes from Platerodrilus igneus, assembly GCA_036346225.1. NCBI lineage: Eukaryota > Metazoa > Arthropoda > Insecta > Coleoptera > Lycidae > Platerodrilus > Platerodrilus igneus. Next base: position 5,142,441 of record JARFIW010001134.1, on the reverse strand, counting down.
AATGTGAAAACCTGAATTCTTATTATACTTTTCAAATGTAAAAATACTTGTGGGCACGTTTTGAATTAGGATCGGCTTTATATTACTTTCAATGGAACATATTTCAAAACACACGTATGTTGAAAAATATAAGTGCAGAGAAAATGTGTGTAGATGTTTTGAATTTGGTTTTCTAGCGGGACAGTATGACAGATGCAAAAATATCGCATTCAAGTCAATTGTGTTTTAATTAAAGTGGATTCTGATTTATGTTTAGAGGCTGCAAATACATATGGGCCGGTTTCAATTCAAAATGTGTTCACTCTTGTGATAGGTTGAAAAGTGGGTTGGCAAAGTACGCAGATGGTGGTAATCTGCTATATAAGGAGATTGCTCCTGATATTAATTGAATTAGTCGAAGTTTACTGCATATATTTACATACAAACATGTATATAATTGATATTCAGGGATTTAAATACAAGAAAACGAGTTTGTGTGTAAAGAAATTGCGGTTTTGGACTTGTTGAAAGGTGTTGTTTGGCATCAAATTTTTAAACTGCCAATGCAGTCCAGTTGTTTGAGCCAAGATCATATAAAACATAACGACTGGGTGACAAAGAATATTCATGGTCTTTCTTGGGATGAATCTTCAACGGCTGGAATGGGTTTATCACATATAGCGCTTTATTTGAAGCAAATTATCCTACCCGGTGAAGAAGTATTTGTGAAGGGTCTAGAAAAGAAGAAATTGATTGAAACCTATCTAATGCAAAACGTTGTAACTGATATGCTTGCACTAGGTTGTCCTAAGATATCGGAGTTAAAAATCAACAACCGTTTAAAATATAACATCCATTGCTGTAGACACAGCAATAATAATCTGCAATGTGCAAAACAAAATACCTTGTTATTAAAAGAATGGCTTGATAATAATAAAAAACAATAGAAAGATTGTGTCTGTATTATTTATTTTAATATAATTTTACAATGTTAGCCGAAGCAAATTATCCGACTCGGTGAAGAAGTATGTGTGAACTGTGAAGGGTCTAGAAAAGAAGAAATGGATGGAAACCTATCTATTGCAAAAACAAAATACTTTGTTATTAAAAGAATGGTTTGATAATAATAAAAACAAATAGAAAAGATTGTGTATGTATTATTATTGTAGTCAGTAAGAAATCTTTAATGCTGATGTCTGCAGAAAAAACAATTAAACTCAGACAGCACGAATGGGACTCTCAACCCTGAAAGCAATTATAATTGATCAACGCAATAGCTCTTTACTGGTTTTTACAACATTTAATAAATTGTACAGATATCTCGAAAAATTTGCCAAAGACAGACAAACAGATAGGCAGACTGACTGCACCATTTTTCTCATTCTCGCTTTTAAAGAATAACAAGTCGTAGTTATTTAAATTGCGAACTCAGTTTATCTACAAGAACTATATAAACGTGGAAATTTATGAAATGCTCCAACTTTAAAAAAAATCCACTATCATTATTCTATAGAACACAACTACAACTTGACAATAAAGATTGAGCGATTATCACACACATATCTTGAGTATATATATATAAAGATATTAAATAATAAGAACAGCAGAAAATTCAACCCATGTCAGACAGCTTTTTTCTTGTCAACGATAGTCTAGTCTAATGCTTCTTCAGCATTTGCATTTCCATATTTACGTACTGAAGGCAACTCTGCAATTTTAGATCACATGCATTTCTAATTTCAATTACAATAAAAAATATGAAAGCATCTATTTGAAATGCATTTCTAACTTTAATCGCAAAAAAAATGAGAGCATCTATTCGAAATATGCACTCAGATTAAAAGTCAAAAATTGCTTTACACCGTTCTGTAAACTGAGATTACGTAGTTATTAAATCGGGAGTAATGTGAAATGAAACACACAATGTATGTTTCTTTATTGTAATCTATAAAATACATATATAATGTTATGTACTCTAGAATAAACATACTATAATTCACTTAAGTTTCCCAAATATAAAAGAACAGTTCTAACTCACTCCAACTGTGAACGGTTAAAAAAAAATTGCATTATCAATTTTATGAGAGCTGTCTTCTTCATCTTTGACGCGTGGTCGTTTTCTGGTTGTTCTTCTTCGTGTTAACTAAAAAAAAAAGATTCAAATGAATATTATATATCAAGTAAATGCGTTAAGAAAATTAAATCTATATATTAAGCTAACGAAATACATACTCTGTATTGGTGTCATTAGGTCGTACGTTGCAATTGGTGGATCTGCTCACGGCGTCAACGATTTTTCACCAGTACTTAATTTGGATTGACTATAAACTACTCAATAATTTTAGCCCAATCACTATCATTATTCTTTCCTGACAAGGACAATTTTTTTAAAAGAAAAGGTTTTCATTTTGATTTGTTTTATAGAACACACAACTACAACTTGACAATAAAGATTGAACGATTATCACACACACACATATCTTGAGTATATAAGGATATTAAACAACAAGAACAGCAGAAAATTCAACTCATGTAAGCAAGAATTTAATGCTAAGGTATTGTCTAGATAGCAATTGTAGAAAAATATGAAATCTATAGAAAATTTAATAAAGCCAGTCATGTATAAATTTTTTTAATGCTGACATCCACAGGAAAAATAAAAAGCGAGAAATTTAATGTTAACATCAACAGAATAATAAATAAATCCACTTAGACAGCATTAATGGAAGACCGGCCTGGCTTCGAAACTGTGCACGCGTATATACCATATTTTAAAATTAAAGTTGTCAATTGCAAAACAAAAAAATTAAATTTTACCTAGAAATCATTTTAAAATATTTACTTTTTTCAGTACAACTGAAAGAACTTGACTTTTATATATTTTTAATCGATATCATAGACTTTTTCTATACTGTTGGTAAAAATCTACCTGAAGTATTTATATTAAATAATAAACTGACCTGTTAGAAAAAATTAAAATTTGCATCGTTTTCTGAAAAAATTGCGTACTTTTTCAGTACAACTGAAAGAACTTGAGTTTATACATTTTTTAATCGATATCAGACTGTACAGAAACAGTAATGTTTAATTATATCAGTCAAAAACATGATGTGTTTACTATTAAACAAAACAAAATTGTTCTTAATCCAAGTGATGATAAAAGAATTCTTAGTACCTCAACCACTGATACATACGACCAGCGAGTACTGTGTTAAAATTGTTTTCGTTGCAGAAAGTAACATCAATTCCCGTCAATATTACTGTATTAGTCGATTAAGGCATGAGTTAATTTTTTACAACGTTTCTTTTTATTCGCTTAGGGCAATGCAGAGAAAGAAGTTAGAATTGAACACATTTTTATAATAAAAATAAACCTTGATACAAAAAAATCACATTCAGTTTTACTGAAAAGTTACAATTTACATGCATATATAGATAATATGTGAAATTCTTTAAAACCATGAGTGTGTAAAAAATTATTAAACAAAGACGGTTTAATCTGAGACATTTTTTTCAAAATTTGCTTTGTTTTTATTTAAAATATTTCATATGTAATCATAATAAAAAATAGCGCTGTAATTATAATGTATATTCTGTACACATCATAAATCAAAGGTCGTATAAAAACGCAACTGAATGAAAAAAAATGATGTTGTATGCTAAATTCCTTTTGTAGTGGTTTTTGCTCAGAGCTGCCTTCTGTATGTAAATATTGGAAATGCTGCATAGCGAATTGTTTGTCATAGTTATGTACTGAAAGCAACTCTGCAATTTTTTAGATAGCATGCACGATTCAAGCTTGAAAATCGTCTTGAATAAAAACGTAAATATAGGAGATTTTTTTTAACAATTTGCATCCAAAGCAATTTGCTATGCAATTATTTCTTTTACAGTTGTTTTTTGCTTACGCGTTTTTCCGTAAAACTCAGCTGAATGAAAAAAAATTAAAATTCATACTGTCTCGCTAGAAAACCAAATTCAAAGCATCTACACACACATTTTCTCTGCACTTACATTTTTTCAGCGCTTTATTTGAATCAAATTATCCGACCCGGTGAAGAAGTATTTGTGAAGGGTTTAGAAAATAAGAAATTGATTGAAACCTTCACAAGTACGCATTTTTTTTTCGTTTTGGATTTATCTAAAAATAGGATACCTTTCAATCTACCCGAGTTTAACTATATTAGCATAAATGTATTGTAGAGAAAAAAAGTAGTAGTAACCGTTCTGCTTAAAAAATCTAGTTTGTTATTGTTTAAAGATGAGTTAGCATAAGTTTGATGAGTATGTTTTTCAATATTAACAATTGCATTATCGAAGTAAACTTTTTCACGCACGTTCAGTATTTCACTATTCATTTTACATTTTAATTAAATAAATGCAGTCCTAACGATTGTAGAAACAAGCTGGAATAGTGTTATCTCGCTAGAAAACCAAATTCAAAGCATCTACACACATTTTCTCTGCACTTACATTTTTTCAGCGCTTTATTTGAATCAAATTATCCGATCCGGTGAAGAAGTATTTGTGAAGGGTTTAGAAAATAAGAAATTGATTGAAACCTTCACAAGTACGCATTTTTTTTTCGTTTTGGATTTATCTAAAAATAGGATACCTTTCAATCTACCCGAGTTTAACTATATTAGCATAAATGTATTGTAGAGAAAAAAAGTAGTAGTAACCGTTCTGTTTAAAAAATCCAGTTTGTTATTGTTTAAAGATGAGTTAGCATAAGGTTGATGAGTATGTTTTTCAATATTAACAATTGCATTATCGAAGTAAACTTTTTCACGCACGTTCAGTATTTCACTATTCATTTTACATTTTAATTAAATAAATGCAGTCCTAACGATTGTAGAAACAACGGCTGGAATAGTGTTATCATATATAACGCTTTATTTGAAACAAATTATCCGACCCGGTGAAGAAGTATTTTGTGAAGGGTTTAGAAAAGAAGAAATTGATTGAAACCTATATATAATGCAAAAACATTGTAACTGATATGCTTGCACTAAGTTGTCCTAAGCTATCGGAGTTAAAAAAAAACATCCATTGTTGTAGACACCGCAATAATAATGCGCAATGCACAAAACAAAATACCTTTTTTTTATTAAAGGAATGGCTTGATAATAATAAAAAACAATAGAAAGATTTTGTCTGTGTTTACTAATTCTCACACTGTCTTTAATTGAATATTTTGGTATTTTGGTTGCAGGTTTGATGTGGGGTAAATGATGATTTAAGAATAGTTTTTTTTTTCATTTGATTTATCAACTTTTACTAAAAGTGCGTGTAAAAATTAATAAACAACATTGACGGTTTTAATCTGAGACATTTTTTCAAAACTGGCTTTAATTTTAATAAAATTTTTATATGTAACCATAAAAAATAGCGCTGTAATGATGGTGTATTTTCTGTACACACAACATAAATCAAAGGTAGTATAAAAAACATTTGATTACTATACTGCAAGCAAGCACATTTTTTCAGTAAACGCAGCTGAATGAAAAATAAGGTTAATGAGTATGTTTTTTCACGCACGTTCAGTATTTCACTATTCATTTTTACATTTTAATTAAATAAATGTAGTCCTAACGATTATAGAAACAACGGCTGGAATGAAGTTATCATATAGCGCTTTATTTGAAGCAAATTATCCGACCCGGTGAAGAAGTATTTGTGAAGGGTTTAGAAAAGAAGAAATTGATTGAAACCTATCTAATGCAAAACATTGTAACTGATATGCTTGCACTAGATCGTCCTAAGCTATCGGAGTTAAAATCAACAATCGTTTAAAATATAACATCCATTGTTGTAGACACCGCAATAATAATAATCTGCAATGCACAAAACAAAATACCTTTTTATTAAAAGAATGGCTTGATAATAATAAAAACAATAGAAAGATTTTGTCTGTGTTTACTAATCCTCACACTGTCTTTAATTGAATATTTTGGTATTTTGGTTGCAAGTTTGATGTGGGTAAATGACGATTTAAGAATAGTTTTTTTCATTTGATTTATCAACTTTACTAAAAGTGCGTGTAAAATTAATAATTAGTAGCGCTATTTTGAAATTAACTGTGAAATGCGTGAATCTAATCAGAACAGTCGATGCAATAACGAAACACATTATAATAATCAAAGCAAATATTAGTATATTGAAGCTTGCTATTATAAATAAGGTATATGAAGACAATCGTCAGGAAAATCCTAGTAGGCTGGAATCTAATTTGGCACATCTTAAAAGTTACCTTGTACGATTGAGGTACTTGAAACGCTCTTTGGAATATCAAGGTAAAGGTATTGATGCAACGCTTTCTAGAGGTCATATTCGAAAAAATCTGATTTGGCATGATGTACAATCATGTTTTGGAAGTCGAATAATTACGGGACTTATTACCAATTTAAGTTATAGAGATCCTCTAGTGTTCTTAGACAAGGCGTTCGCTAGTTTTAAACGCAAGATTGTTGCTTGCTTAAAAAGTCAATGTTGAAAGTTAATGTAATATTGACCGTTAACTTTGTTAAGCCACAACTGGCGAAATAGATTTGAAGACGTTTCCTACTGCAAATCGTCACATCGATATAAATACCAATCTCATGTCGAAGTAAACTTTTTCACGCACGTTCAGTATTTCACTATTCATTTTTTTACATTTTAATTAAATAAATGTAGTCCTAACGATTGTAGAAACAACGGCTGGAATGAAGTTATCATATAGCGCTTTATTTGAAGCAAATTATCCGACCCGGTGAAGAAGTATTTGTGAAGGGTTTATAAAAGAAGAAATTGATTGAATCCTATATATAATGCAAAAACATTGTAACTGATATGCTTGCACTAGATTGTCCTAAGCTATCGGAGTTAAAAATCAACAATCGTTTAAAATATAACATCCATTGTTGTAGACACATCAATAATAATCTGCAATGCACAAAACAAAATACCTTTTTTTATTAAAAGAATGGCTTGATAATAATAAAAAAACAATAGAAAGATTTTGTCTGTGTTTACTAATTGGAAAAATAAAACTGTCGCGTTTTGAATTAGGACCGGTCCTATATAATTTCAAATGTAAAAATAGTTGTGAAAACATTTCAATGTAAAATACTTGTGGGTACTTTTTGAATTAGGATCGGTTTATATTACTTTCAAAGAAACACGGCTCCACTTGCTTTGCAAAGGAACTTTTAATATAAAATCAAGAAAGATTGCGGTATTGTTTATAAGTCCGGAACCGGAACAAACGTTGAACACTCTCCTTTAAGTGGATCATGATTGTTTATATTCACCTTCAAGTGTAAAACTTCTTGAATTGCCCGACCTCAATCCTTTTCGCTAAATTTCTATAATCGCTTCGAAATCTTGTCTAATACGTTCTCCTTTTACCACCGCTTGAGATGGGTATTTATATCGATGTGACGATTTGCAGTAGGAAACGTCTTCAAATCTATTTCGCCAGTTGTAGGCTTAACAAAGTTAACGGTCAATATTACATTAACTTTCAACATTGACTTTTTTAAGCAAGCAACAATCTTGCGTTTAAAACTAGCGAACGCCTTGTCTAAGAACACTAGAGGATCTCTATAACTTAAATTGGTAATAAGTCCCGTAATTATTCGACTTCCAAAACATGATTGTACATCATGCCAAATCAGATTTTTTCGAATATGACCTCTAGAAAGCGTTGCATCAATACCTTTACCTTGATATTCCAAAGAGCGTTTCAAGTACCTCAATCGTACAAGGTAACTTTTAAGATGTGCCAAATTAGATTCCAGCCTACTAGGATTTTCCTGACGATTGTCTTCATATACCTTATTTATAATAGCAAGCTTCAATATACTAATATTTGCTTTGATTATTATAATGTGTTTCGTTATTGCATCGACTGTTCTGATTAGATTCACGCATTTCACAGTTAATTTCAAAATAGCGCTACTAATTATTAATTTTACACGCACTTTTAGTAAAAGTTGATAAATCAAATGAAAAAAACTATTCTTAAATCATCATTTACCCACATCAAACTTGCAACCAAAATACCAAAATATTCAATTAAAGACAGTGTGAGGATTAGTAAACACAGACAAAATCTTTCTATTGTTTTTATTATTATCAAGCCATTCTTTTAATAAAAAAGGTATTTTGTTTTGTGCATTGCAGATTATTATTATTGCGGTGTCTACAACAATGGATGTTATATTTTAAACGATTGTTGATTTTAACTCCGATAGCTTAGGACGATCTAGTGCAAGCATATCAGTTACAATGTTTTGCATTAGATAGGTTTCAATCAATTTCTTCTTTTCTAAGCCCTTCACAAATACTTCTTCACCGGGTCGGATAATTTGCTTCAAATAAAGCGCTATATGATAACTTCATTCCAGCCGTTGTTTCTATAATCGTTAGGACTACATATATTTAATTAAAATGTAAAAAAAATGAATAGTGAAATACTGAACGTGCGTGAAAAACATACTCATCAACCTTATTTTTCATTCAGCTGCGTTTACTGAAAAATTTGCTTGCTTGCAGTATAGTAATCAAATGTTTTTACACTACCTTTGATTTATGTTGTGTGTACAGAAAATACACCATCATTACAGCGCTATTTTTATGGTTACATATAAAAATTTTATTAAAAATTAAAGCAAGTTTTGAAAAAAATGTCTCAGATTAAAACCGTCAATGATGTTTATTAATTTTTACACGCACTTTTAGTAAAAGTTGATAAATCAAATGAAAAAAAAACTATTCTTAAATCATCATTTACCCCACATCAAACTTGCAACCAAAATACCAAAATATTCAATTAAAGACAGTGTGAGGATTAGTAAACACAGACAAAATCTTTCTATTGTTTTTTATTATTATCAAGCCATTCTTTTAATAAAAAAAGGTATTTTGTTTTGTGCATTGCAGATTATTATTATTGCGGTGTCTACAACAATGGATGTTATATTTTAAACGATTGTTGATTTTTAACTCCGATAGCTTAGGACGATCTAGTGCAAGCATATCAGTTACAATGTTTTGCATTAGATAGGTTTCAATCAATTTCTTCTTTTCTAAACCCTTCACAAATACTTCTTCACCGGGTCGGATAATTTGCTTCAAATAAAGCGCTATATGATAACTTCATTCCAGCCGTTGTTTCTATAATCGTTAGGACTACATTTATTTAATTAAAATGTAAAAAAATGAATAGTGAAATACTGAACGTGCGTGAAAAAACATACTCATCAACCTTATTTTTCATTCAGCTGCGTTTACTGAAAAAATTTGCTTGCTTGCAGTATAGTAATCAAATGTTTTTTATACTACCTTTGATTTATGTTGTGTGTACAGAAAATACACCATCATTACAGCGCTATTTTTTATGGTTACATATAAAAAATTTTATTAAAAATTAAAGCAAGTTTTGAAAAAAAGTCTCAGATTAAAACCGTCAATGTTGTTTATTAATTTTTACACGCACTTTTAGTAAAAGTTGATAAATCAAATGAAAAAAACTATTCTTAAATCATCATTTACCCCACATCAAACTTGCAACCAAAATACCAAAATATTCAATTAAAGACAGTGTGAGGATTAGTAAACACAGACAAAATCTTTCTATTGTTTTTTATTATTATCAAGCCATTCTTTTAATAAAAAAAAGGTATTTTGTTTTGTGCATTGCGCATTATTATTGCGGTGTCTACAACAATGGATGTTTTTTTTAACTCCGATAGCTTAGGACAACTTAGTGCAAGCATATCAGTTACAATGTTTTTGCATTATATATATATAGGTTTCAATCAATTTCTTCTTTTCTAAACCCTTCACAAAATACTTCTTCACCGGGTCGGATAATTTGTTTCAAATAAAGCGTTATATATGATAACACTATTCCAGCCGTTGTTTCTACAATCGTTAGGACTGCATTTATTTAATTAAAATGTAAAATGAATAGTGAAATACTGAACGTGCGTGAAAAGTTTACTTCGATAATGCAATTGTTAATATTGAAAACATACTCATCAAACTTATGCTAACTCATCTTTAAACAATAACAAACTGGATTTTTAAACAGAACGGTTACTACTACTTTTTCTCTACAATACATTTATGCTAATATAGTTAAACTCGGGTAGATTGAAAGGTATCCTATTTTTAGATAAATCCAAAACGAAAAAAAAAATGCGTACTTGTGAAGGTTTCAATCAATTTCTTATTTTCTAAACCCTTCACAAATACTTCTTCACCGGGTCGGATAATTTGATTCAAATAAAGCGCTGAAAAATGTAAGTGCAGAGAAAATGTGTGTGTAGATGCTTTGAATTTGGTTTTCTAGCGAGACAGTATGAATTTTAATTTTTTTATTCAGCTGAGTTTTACGGAAAACGCGTAAGCAAAAAACAACTGTAAAAGAAATAATTGCATAGCAAATTGCTTTGGATGCAAATTGTTAAAAAATCTCCTATATTTACGTTTTTATTCAAGACGATTTTCAAGCTTGAATCGTGCATGCTATCTAAAAATTGCAGAGTTGCTTTCAGTACATAACTATGACAAACAATTCGCTATGCAGCATTTCCAATATTTACATACAGAAGGCAGCTCTGAGCAAAACCACTACAAAGGAATTTAGCATACAACATCATTTTTTTTCATTCAGTTGCGTTTTTATACGACCTTTGATTTATAATGTGTACAGAATATACATTATAATTACAGCGCTATTTTTTATTATGATTACATATAAAATATTTTAAATAAAAACAAAGCAAATTTTGAAAAAAATGTCTCAGATTAAACCGTCTTTGTTTAATAATTTTTTACACACTCATGGTTTTAAAGAATTTCACACAAATTACCTATATATGCATGTAAATTGTAACTTTTCAGTAAAACTGAATGTGATTTTTTTGTATCAAGGTTTATTTTTATTATAAAATGTGTTCAATTCTAACTTCTTTCTCTGCATTGCCCTAAGCGAATAAAAAGAAACGTTGTAAAAAAATTAACTCATGCCCTAATCGACTAATACAGTAATATTGACGGAATTGATGTTACTTTCTGCAACGAAAACAATTTTAACACAGTACTCGCTGGTCGTATGTATCAGTGGTTGAGGTACTAAGAATTATTTTATCATCACTTGGATTAAGAACAATTTTGTTTTGTTTAATAGTAAACACATCATGTTTTTGACTGATATAATTAAACATTACTGTTTCTGTACAGTCTGATATCGATTAAAAAATGTATAAACTCAAGTTCTTTCAGTTGTACTGAAAAAGTACGCAATTTTTTTCAGAAAACGATGCAAATTTTAATTTTTCTAACAGGTCAGTTTATTATTTAATATAAATACTTCAGGTAGATTTTTACCAACAGTATAGAAAAAGTCTATGATATCGATTAAAAAATGTATAAAAGTCAAGTTCTTTCAGTTGTACTGAAAAAAAGTAAATATTTTAAAATGATTTCTAGTTAAAATTTAATTTTTTTGTTTTGCAATTGACAACTTTAATTTTAAAATATGGTATATACGCGTGCACAGTTTTGAAGCCAGGCCGGTCTTCCATTAATGCTGTCTAAGTGGATTTATTTATTATTCTGTTGATGTTAGCATTAAATTTCTCGCTTTTTATTTTTCCTGTAGATGTCAGCATTAAAAAAATTTATACATGACTGGCTTTATTAAATTTTCTATAGATTTCATATTTTTCTACAATTGCTATCTAGACAATACCTTAGCATTAAATTCTTGCTTACATGAGTTGAATTTTCTGCTGTTCTTGTTGTTTAATATCCTTATATACTCAAGATATGTGTGTGTGTGATAATCGTTCAATCTTTATTGTCAAGTTGTAGTTGTGTGTTCTATAAAACAAATCAAAAATGAAAACCTTTTTTTTTTAAAAAAAAAATTGTCCTTGTCAGGAAAGAATAATGATAGTGATTGGGCTAAAATTATTGAGTAGTTTATAGTCAATCCAAATTAAGTACTGGTGAAAAATCGTTGACGCCGTGAGCAGATCCACCAATTGCAACGTACGACCTAATGACACCAATACAGAGTATGTATTTCGTTAGCTTAATATATAGATTTAATTTTCTTAACGCATTTACTTGATATATAATATTCATTTGAATCTTTTTTTAGTTAACACGAAGAAGAACAACCAGAAAACGACCACGCGTCAAAGATGAAGAAGACAGCTCTCATAGAATTGATAATGCAATTTTTTTAACCGTTCACAGTTGGAGTGAGTTAGAACTGTTCTTTATATTTGGGAAACTTAAGTGAATTATAGTATGTTTATTCTAGAGTACATAACATTATATATGTATTTTATAGATTACAATAAAGAAACATACATTGTGTGTTTCATTTCACATTACTCCCGATTTAATAACTACGTAATCTCAGTTTACAGAACGGTGTAAAGCAATTTTTGACTTTTAATCTGAGTGCATATTTCGAATAGATGCTCTCATTTTTTTTGCGATTAAAGTTAGAAATGCATTTCAAATAGATGCTTTTATATTTTTTTTGTAATTGAAATTAGAAATGCATGTGATCTAAAATTGCAGAGTTGCCTTCAGTACGTAAATATGGAAATGCAAATGCTGAAGAAGCATTAGACTAGACTATCGTTGACAAGAAAAAAGCTGTCTGACATGGGTTGAATTTTCTGCTGTTCTTATTGTTTAATATCTTTATATATATACTCAAGATATGTGTGTGATAATCGCTCAATCTTTATTGTCAAGTTGTAGTTGTGTTCTATAGAATAATGATAGTGGATTTTTTTTAAAGTTGGAGCATTTCATAAATTTCCACGTTTATATAGTTCTTGTAGATAAACTGAGTTCGCAATTTAAATAACTACGACTTGTTATTCTTTAAAAGCGAGAATGAGAAAAATGGTGCAGTCAGTCTGCCTATCTGTTTGTCTGTCTTTGGCAAATTTTTCGAGATATCTGTACAATTTATTAAATGTTGTAAAAACCAGTAAAGAGCTATTGCGTTGATCAATTATAATTGCTTTCAGGGTTGAGAGTCCCATTCGTGCTGTCTGAGTTTAATTGTTTTTTCTGCAGACATCAGCATTAAAGATTTCTTACTGACTACAATAATAATACATACACAATCTTTTCTATTTGTTTTATTATTATCAAACCATTCTTTAATAACAAAGTATTTTGTTTTTGCAATAGATAGGTTTCCATCCATTTCTTCTTTTCTAGACCCTTCACAGTTCACACATACTTCTTCACCGAGTCGGATAATTTGCTTCGGCTAACATTGTAAAATTATATTAAAATAAATAATACAGACACAATCTTTCTATTGTTTTTTATTATTATCAAGCCATTCTTTTAATAACAAGGTATTTTGTTTTGCACATTGCAGATTATTATTGCTGTGTCTACAGCAATGGATGTTATATTTTAAACGGTTGTTGATTTTTAACTCCGATAGCTTAGGACAATCTAGTGCAAGCATATCAGTTACAATGTTTTTGCATTATATATAGGATTCAATCAATTTCTTCTTTTATAAACCCTTCACAAATACTTCTTCACCGGGTCGGATAATTTGCTTCAAATAAAGCGCTATATGATAACTTCATTCCAGCCGTTGTTTCTACAATCGTTAGGACTACATTTATTTAATTAAAATGTAAAAAAATGAATAGTGAAATACTGAACGTGCGTGAAAAAGTTTACTTCGACATGAGATTGGTATTTATATCGATGTGACGATTTGCAGTAGGAAACGTCTTCAAATCTATTTCGCCAGTTGTAGGCTTAACAAAGTTAACGGTCAATATTACATTAACTTTCAACATTGACTTTTTTAAGCAAGCAACAATCTTGCGTTTAAAACTAGCGAACGCCTTGTCTAAGAACACTAGAGGATCTCTATAACTTAAATTGGTAATAAGTCCCGTAATTATTCGACTTCCAAAACATGATTGTACATCATGCCAAATCAGATTTTTTCGAATATGACCTCTAGAAAGCGTTGCATCAATACCTTTACCTTGATATTCCAAAGAGCGTTTCAAGTACCTCAATCGTACAAGGTAACTTTTAAGATGTGCCAAATTAGATTCCAGCCTACTAGGATTTTCCTGACGATTGTCTTCATATACCTTATTTATAATAGCAAGCTTCAATATACTAATATTTGCTTTGATTATTATAATGTGTTTCGTTATTGCATCGACTGTTCTGATTAGATTCACGCATTTCACAGTTAATTTCAAAATAGCGCTACTAATTATTAATTTTTACACGCACTTTTAGTAAAAGTTGATAAATCAAATGAAAAAAAAACTATTCTTAAATCGTCATTTACCCACATCAAACTTGCAACCAAAATACCAAAATATTCAATTAAAGACAGTGTGAGGATTAGTAAACACAGACAAAATCTTTCTATTGTTTTTTATTATTATCAAGCCATTCTTTTAATAAAAAAGGTATTTTGTTTTGTGCATTGCAGATTATTATTATTGCGGTGTTCTACAACAATGGATGTTATATTTTAAACGATTGTTGATTTTAACTCCGATAGCTTAGGACGATCTAGTGCAAGCATATCAGTTACAATGTTTTGCATTAGATAGGTTTCAATCAATTTCTTCTTTTCTAAGCCCTTCACAAATACTTCTTCACCGGGTCGGATAATTTGCTTCAAATAAAGCGCTATATGATAACTTCATTCCAGCCGTTGTTTCTATAATCGTTAGGACTACATTTATTTAATTAAAATGTAAAAAAATGAATAGTGAAATACTGAACGTGCGTGAAAAAACATACTCATCAACCTTATTTTTCATTCAGCTGCGTTTACTGAAAAAATTTGCTTGCTTGCAGTATAGTAATCAAATGTTTTTTACACTACCTTTGATTTATGTTGTGTGTACAGAAAATACACCATCATTACAGCGCTATTTTTTATGGTTACATATAAAAAATTTTATTAAAAATTAAAGCAAGTTTTGAAAAAAATGTCTCAGATTAAAACCGTCAATGATGTTTATTAATTTTTACACGCACTTTTAGTAAAAGTTGATAAATCAAATGAAAAAAAAACTATTCTTAAATCATCATTTACCCCACATCAAACTTGCAACCAAAATACCAAAATATTCAATTAAAGACAGTGTGAGGATTAGTAAACACAGACAAAATCTTTCTATTGTTTTTTTATTATTATCAAGCCATTCTTTTAATAAAAAAAAGGTATTTTGTTTTGTGCATTGCATATTATTATTGCGGTGTCTACAACAATGGATGTTTTTTTTAACTCCGATAGCTTAGGACAACTTAGTGCAAGCATATCAGTTACAATGTTTTTGCATTATATATATATAGGTTTCAATCAATTTCTTCTTTTCTAAACCCTTCACAAAATACTTCTTCACCGGGTCGGATAATTTGTTTCAAATAAAGCGTTATATATGATAACACTATTCCAGCCGTTGTTTCTACAATCGTTAGGACTGCATTTATTTAATTAAAATGTAAAATGAATAGTGAAATACTGAACGTGCGTGAAAAAGTTTACTTCGATAATGCAATTGTTAATATTGAAAAACATACTCATCAAACTTATGCTAACTCATCTTTAAACAATAACAAACTGGATTTTTTAAACAGAACGGTTACTACTACTTTTTTTCTCTACAATACATTTATGCTAATATAGTTAAACTCGGGTAGATTGAAAGGTATCCTATTTTTAGATAAATCCAAAACGAAAAAAAAATGCGTACTTGTGAAGGTTTCAATCAATTTCTTATTTTCTAAACCCTTCACAAATACTTCTTCACCGGGTCGGATAATTTGATTC
The DNA here is from genome assembly GCA_036346225.1 of Platerodrilus igneus. Lineage (NCBI taxonomy): Eukaryota > Metazoa > Arthropoda > Insecta > Coleoptera > Lycidae > Platerodrilus > Platerodrilus igneus. The sequence goes on along the minus strand of JARFIW010001134.1, from coordinate 5,126,597 downwards.
AAATAAAGCGCTGAAAAAATGTAAGTGCAGAGAAAATGTGTGTAGATGCTTTGAATTTGGTTTTCTAGCGAGACAGTATGAATTTTAATTTTTTTTCATTCAGCTGAGTTTTACGGAAAACGCGTAAGCAAAAAACAACTGTAAAAGAAATAATTGCATAGCAAATTGCTTTGGATGCAAATTGTTAAAAAAAAATCTCCTATATTTACGTTTTTATTCAAGACGATTTTCAAGCTTGAATCGTGCATGCTATCTAAAAAATTGCAGAGTTGCTTTCAGTACATAACTATGACAAACAATTCGCTATGCAGCATTTCCAATATTTACATACAGAAGGCAGCTCTGAGCAAAAACCACTACAAAAGGAATTTAGCATACAACATCATTTTTTTTTCATTCAGTTGCGTTTTTATACGACCTTTGATTTATGATGTGTACAGAATATACATTATAATTACAGCGCTATTTTTTATTATGATTACATATGAAATATTTTAAATAAAACAAAGCAAATTTTGAAAAAAATGTCTCAGATTAAACCGTCTTTGTTTAATAATTTTTACACACTCATGGTTTTAAAGAATTTCACACAAATTACCTATATATGCATGTAAATTGTAACTTTTCAGTAAAACTGAATGTGATTTTTTTGTATCAAGGTTTATTTTTATTATAAAATGTGTTCAATTCTAACTTCTTTCTCTGCATTGCCCTAAGCGAATAAAAAGAAACGTTGTAAAAAAATTAACTCATGCCCTAATCGACTAATACAGTAATATTGACGGGAATTGATGTTACTTTCTGCAACGAAAACAATTTTTAACACAGTACTCGCTGGTCGTATGTATCAGTGGTTGAGGTACTAAGAATTATTTTATCATCACTTGGATTAAGAACAATTTTGTTTTGTTTAATAGTAAACACATCATGTTTTTGACTGATATAATTAAACATTACTGTTTCTGTACAGTCTGATATCGATTAAAAAAATGTATAAACTCAAGTTCTTTCAGTTGTACTGAAAAAGTACGCAATTTTTTTCAGAAAACGATGCAAATTTTTAATTTTTTCTAACAGGTCAGTTTATTATTTAATATAAATACTTCAGGTAGATTTTTTACCAACAGTATAGAAAAAAGTCTATGATATCGATTAAAAAAATGTATAAAAGTCAAGTTCTTTCAGTTGTACTGAAAAAAAGTAAATATTTTAAAATGATTTCTAGTTAAAATTTAATTTTTTTGTTTTGCAATTGACAACTTTAATTTTAAAATATGGTATATACGCGTGCACAGTTTTGAAGCCAGGCCGGTCTTCCATTAATGCTGTCTAAGTGGATTTATTTATTATTCTGTTGATGTTAGCATTAAATTTCTCGCTTTTTATTTTTCCTGTGGATGTCAGCATTAAAAAAATTTATACATGACTGGCTTTATTAAATTTTCTATAGATTTCATATTTTTCTACAATTGCTATCTAGACAATACCTTAGCATTAAATTCTTGGTTACATGAGTTGAATTTTCTGCTGTTCTTGTTGTTTAATATCCTTATATACTCAAGATATGTGTGTGTGTGATAATCGTTCAATCTTTATTGTCAAGTTGTAGTTGTGTGTTCTATAAAACAAATCAAAAATGAAAACCTTTTTTTTTTAAAAAAAATTGTCCTTGTCAGGAAAGAATAATGATAGTGATTGGGCTAAAATTATTGAGTAGTTTATAGTCAATCCAAATTAAGTACTGGTGAAAAAATCGTTGACGCCGTGAGCAGATCCACCAATTGCAACGTACGACCTAATGACACCAATACAGAGTATGTATTTCGTTAGCTTAATATATAGATTTAATTTTCTTAACGCATTTACTTGATATATAATATTCATTTGAATCTTTTTTTTTTAGTTAACACGAAGAAGAACAACCAGAAAACGACCACGCGTCAAAGATGAAGAAGACAGCTCTCATAGAATTGATAATGCAATTTTTTTTTAACCGTTCACAGTTGGAGTGAGTTAGAACTGTTCTTTTATATTTGGGAAACTTAAGTGAATTATAGTATGTTTATTCTAGAGTACATAACATTATATATGTATTTTATAGATTACAATAAAGAAACATACATTGTGTGTTTCATTTCACATTACTCCCGATTTAATAACTACGTAATCTCAGTTTACAGAACGGTGTAAAGCAATTTTTGACTTTTAATCTGAGTGCATATTTCGAATAGATGCTCTCATTTTTTTTGCGATTAAAGTTAGAAATGCATTTCAAATAGATGCTTTCATATTTTTTATTGTAATTGAAATTAGAAATGCATGTGATCTAAAATTGCAGAGTTGCCTTCAGTACGTAAATATGGAAATGCAAATGCTGAAGAAGCATTAGACTAGACTATCGTTGACAAGAAAAAAGCTGTCTGACATGGGTTGAATTTTCTGCTGTTCTTATTATTTAATATCTTTATATATATATACTCAAGATATGTGTGTGATAATCGCTCAATCTTTATTGTCAAGTTGTAGTTGTGTTCTATAGAATAATGATAGTGGATTTTTTTTAAAGTTGGAGCATTTCATAAATTTCCACGTTTATATAGTTCTTGTAGATAAACTGAGTTCGCAATTTAAATAACTACGACTTGTTATTCTTTAAAAGCGAGAATGAGAAAAATGGTGCAGTCAGTCTGCCTATCTGTTTGTCTGTCTTTGGCAAATTTTTCGAGATATCTGTACAATTTATTAAATGTTGTAAAAACCAGTAAAGAGCTATTGCGTTGATCAATTATAATTGCTTTCAGGGTTGAGAGTCCCATTCGTGCTGTCTGAGTTTAATTGTTTTTTCTGCAGACATCAGCATTAAAGATTTCTTACTGACTACAATAATAATACATACACAATCTTTTCTATTTGTTTTATTATTATCAAACCATTCTTTAATAACAAAGTATTTTGTTTTTGCAATAGATAGGTTTCCATCCATTTCTTCTTTTCTAGACCCTTCACAGTTCACACATACTTCTTCACCGAGTCGGATAATTTGCTTCGGCTAACATTGTAAAATTATATTAAAATAAATAATACAGACACAATCTTTCTATTGTTTTTTATTATTATCAAGCCATTCTTTTAATAACAAGGTATTTTGTTTTGCACATTGCAGATTATTATTGCTGTGTCTACAGCAATGGATGTTATATTTTAAACGGTTGTTGATTTTTAACTCCGATATCTTAGGACAACCTAGTGCAAGCATATCAGTTACAACGTTTTGCATTAGATAGGTTTCAATCAATTTCTTCTTTTCTAGACCCTTCACAAATACTTCTTCACCGGGTAGGATAATTTGCTTCAAATAAAGCGCTATATGTGATAAACCCATTCCAGCCGTTGAAGATTCATCCCAAGAAAGACCATGAATATTCTTTGTCACCCAGTCGTTATGTTTTATATGATCTTGGCTCAAACAACTGGACTGCATTGGCAGTTTAAAAATTTGATGCCAAACAACACCTTTCAACAAGTCCAAAACCGTAATTTCTTTACACACAAACTCGTTTTTCTTGTATTTAAATCCCTGAATATCAATTATATACATGTTTGTATGAAAATATATGCAGTAAACTTCGACTAATTAAATTAATATCAGGAGCAATCTCCTTATATAGCAGATTACCACCATCTGCGTACTTTGCCAACCCACTTTTCAACCTATCACAAGAGTGAACACATTTTGAATTGAAACCGGCCCATATGTATTTGCAGTCTCTAAACATAAATCAGAATCCACTTTAATTAAAACACAATTGACTTGAATGCGATATTTTTGCATCTGTCATACTGTCTCGCTAGAAAACCAAATTCAAAACATCTACACACATTTTCTCTGCACTTACATTTTTCAACATACGTGTGTTTTGAAATATGTTCCATTGAAAGTAATATAAAGCCGATCCTAATTCAAAACGTGCCCACAAGTATTTTTACATTTGAAAAGTATAATAAAAATTCAGGTTTTCACATTTTACATTAAAAATATATAACGCCGATCCTAATTCAAAACGGTGCACGTGTAACTTCTCGCTAGAAAACCGAATTCAAAACAGCTACACACATTTTTCTCTGCACTTACATTTTTCAACATACGTGTGTTACATTGAAAGTAATATAAAGCCGATCCTAATTCAAAACGTGCCCACAAGTATTTTACATTTGAAAAGAATTCAGGTTTTCACATTTTACATTAAAAGTATATAACGCCGATCCTAATTCAAAACGGTGCACGTGTAACTTCTCGCTAGAAAACCGAATTCAAAACAGCTACACACATTCTTCTCTGCACTTACATTTTTTCAACATACGTGTGTGTTTCATTGAAAGTAATATAAAGCCGATCCTAATTCAAAACGTGCCCACAAGTATTTTACATTGAAAGTATATAAGAATTCATGTTTTCACAACTATTTTACATTCAAATGTTTCACAACTATTTTACATTGAAATTATATAGGTTGATCTTAATTCAAAACGTGACAGACGTATTTTACAAATGGAAAATACGTCTGTCGCGTTTTGAATTAGGACCGGCCTTATTTACCTACTGCGGCCAACCAGGGCGTGATTGTTCCTGACTTCCACAAACCTTTATGGCGACCCGAAGATGAGGGCTCGATTTCCAGATAAAATTAAAAGTTTTATTCTAGGAAACTGGCGAGCTGAGAGAGAGTGTGTGTATAGTGTAAATTTATAAATATTTTTGAGTGTGTGAGGAAGTGATTTAAAGGTATGCAGAGAAAGGAGTGGCTAAGAAGTCAAGGGGTTGAAATTGGAAGTGACGATAGTGCGTTATTTGAAAAATCAGGAAAAATGGAAAAAGCAGGAGGTAGCAGGGATCAATCAAGGACAGAATCGGGGGAGCAAGGAAACGAGGTGATTATAAGAATGTTAGAAAGGATGAATGCAGAATCTAACCGGAAATTTGATCAGATGAATGAGACATTAACTGGAGTTAGGGAGACAATAAGTGAGAAAATAGATAAGACAACCAGAAAATTCTCGGATTTTAAAAATAGTTTAACTGTAAAAATGGGGAAGTAGAAACTAGGCTTGATAAAAATGAACGAGATATAAGAAATGTGAGGCAGGAAATGGGAAAATTGAGGACGGAGGTTAGAATCTTCTGTGAAGATGAGATCAATGTAAAAATGACGGAGGTGACAGATTTATGTAGAGATCAGTTAGGAAGGGTTGAGAGAGAGGTAAGCGGCATCAAACAAAATGTGTCGACTTTAATGGGGGATGGTCCTAGGTTTGTTACAGGCAATATGTCATTGGACCAGTAAATGAAATTTTATGGGGATAATAGGGCGAACCAAAAGATATTTATAAATAATGTTAGGAGCTTACTAGGGAATTCGTTTGATGAACAGGCAAAATTGAATATAGTAAAGGCGTTATTGAGAGACTATGCTGAGGCTCAATATAATCTTATAGGACAGGAGATAAATTTTTGAAACATTACTGGAGCGATCACAAACAGGATCAAGTATGGGACGACTTAATTACAGGTTAATATAAGGGTGAATATGCAGGAAGTAGGGAACAGTATACTATACAAATTACAGCATAGCTAAACAACTAAACCCACCGTTGACAGATAGACACATTATTAAATACCTTTCACGACACTTTGAGGTTGAGGTTCGGCAACAGGTAGCGTTGCAGAACATAGTAGATAGGGAAATGTTTTTATAGTACCTGTAAAAGTATAACGATGTGAGTAGTGGACGATCTCGTGAGAATAGAGAAAGACAAGTGAACACGGTTAGATTTGAAAACAGAAGGGACAATTACCAAAGACGGTGGACAAATTTTAATTTCATTAACAGACCGAACTGGGAACCAAGACGGACATTCTTTTGTAGTAACAGTGTAGGTAGAGGACCCGCACCAAGACCTGGGGTACAGAGACAGAACAGTTCACCGAACATGAAGGGGATACAGACGACGACAACAAACAGAGAAAATGATTGGACAAACAGGGTATAGACGCTACGGACATATGCTGAAGTAGTTGGAGGACAAGGACCGAGTAGGGAAAGTAGAGCAGGTCAGGATTTTTAGACAAGGTCAAACTACTAGATTTACTCGTGTACAAGTACAAACATCCTAGAGAATTTTTGAAAATTGAGGAAAAAGTTGAGCCAGAAATTAAATAAAATTTTTGTATTCCAATAGTAGATGTTAAAATTCTTGATCAAAATTTAGGATCGTTATTGGATTCAGGAGCAGAGGCGAGTTTAGTGTCGGAGGAATTCGTCAACGAAATTAAAGAAAAGGTGTGTGACAGGATTATGTCTATAAAGAGAAGTCATCTGGTAGCGCCGAATAAAAAGCGATTTGCTGTAGTGAATAGCGTGGTAGTTTTGAAAGTAGAGGTAGGTTTAGTAAGCTGTGAGCAGGAATTTATAATTGTACCTGGATTGAAATTTAAAGGGATACTAGGGGTCGATTGTATGGTGAAGTTAGGAGTAATTATAGATATGGAAAGGAAGGTAGTTAGGATTAGGGATAGGATATTGCCCTGGAAGGTCACAGAGAATGACACGGGGTTATGTATTAATGTTATGGAGGTAAATGAAGAAGAGGTGAAAGAGATCGACACAGTTAAATTTTCGGAAGGAAAGTTAGAAGAGGTACAACCAGTATTGAACAAAGATTCTGAATTAGTAGGGGTAAAGGCGAGCGCAGCGTTAGGTTACACTCAAGATTTTAAAAGTCGGCATAAAGAAGATAAGTGGCAAGGGTAATTTTGATAAATTGAATTTAAGAGATTATTAAGAGGTACATAAAGAGTCTCGAAGAGATAAAGAGTTTTCTATAGAGGGAAAAGATGAAGATGGTAAGGTGGTATCGTTTGGTTTGTCCGCATCAAAGGTAATAATGATGAATAAGAAACAGACAAGTATAGAGACAGAGGAAGAAATATGTAAGAATCAGGACAGTAAGGATAGTTTTATTTTATGTGAAGCAATAGAGATAATGAGTATAGAGATAGAAGGAGAAAAGACGGGGATGAAGTTTATTAAAATTGTAAGAAGAAAGACATGGAGGATCAAGAAAAGAGTCAGATTTAAATAAAGAGGCGTGTTAATAGATGTAAATATAGAGATAGGCTGATAGATAGACTTAGTTTTAAATAAATAGCGATAGAGATAGGTGTATATAGAGAGGTAGAATTAGAAATAGGATAAATAAGGGGCTATAGTTAGAGGTAGAGATAGAATTAGGCGTGAATAGATATAGTAACAAATAGTCAAAGGTGTGAATAAATAGTGATAGGTGTACTAGGTAATTGTAAATGCAAATAACTGTACACAAGTAGAAAGAACTTAAATAAATAGAAATAAAGGAAGATAAGTATAGAGGAATAGAAGTAATGTGAATTAAGAGATATTGATAGACAAAAGTAAAGGTAAATAAATAAAATAGGTATGAAGAGTTAGTGATGGATAGAAAGAGTTAGTTAATAAGTAGTGATAGATGTGAATAGATAGTTCTAAATAAAGATAGGTGTAGATAAATAGAAATAATTAGAGATAGATAGAAATAGGTAGAAATATGTTAGATAAAGTGTGATGGATTGGATAGATAGGTATAGGTAGAGTTAGGTGAATATATAGGTGTGTATAAATATCATATAAGGTTAGTTAGTAGGTATTAGTCTTCTTATTTAAACTCAAGGAAAACTCGAGGAGTTGTTCATTGAATTGAAATAGGGGGATTATGTCGCGTAAGATATAGGTTAAGAGGCATAGATAAGTCAAGAAAATAAATTTGTAACGACCGTGTATATAGGAAATAGGTATAATTTATTTACGCGTCAAATTAATTAGTTTTGACATTGAAAACGGACGGATAATAGCATACTTTTGTATTTATAAATGCGAATGTTACATGTGCATAACGTGTAGAAGCTTTGTAGTACATGAAAACTCAAGGATACGAATGTAATTAGCTTTAATATTTTAAAAGTTGTAAATTAAGTACATCAACTAATAAAGAGAGCTTTTGGGTATAATAAATCAATAATGTAAACTCATATCTTCCATTTAACTAAACAAAGGGTTCGTTAAATACAAATCCTAAGAAATTCTGTAAGTTAAACAACTTGGAAAATACGATTTCAAACGGACAGTTGCTTCATAGAAAAGCCTGATAGATAAATAAACAAGTTCAAAGAACATGAATGTACGTTATAACATAATTCTGTAGAAATTTAGTTAACGGTCGATGCCAAAAGCTACGAAAACAACAGGTGGTTTGAAAGCAAATTGAGACGGAATATCGATAGCGTAAAGCAGACAGAGATCACATATAATAGCATATAATAGCAAGGTTGTTAATCATATTTTTCTTATACCTTACAGGGGTGTGAGATTTGTAATTAACGACTACCCAAAAAGCTTCTACGAGCCAGTTATAAAAACAAAAATACACAAGATATTTAACAACTACGATAATAAAAAATCAAAAGTAATAGGCAACAGGATTAGTATCGACTACACCTCGGGACTATCCGAAAAACTAATAAAATGTTTACAAAATCATAATATTCAAGTTGTACATAAACCAAACAATTTTACAAAAACCTTTTTTACAAAATTAAGACCAGAAATAGAGCAAAAGTACAAAACACACACCATATACAAAATAAATTGTAGCGATTGTCCCGGCGTGTATATCGGAAATTCCAAGAAACACCTCCATAAACGAATATACGAGCATAAATATTCCATAAAAACTAACAACAAAGAATGCACCGCTCTAGCGGCCCATGACTTAGAAAATTTACACAAATTTGATTTTGATAATGTAGAAATATTAGGTACTGAAATAAAAGACAGTAAAAGAGGATTTTTAGAAACTATCCAAATCCAAAAAAATTCACAAGCAATAAATTCAAAAAACGATCAAGAAAATTTCACACAGTTCTACCAAAATTTAATAGCATAATTGCACTTTGTTATAAATATCCTATTTGCACATATTTCATACATATGCCACCACTATTAAACAGGCTTTACTTATCACCACACACTACATTTTATATTGTTTAACAGTTTAGACTAAATAATTAATATTATTACATTCGTATACTTTTTAAAGTGTTCTTCGTTCTTGTATTTTTAAACGAAAAACATCATTTTAATTTTATTTTTATGAAATAATAATTATCAGAAAATTTTATAGTTGTGACAAATGTTTAAATGTTTTACTTTAGTTTAAATACGCAATCTACAATTAAGTTTTAGGTATGTAATTATTAAAAATATTTTTTATATTCTATAGGTAATATTTTGTAGAACGTAATTGATAATGGTCCTGAAGACCGAAACGCGTCTTAAAAATAATAAACGCAATTACAAATTGTTATAGTTATTCTACCTACTCTTGGAAATAACTATTGGTATACATTGACCAACGTCCAAGAATATTAATATATATATATATATATATATATATATATATATATATATATATATATATATATATATTATTATTATTATTATTATTATTATTACTATTCTTACATATGAATTTCTCATAGTGTAACACAAACTTTTGTTATATTAAAATCTTTAAAGAAAAACACTTCTAGCCATTGTTATTCTACAGCATACGAAATTGTCATTTAGCGTGAAATCGATAAATAGTTTAATTTACTATAAGGAAGAACACCTCTTTCTTTTTTTACATTATCTTCACCTATATAAAGCATTTAATAGTGACTCCTACGCTTTTGATATCTGCAAATTTCCTGAACGTAACTTGTGTTGCATAAGCTACAGGTATTCTTAAGCCCACTTGTGCAATTGCTGGACAGACACAACGCCTGCGCTTAAGGTGACGCTACAGGTAGGGTGTTGGCTGCTTGACAGCAAGGCGAGCGCGAGCGCGGCCATTTTGCAAGCAATAACGAGCAGGTACGGTTCGTTTTTAATATGCGGAGTTTTCCAAGTTCCAAGTGGGGCATTAGGATTGCCCTACTATTAAAGAGGGTGTAAAAGTTGTCTTGGGGGGGGGGCTTTGAAAAGGCACTCTTGTAAAGCCGCCCCGGACAATGAAGAAGAGAATGTAACAACACGTGTTGGTGTGAAGTCCGTTAATGGTGAGATTGTGTAATAAAACTACCTTATATAAAACTAATAGATGCTTTAATTTCCTTAGCATATCTAAGTAGACTCATCTAAGTATGCTCATCTAAAGAATAAAAATTTTAAGAAAGCATGTTTGAGAATGGTAGAATTGAGAATTCAAGTGGTTTGTATGTCGAGCAGAATTCTATATAATTCTATATAATAACATTATTATTGGAACGCAATTATGTATTGTGGAATCACTCGTTTTGAAGCTGTCTGTGGGGCTGTTCAAGTAAGAATGCTGTATCCAGCAAATGCCAACTTCGTACCTTTTTAAAACTTCAATAAGATGGAGTATAATGTTGTTTTGGTTGGTCTAGAGTGTTTTGCAGCATCACCATCTAGCAGTTAATACAAAACCATCCAGGTACTTATAAAACTATTTATTGAGTGAATTAATTTTATGTATTAATTACGGTCAAAGCTTTGGTTTAACGTTTTCCAAATTATAAGAAACTTTTGTTAAACGAATGTTAATGTTAAATTTTTTGGCAAGATATGTTTATGCTTAAATCCCAAATAAAAATCAGAGAATTATATCCTAGTAACCTAATAGGTCAAATACCTTTTTGTTCAGAACTAAATTTTTTTGACATAAGAGAAATTTTTGAACCTTTAGAATAATTAATTTAAAGTTGTTATTCAAAGCACGTAAGGAATGCACATGTTAATTGAGAAAAATAAGTCTAAAGTTCACTTTTAATTGAAAGATGTTTAACTACAATATGCCATATGATGAGTAGAATATCAATGCTGCTTCTAACATATGACGAACTAACTTTCTTTAATTTCATATAATGTTTGAGCCATGTGAACTTTGTGTATAATAAATTCGTTAGAGAAATTTTGTAAGCCAGAACAGATATGTTTTATGGATTTTAAGAACCCGACTGTACTAAAGAATTTAATAATGTTAAGATCTCTCTATGTAGTGGAAAAAATTCAGAGATTTTTGAAACTTATTTTATATTGATTATCAGATTTTTTATATATAATTTTTGCAACAAAGAGAATTACATTTAGATTATACTTTGGTATAAAACTTTCGTGTTTTTATTTCACTAATTGAAATTAATAATATCCAAATTAGATAAACAAAATTTTGAATTTGGAAACTAGAAAAAAGTTGATACAGCATTAGGTAATAGAAACAGAGTAAGTAATTTTCAGTAGAGTACATTTTCACTGGTAAGGTGTTGTTGAGATTTTGAATTCAGGACAGCCGATCTATAAAGACCGAAATATTTTGTTGTCGTAAGACACAAACAGTGTCTTATATTTTATTTTTTTGTGTGACATTTTCTTGCAGGTCCGACATCCCAGAAGCTGAAGCAGAGGCCCAAGAGATTTCCAGAGGTATTGCTTATTTTAATTTGTATGCTTGTTGATAGTCATTATATCCTATAGATTTCTGCGTCTTCCTGTAGGATACTTTAGTTTTATTTATTGTCCATATAGATGCAGTGGCGCTCATTTCCCTTTTTTTAGTTCCCGTTTGTAGTCGAGCCCACCCTATATCCACGCCCAATCTCATTGCTCACCTTTGGGGTAATTCCCAGACTAAGCCGCGAATATAGTAAAGCACGTGGGTCCACCGAGGTTTTGTTCACTAATTGACTCACTCCCCATTAAAGAAAAAAAAAGGCTCAATAGCACTAAAAACTGAAAGATCATTCGCGCATACCTACAAGCATGTTTATCGTTACTGATTATCTACTTACCATCACAAAAACACACCACATGCCTTGAAGTGCGCCAGTTTTTATAAAAAAATCTATATCTTCAAATATCTCTTCATGTGTTACAATCAAAATGGCCATATCAAGAGATATCAAAAAACTAAGTAAAATAATTCCAGATAAAAATAGTAGTGACCATCCAAAATTTGAATTAATCAATTCGACTACATCATAAAGCTTTAAATACACTTTTCTAAGCTCTCTTATTTGTTTCAAATGCGCTTCGTTGCCACTGATACATGATGGTACTGTTAAAAAACTAGCACTGAGAGACTTATTCGTTCTTAGAAAGTAAGTGCGTATAGTTTTTATATAATTGTACATTATTAGTACTAAAACAATGTTGCAATAATGCACATAACACAGCCAAGTAAAGTAAATATAAGTATGTATTTCACGCTGCAATAACCAAACGTAGACACTGTAAATAATTAAAATAATAAAATAACCATGTGTAAAAATAATATCATTCTGAAATTTCTTTCTAGATACTGTCGATTTAGTTTTTATAACGTCTTCTAGTTTAAGCAATGTAACCTGTAGAGCTTTAAAATTACCAGCTGCATCCGTTAAGACTAACCGAAAAATCACACTATTTACGGAGAGCGCCATCGTTATAACGAAAGCTAAATTTATAAAGTATGATGGCGTGAGCTCCTGCCTAAATCGTACAATTGCGTTAATAAGTGTGATAATATTGAGGAACAGAATGAAAGTGCTATAGCACTTGTAGAACTTTTTTCTAATTGTGCTGGTTCGGTGATAGAGAGGCAGCAGACCCAGTATACACGCAAGCTTGTATAAAACTGCAGCATTCTGAAAGGTTGAAGTATTTTTCTTCATTGATTTAGACATCATATGCCACTTGAGGTAGAGAAATCAACAAGGGGTTCTACAGTTTAAACTTATGTACCAATTGATTATAGTTTTCATATAACAGGCGAATAGGACAAGGAATGTTGTACTTGCCGTTGTTGCCTAGTAACCACTATAACCTTTTAAGAATATTATATTTGCTTACATTACAATAATACGCAAAACTTTTAATGTATTTTTCGTTACAAATTAAAATGTTGATTGTTTTGTTAATTCTCAGTAAATGCACTGTTTAATTTCTTCTCTACGTTTATTAGGGCAGTACACTATTCAGGCGGAAGTGATGAACGTTCGTTTTTGTAAGTTGTTATCAATGCCAGTTGTCTGTGGATAAATCTAGAGTTACTAGGTGTTTATGTTAATTTCTTTATTAATAGTTGATATCTTAAGAGAATGGCGTCGGTGCTGAAGCATTTAAAAAAGTCCAAACATTTGAATGTTCTTTTAAGTTTTTCACAGGGTAGATACCGATAAACAGGTATAACTAACCTGAAAATTCCATTCATTATTACGGTAAGATTGATACCATTGGACCACATAATTTCATTACACTCGTAATGATGAAATATTAAAAAACTAAAAGTGAAAGTCAGTTTCAATAAACAATCGACTTACTTATTTATGGTATCAATAACAACACATTAAAATTAAGCATTTCTTAAGTTAGCATAAAGACAAACATATAATTGCTTTCATTGAATCACCGCCATCTTGATTGCATCATTAAGTTTCTATTATTCGACCACACAAAAATATAATTATATATATTGTAATAGTTGTCGATATAACTTCAAAAAACACTTAGATCTTCAACATTTTTTTTTTGTTAACTGCTAATATAAGAATGAATGTAGAGTACGTGCTTATTTTTTCATGTAATAAGTAAATATTTTGCTGCAGACCTATTAACCCAAGTACAATTTTCGTGAATGTTTTTACATATAAGACATTATATCATATCATCTTTTGTAGATGTAAAACAGGTATTACGAAACGATTCATCATCTCTATCTGATTTTATGTATTTATTGTTTTTCAACATTTTTGTATTTTCTTTGATCGTCAAATTGCTTGTTTTCTTGAAGGTACGCATTGTGTTTCGACTTCTATTTTGTAATATTTCTGCAATGTTTTTAGCGTCTGTAAATGTATTATTTATGGGAAAATAAAAACTAGTACTTGGAGTTTGGTTGTAATGGTAATTTATTTGGAGCATAAAAACCTAATCTGTTTCTTTGTCTGCTGGCCGTTGTGTATTCGTAAGTAGATCATTTGGAGTATCATATTCTGCCGCTACTGAACGAACGTGTGTTGATTATTTTTGACATGGTGAAAACTCATACTCGGCAAGTATTTCTTTAGTTAGAGGATAAATTCATGTTTCTAAAAAACCATTTGCAGCACTATCGGCAAAAGCAGTTTGAGAGTAAGTCTTCACGAAGAGTATTCACTTGAAATGTTGCTACATACCTCCCAAGATTTCAGCGCAACCATTTTTTGGTTATATCTGTATAATAACTACACAGTGACTTAAAAAGTGGCATCTGGAGAGGCTATAGTATATGTGATGTATATGCTGGAAGTAGATAATTGGGGGAATCATGACCTCTTTTCTACCGGCATCCTCATATCCACACACTTCTAGACCAAATTTACTTGTAAATTCCCATAAGGAGGATCTGAGGAGAGAGATTTCCTCCTTGCTCCCTTTTTGCCCCCTTCTTGCTCTGACACCCCCATCAACCATTTTGATTACGTCACACCCGCCTTCTTTCCACCCGCGAAATAAATCTTTCTCCACATTTCCACCCACGAGATGAATATATCTTGTTTAGTATCAATTAATATCAGATTTATCTCAGCTACCCGAATTTCTAGGAATTTTTCAGATTGCATCATCCCCCAGGGAGCTACCCTTATTTTAAGAATTTTTTGCCAGCAGCGATTTCTAATCACCTCTTTTTTATAACATCTAGAATCTTTTAACCAAACACTTAGAGGTATTAACACAAAGAAATTAAGCACACACAAGTTTAATAATTTATTTTATCCGATTTACAGTTTAATAAACTAATAGAAAACAATTATACATTGCAAAGTATAACATTATTTTATTTTCTTCGTGTAGCCGAATTCAAGCAGCTGAAAGTAACCTGTAACAAAAAAGACATTAATGTATTTAAAAAGAGAGGAAACGTGTTTTAGGTCAATAAGACATATTGTCGTTAAAATAATATGTTTTACCGTCCAACGACACCGCGCGGAGGTAAACACATGCAGCCGGGAGCGAAGGGATTATTAAGGATGGGGGTGGTGGGTATGTCATATAACTAACTTACATGCTGCTATATACATACACAATAAAATATATACATACATAAGTAACTATCCACAATTAATTACACTTTGAACGACTTTACGTTTTACAAAAGTAAACTTAAAATGAACTTTTGGTATCATTTCCCCGTATTTATGTACATAGAGACAGTATAAGTATAATTTGTCCTTACATTCACCCAATTTAAATCAAATTATAGAATGCGTATTCCCGTATATTAACTAGAATTGTGAAAGGTACTTATATTAAATTAATAGTCAGACGCCATTGACAAAACAATGCAAGGCCGAGGATCATACATTTCACTAAATTTATTTAGAAAATACGTCCTATTTTGAACTACATTTAAAATAGATTATCGAACCACTTTCTAGCCCACTGTGCAGAATTAATATATATTTCACCTTTTGGTTTAATTATTTGAATGTAGATGCACTAGTTGAAAATTTTAACAATCCTATATATTAATAAATATTTTTTGAGTTTTACTCTATTATCGAGTTGAATCTAAATAAAAATGCAGAGGTATTTTGCTGTTAGGTTTTTAAATATTAAAACACTATGCGAGTCTTTGTTGGAACTAATTTTAAAAGACGAGATAATTGATTTCGATTCCCTAGGAAAATTCTATGCTAATTTGATAAGTTACACGATGGGTTTATCTTAAAAAACAAAGCAATACTGTTTAGAAATAGATTACAGATGAACCCCATATGGTTTGTAAAAGGTTGATCCGTAAATCAGTAAAGGGTTTTTAGGTTTGAAAAAATTAGAAGGATTTGAGAACCTGAGGAAAAACAAAATAATAATTGACATCTTACACGACGGAGTTATATTGAAAATACTGCTAAGAGTAATTTTTTATAAAAATTCTAAAAATGGTGT
This sequence comes from Platerodrilus igneus, assembly GCA_036346225.1. NCBI lineage: Eukaryota > Metazoa > Arthropoda > Insecta > Coleoptera > Lycidae > Platerodrilus > Platerodrilus igneus. The sequence goes on along the minus strand of JARFIW010001134.1, from coordinate 5,110,557 downwards.
TGGTGGTTATATACAAACAGGTAAAACCCACTGACAAACAATTATAAGCGTCACTTTTCTAGTCAAGACTTGCATATAACGCCAATTAACATAATAAGAAGCTTCGCACGCTCGACCATCGGCATAAAAGGCAAGGGAGCCATGTTCTAGTGCAGTCCTGATCTGGACCACAACCACCACCACCACCACACTTGCAAAAAATTCGCACATCTGGTAGCAAAATTTGCACAATAGTTTTCTTCGACTAAGCATTTTTTAGCTCTAGGCATGGATAATTTAATTAAATTCTAATTTGCCTTTATCTTACAGTATATCCTTCCGCCATATTAGCAAATATTTGCACATGTAGCAACAGTATTAAATAACATTGTCATCTTAAATCTGCACAATAGTTTTCTTCAACTAAGCATATTTTAGCTCCAGGCATGAATCTTGCTCCCGACACCCTGATCTGGAAAACCACCACCACCACTACCACCAGATAAGCAAAATAACCTATTTTAATAAATCATTTATTTAATTAAAAAATACATCAAAGTCCTATTTATTTTCAGCTGTATAATGTAAATGACATACTAATTACACGCCTTATTAATGTATTGAACAATGACACTCTTATTTATTTACACGCAGAAATATTTTATATTTAGGCGCGTTATGATTTGCATTGTGGTATGCTAAAACTAATTCATTGAAGAAAATGGCAAGGTTTAATAAAATCATTTATTCAATTAAAAAATACATTTATGTCCATGGAATGTTAAGCCAGTAGCTCGATGTGACGTATTATTATTGAATTCTTCTATAACCTTCGGTAAAATATCCGACTATCTATGACCGCATCTTCTGTACAACTTGTTTTTGATTGTTCTTAATAATCTTTCGCAAAAGTTGAGTTTGATTGCGGAGTACGTAGAATAATGGTTTATCTTTTATTTCATCGAGTTCAGGTATTCGAAAAAGCGCTCTGGTAAAAATAAAAAATCATAAAATCGAAGCTACTTTAGTCATCTCCAGGTAATTTGGTAAATCCTCGTGTAAATTGAAATCACCCCTTTTCGTGATCAAGTTCATATAGGTTAGCAAATTGTACAGTCCAAACGTGTCACGATACTTTATATAATTAATGTAATGTCGCCATTTTCTCGATTTATCCGACTCTTTGTTTCCGAACATGAGTCGGGAAAATGTGTTTAGGGATATTTTCAGCCTGATTAACTAGATCCTAATCTTCTTACGGATCTGCAGCATTCACTACCCTATTCTGTCGTATGTCAAATCTCTGGATAACCGGTGTTAATAGAAATCCCCGACCTGTAGAACCTCGTTGTACCTTCACGTTTTTTGCGTTCTGGACGTTTAAAGCAGTCAAAAGACATTTTTGAAACAGCAAATTTTTAGCGAGATTATTCTATTATATTTTTTGCCCTTAACTCTCTTGTACATCATTAGAATATAAACATAATTAATAAATAGAAAATTGTTGACAAAAAAACAAACTCATTTCATACTTTATGATACATTTACTCATTAGAAATGAATTTGGGAAAAATTTTCGTATTAACAATAACATTTTTAGGTATAGAATGTAAACATAATTGATAACTGGAAATTTTGTTTATATAAAAAACAAACTGCTTTCACCTAATTAGTTAGATGTATAAATTACTGCTACAAATGTGTTTGGAAAAAATATTCACATCAAAAATATTACTTTTACCTATAAAATGCGTTTGAAGAAACAATTCTTAGAGGAATATTAATTGCAAGACCTATTTATAATAATTTTAGAATAGGATATTATGCACACCAAAATCTCTAATTTCTACAATAATTAAAAACGATCTCTCTTTTTCCATTTTCAAAAGTTTAGCAAAAAATTTCGGTTTCAGACTCTATAAAATCTTAGGGTCTACTAAGAATAAGAGACCTTGGTAATTGCATTATAAAATATTAAAAACAATTTAAGCATATTCTGTAAAATTTTTCTTAATCATCTGGAATCTTACCCTATAAAGTTTATACATAAAAGCATTTTAAAATAAAAATGTTACAAATTTGGTGGATCTCACGGTTAAGCTCATATATAATTTAAGATGAAAGTCTGTAAAATTTTTCTTAATCATCTGGAATTTTATCCTATAAAGTCTTATATTTAAAAGTTTAGAGGAATGTTAATTGCAAGACTTATTTATAATAATTTTTAGAATAGGATATTATGCACACCGAAATCTCAAATTTCTACAAGAATTAAAAACGATCGCTCTTTTCCATTTTCAAAAGTTTAGCAAAAAATTTCGGTTTTAGGCTGTATAAAATCTTAGGGTCTACTAAGGATAAGAGACCTTGGTAATTGCATTATAAAATATTAAAAACAATTTAAGCGTATTCTGTAAGACTTTTCTTAATCATCTGAAATCTTACCCTATAAAGTTTATACATAAAAAACATTTTAAAATAAGAATGTTGCAAATTCGGTGGATCTAACGTTTAAGCTCATATATAATTAAAATGAAAGTCTGTAAAATTTTTTATTAATCATCTGGAATTTTACCCTATAAAGTCATATTTAAAGTATGACGACGATAAATTTTAAATGGATTCAATGTTATTGGATTAAAACGCTTTGTATAACAGTAAAAAAGGATATAACTAGAAAAATTTGGAAAAATTTGTTGAAGCAGAACAAAAGAGTAAATAAGTCTCTACCAAAATCTATTAATCATGGCGACTGTTTGAACACCAACACACGGCGGACAGTAGTCATTAGCTTAATCAGGTGTGCCAGTAACTTTACCTTTGCGGTGAAAACCTAATGATGGATATACTAATGTATGCTCTGGAATTTGACATTGATGAACTATATAAAATACCAAGCGAGGCTGGAGGTTATATCTAGTCAACTACAATGCATGATTTCGCAGGTATGTTATTAATGTATACTATAATAAATGCATATATTTTCTTTTTAGATGTAACGACTCCAAAAGTCGAATCAGACACAATAAACCCCAATATCTGTGCCGGAGGAGTTCGGCATGTTGGCGATAGGGCTGAGGGTCCCGAAATCACACGTCGGGGGTAAGTTTTTATGAATCATACATGTAAATAAAATTATAATTTCATTACTGTAGATGTGGATCTAGATTCGGGCCCTATACGCCTAATAGAAAACCTCATACTTCGTCACGATATTGAGAGTCATTAAAAAAAATATTGTAAAATATAAAATATAAGTTTAATCTAAGACTTTTATTTCTATATATATAATTTATCAAATTTTAGCAATACGTTAATCAGCTTTGTGATAAGGTCTTAAATAAAGTTTATGAGTTGATTTTACAAATACTGTTACTTTAAAACGAAACAATTTCTATAAATGCCTTCTTTAAACATACAATCTTGCCCGAGTAAGTTTTATCCAGTTGGTACAATAAATGCAGTGTTGTGTAAGGTTACATCCTATGGTGGACGATGTATCACCCCGTTAAAAAGTATACAAAAAATTAAAAACATAAACATTTTTAATTGAATTTTATACTTTGCTCGTTAAACATTTAAAAATATAGGGGTTTTTTGTTGTTAGGTCTTTTCACTTAAATTATATGTAAAGAAGAGTTGTATAATTTAAAAAACGTGAAAACTTGATGATTTTGGTTTAGTAGTAAAAATAATTATTATTTTTTTTTAATGTTTATATAAGCAAGCAAACTTGTCATAAAAGGCATACACAAAAACATCATTTTATGCTCTTTTACTTCAAACATATTAAAAAATGTGAATCAATTGCGGAAACTTATTAACATCTTTTGATTTAAAAAAAATACGCGATTTTTAGATTCTTAGGAAGCGTCTTGCCAACGTAAACCTTATACACAAAATATTAAAATCAGTAAAATATATATTCACGTTAGCAATAGGAAACTGTGCTAGACAAGATTTTCTAAAAAGATTTAAATAGTCGCAGAAAAACTTGATGTTTGAGTTGCGTAGGTATTTACACGATGCTTGCGAATAAACAAATAATAAACTACATCAACGTTCAGCATAATACCAAGAATCAAGTGATTACGGTATCTAGCAACTTGAATAATATCTATACAGAATTCATGGAAGCGATGGTTACAAAGTCTGAAGAGTTTCAAGAACGCGATTCTGGTTGGACTTTAAAGAATGTTCTACATCTAGAAGTCAATATAAACAAATATATTCCTTTGCGTGGCTCAACATTCATAGAATTACCGAAATGGGTGCAAAACAAAAAGGCTGTGGTAAATATTATCAACAACGATGACAGCTGCTTTGCGTTAGCAGTTGTTGCAGCACTGTATCTAGCAGACACTAATTCAAATAGAATATCCAGCTACCCCGACTATCGTGCTGTGTTAAACTTATCCGGTGTTGAATTCCCAATGAAAATGTGTAACATAAAAAAGTTTGAAGAGCTAAACGATGTGAGTATTAATGTTTTTGGAATTGAAGGAAAGTCAGTTGTTGGACCTTTATACCTTACATCGAATAAAAGAGTCATGCACATCAATCTACTTTATATACAGGAAGGAGGACGAGGTCATTTTCGTTGGATTAAGAATTTAAGCAAACTCGTAGAACATCATCAGCTATCAAAAGATCACTCATAGAAATGGTTATGCGATGGATGTTTAATATACTTCAGTTCAGCTGAAAAACTTCGCATTCATGCAGAGCATGACTGCACACACGTGGTGACTACTATGCCTACAGCATTAAATAATATTTTAGAATTTAGAAATTTGCATAAACAGTTGCATGTACCATTTATTATTTATGCAGACTTTGAGTCTGTTTTGAAACCGATTATAGCTGATTTTTATGACAATTTTTAAAAAATTTTTCCTGCATAAGTAAAAGGTTTTACATTTTCAAAAATGTATAACTTTTAAACAACGTAACTTATTATATTGCAGTACAAAGCAGCTTGTAACTAACTTATAAATAATTACAACGCTGCCGTTCTAAAAAAGGCGAATAAATTTTAATACGTTTTGAACAAGAATGTACAATCTCGTACCATGTGTGAGGCAGAACAGACGCAGTTGTCATTTTCTACAATTTCCTATAGAAATGGAAATTTTCAAGGCACTTCAAAATTTTGAACAATACTTATTAAAGATTATTAACTATACAAGACGTTGATGTCAATAAATGTCAAGTATCCATAAGTAACCTAAAGTAAAGAGGTAAAAAGTTGCATTTACGAAAAACCGGTCTAAACTTACGCCAATCCACGATAATTAGAATTGGATGGTACAATGTAATTACAAAATGGTTGTTATGTAAGCGTTTAACAAGCAAACGTGACGTTTGTGACGTAATATGAAAATGGCATCGTGACGTTGATGCTCAAGAGCCACACAAAACCAATTGATGCAAAATTTAAATACACAGGGCGGCGCAAGGTGGCGTCATAGGTAACTGACGCAGCAAGTAAAGATGATGGCATGCTATGCGTGCGTATATAGAGGTATATATACGGTTCAGAAAATGATATCTTTGGATAGAAGAATCATATATATATATATATATATATATATATATATATATATATATAAAATTCCCCCACCCCACAAACCTGCTTATTATTACTTACCGTATACCTACCATTAAAAGAACACGCCACATGATTTGTATTAAGGCAGTGTTTATATAATATGCAGAGTCTGCAAGTGTCTCTTCAGTTGTTACAACAAAAATTCCCATATCAATAGTTTCTAAAATACCAAAAAAAACATATCCAGATGAAAACAATAGAGACCACCCAAAATTTGAATTAAATAATTCGACTAAATCAGAGAGCTTCAAATAAATTATTCTAAGCTTCCTTATCTGTTTTGCAGGAGATTCATTGTTACTGATTCCAAGTGGTGCTACAGTATAACTAGCACTAAGATGAATATTCGTTCTTGAAAAGCCAGTGTGTAGAATTTTTATATAATGGTACATTAATAGCAGCAGAACCATCTTACAATAATACACGTAACACTGCCACATAAAATATGCATAAATAAATAATTCAAACTTCTTTAACCGAACGTAGGCATTGAAGATAACAAAAATAATATAATAAACGTGTGCTAATATAACATTCGTATGAAGTTTCCTCTTTGAGACTAACGATTTATTTGCTATAACAGTATCGTCTAGTTTACGCAGTGCTATTTGTAAAGTACTAAAATCGCCAGCAGCATCGGTTAAGACTAACCGAAAAATCGTAATGTTTATGCAAAGTACCAATGTCACAATGAATGTTATATATATGAAATAGGATGGAGTCAACTGCTCCTCAAAATATACAATTGTAAGAATAATAAGAATGACGTTTATCAACATAACCACAATGCTGTAGCATTTTTGTAAGTTCGTTCTAAATTTGCTGGATTTGTGATAGAGAGGCAACAGACCCAGTATACATGTTAGTTTGTACAAAACTGCAGCACTCTCCAAAGCAGAAATATTTTTCTTCAATGGTTTAGACATCTTGTACTACTTAGGTAAAAAGGAAACGCACCATTCCAATTTTTGTACATCTATTGATTGAAAAACTAGCGAATTTAACTGAAGCATGTTGTGGTTTCAGTTGTAGCCTAGTAACCACTGAAGTGATTCACCAATATCATGTTTGTTTATGTTATGATATAGTGCTTTTAGTTGGCATTACCAATCTTTCGGTGTATTCCTCTTCCTCAGACTAAACACTTAAAATTAATAAATGAAATATTATGTTAGTTTTTTTTTGCTGTGTTAGGAATAGACTTTGTGTTTTCCTATTGTAGCAGCTATTAAAGGTTGCAGAAGCGTCACAATGTGCCAGACTTTTAATTCATAGATTGCGAAACGGAGAAAAACAACGGTATAGTTCAGGAATGCGTTTACTAAATTGGGTTCCTGGGGCTTACGATGTCCAGGCACGAAAATCTATCTCTCTACTCCCCCACGCCAAAACAAAAATGAAACGATAGTAAATGAGCAACACAAGCAATTTATTAATAAAATAATTTTATTATGTACAATCTATAAACATTCATAAACCGAGCCAAACGATGTTAATAATGAGAAAATATAGAATGCACCTATTATAAAGTAACTTTGCGTCACTGTTTCGACGCAAATATTTTTATTTGTTCACCAAAATTAATGTTGGTTACAATGTCCGTTTCAATATTTAAAATAGATAGATTATTCAGCTTTTACTCGCCTAGTGTTCATCTTAAAGCAGTTTTCATTCGGTTTAGTTCTGAAAATGAACGTTTACCACTATACTGTTCGTAAGAGGTTTGCATAAATAAATTTCCAGTATTACTTCAACCTTGCGAAAAGTATCTTAGTAGAGGATGGCAGTGCGTCTAGGCCAGATCCTCTTTTCCAGGATCCTCACAACGCCACTAATCGCTTTTTAATGGGGTTTTCATTAAAAACCCATTAACACTAATCGCTTTTTAAAGGGGTTTTCATTAAAAACCCATTAGCACTAATCGCTATTTAATGGGTTTTCTTATTAAAAACCCATTAGTACTAATCGCTTTTTAATGGATTCTCCCATTAAAAACCCATTAGCACTAATCGCTTTTTAATGGGTTTTCTCATTAAAAAAACCCATTAGTACTAATCGCTTTTTAATGGGGTTTCTCATTAGAAACTCATTAGTACTGATCGCTTTTAATGGAGTTTCTCGTTAAAACCCCATTAGCACTAATCTCTTTTTCATGGGTTTTCCCCATTAAAAGCTCATTAGCGCTAATCGCATTTTAATGTTTAAAATCCGAGCACCCCTTACCGTTATACACACATACCCTCTAGCGAACATATAAAAGGTTATTTTTGTTTCTTTTAAGATAAATATATCTTGTTTGGTATTAACTACTATTAGACTTTTCTATGGAGTCCAAATCTGTAAATGGATTTTAAATAGGACTACCCCTTATAAAGTTACACTTTTAAAGGCCCCAAACCCTTAAATTTTTGCTTATGTATATTTAACTCCATTTTTAAAACCTTTTTTTCGCTACCCTAGACATATGCTTTAACCAACCATTTCCGAAAATCTAAAACCGCTGGAATTTTAGAAATGAACCCTATATAAGCCATAAGATTTTGATATTTAAAACCATTTTCAAACAGTAATGTTCTGTTTTTAAAATAGATGGAGAACACCGGTTCTGCGACCACCTCCACTACCCTCCCCATCCCTCCACATCCCACCACATCCCTCCACATCCCACCACATTCCTCCACCCATCTCTTAAAGGGAAACTTGATAAAACGCATAGACTAAGTTTAGAAATTTATTAACTGTAATAATTACAACGGGTACGCGTTGTTAGTCAATCAACATTTTACAGATTACAAAGACAATAAGCAATTGGTTGTTCAACGAACAACACGTCGAGGTAACACGTACACTCTGTTTACCAGGATAGAAACAGGAAGGGTTTGGAAGAAGGGAAGGCGAAAGAAGAACTTAAAAATTATAGAATCTTAAAGCTAATATATCAGGTTATCATAAAGTAAGGGATATATTTTAAATTATGATAACTTTTTAACAAATTAAATTAATAACAAGAAATAAATGAAATCTAATTGCTTATAAAATGGGATTTAGTATGCCCAAAACAGGTTACGGCAATTGCTCAATATGACCTCCATTTTGTTGTTGTAAGATCACCATCCTTACCTCAAAATTGTACACAGCATTTCGTAACATTTCTGGTTGAATTGTACCAATTTGCTCCGTAATACTGTCTTTTAATTCTTGTAGCGTAGTTGGTCGTCTTCTAAACACTAAACTTTTAAATAACCCCTCATCCAGTAATCCGCTGGGTTTAGATCAGGTGATCTTGGTGGCCATGAATTTACGAAATGTCTGCTTAACACGCGATCTTGAAAAACGTTGGTTAACAATTCTTTGACTGGTCGAAAAATGTGCGGGGGTGCTCCATCCTGCATAAAATGATGTTTTCAATTCCGTAGTGCTCGTTTTGCAGCTGTGGAATAACATAATTTTGTAACATTTGCAAGTATCGTTCACCATTTACAGTTACAGATACGGCTTGTCCATTCTGCATTTCCTCGTAGAAATACGGACCAATAATAAAATCAGCTGTAAAACCGCACCAAACGGTGACTTTCTTGTCATGAAGACCTTTTTGAACGATTTGTTGCGGATTTTCTGCAGACCAGATTCTACAGTTTTGAGTATTGACTCCACCATTCAGAGTAAATGTGCCTCATCTGTCCATAAAATACGAGATAACCATTCGGGTTCAATTTCCATCTGAGCCATTACTCGCAAGGAAAATCGTACCTAGTAGCCAAATCTGCGTCCTTTAATTCAAACAGCATTTTCAGTTTATATGGATACATGTTTAGAATTTTGCGTAAAATTTTCCAAACCGTGGTATACGGCATTTGCAATCGCTTGGATATCGCATTTGCACTGCTGATTGCGAGTGAATTGCTTCTGGCTATGTCTTGATTTTCATGAAGAACCTCTGCAACTTGGGCATCACTAATTATTGGTCTTCCTGATCTTGGTAAGTCAGTTACAGACCCTGTTCTTTCAAATTTTTGTATCAAATTGCGGTACGCTTTCATTTGACAAGGTCCCGCTCTCAAACCCATTCTCGTGCGAAATCTTCGTAATCCAGCGGTGTAATTTCTGCCGGATTCATAATAGCACTGAACTAAACCAATTCTTGTTTGTAAATCCATGTTATTACAGTTGAGTCGTTTGAACTCAACGTTTACTTGAGTTTTAATTTCAAAATAAAACTTCAAATTGAATAATTTCGTTTTGACACTAGTGTCAACAATTGTTATGACAACGCTTTTGTTTCTCACAGATACGGTAAAATCCCATTCATTAAGCAACTAGATTTCGTTTATTTTATGTTACTAACTTAATTTATTAAAAAGTAGTAATGATTTAAAATATATCCCTTACTTTATGATAACCTAGTATATAATATATTTACAAAATCTATACAAATATAAACAATTATCTTACACCTATATCTTTATGCCTGCATGCATAGGTTAATACACATTCAGGGATGACGTAACGCTTGTCATCTTCGCTCGATAAACTAATTTTATTAATAAGCTGCGTGTACAAATTGTGTTTTTAACTCCGGATACATACTCCGGCAAGTACTCGATACCACTCAAATAAAGAATTAGATGCTTGGTGACTGTTAACCTCCGCTTCCTCTCGTGTACGCCCAGACACTTTCCTGCCTATGTGCATCCCTGCCCATGCGCACCCCTGCCCATGCGCAACCCTCTCTGTGTGATTGCTATTTCGTGGTGACGTCATAGCTTTTTGTAAATAAAGAGCAATGTAATATTATTCTAAAATTTTTATTCTGACATTATACATAACAAAATTTAAGAATATTTAATAACAAGCATGAACCGTTAAATCGACACCCAAGTCCTCTATCTTCTTTTCTAACCAATAGTGTGGTACATAGAGACCGTCTAGGTTTCCGAATTGTAAAATGTACCGAAGTTTGCCTCTATATATAAAATCTTTGATTCCACCGACAACCGCCGCATATGTGATAGGTTAGGTCAGCGCCGCGGCGCTGACCTAACCTATCAATTTTTCCTTCTAATTAACCTAAGTCCACACAAGTATGGCTAACCTAACCTACCTCCAGACAACACTAGCTAACCTAACTCATGACAAGTCCAACTAACCTAACCTAACTCCAGACAACACCGACTAACCTAACTCCTGACAAGTCCAACTAACCTAACCTAACTCCAGACAACACCGACTAACTTAACTCCAAACAACGTAAACTAACCCAAACCCTCCCCTCCAACCTACTTTGTCCTTCTCTATCCGCTCGCATCCGTATTACATACATCCGACATACATCCAAACTATATCCGACATATGTTCAGTATACATCCTACATATATCCGACATATATCCGACATATGTCCAACATATGTCAGCCATATGCGCCATATGTCCGACATATGTCCAACATTTGGAATAAATCCGACATATGTCGGATAATTCCGATCTAGGTCGGAGGCAATTTCACCCTATAAGGCAATTTCACCCTAACCTAACATGCTATCCGATATAGATTCGGACATATGTCGATGCGCACCCCTGTCCAGTCCGACCTAGATCGAATTAAATTCGACCTAGGTCAGATAACAAAACTGTTCCTAAACAAAAGAATGTAAGCGACATGATGGTGTCCGACATATTCGGATATCTTCGGTAATATACAACCCCACTCTGTAGGGTACATAGGGGGCAATTTTTCGTATTCAATTTAGTGTTCGGCAGTGGCTAGAATGGTAAACATGGGCGTCTCCAAGGTGATTAACGTTCCCCAACTTCTTGGAAATAAAGTGAAACCAACAAATGTGCGATTTGGATTGTGGCTGCTGGCAGAAAATATGTGCAACAATAATCTGGTGACAGCTATTGGTAATATTTGTTATGTCGATGGCAAACAGATGCTGACTGGTGGACTACACACACCAATTACAGAACCATTGTGTGACAATGTAATGTTGGTTAAAAGCATCTAATTTTTATTTGCGTGGTATCGAGTACTTGCCGGCGTATCTATCCGGAGTATAAAACACGATTTGTACACGCAGCTTATTAATAAAATTAGTTTATCGAGCGAAGATGACAAGCGTTCGTCATCCCTGGATGTGTATTAACTTATGCATGGAGGCATAAAGATATAGGTCTAAAATAGTTGTTTATATGTGTGTAGATTTTGTAAATCTATTGTATATATCAGTTTTAAGATGCTATAATTTTTAAGTTCTTCTCCCGTCTTCCCTTCATCCAAATTCTTCCTACTTCGATACTGGTGGACAGAGTGCACGTGTTGGTTAACTAACAACGCGTACCAGTTGTAATTATTACAGTTAATAAATTTCTAAACCTAGTCTATGCGTTTTATCAAGTTTCTCTTTAAGATGTGAGTAGTGAAATGTGGAGGGATGTGTAGGGTTGCGGAGGAATGTTGAGGGATGTGGAGGTATGTGGAGAGATGTGGAGGGATGTGGAGTGCGGTGGAGGTGTGTTGAGGGTGGTGTAGATGGTCCCAGAACCAGTGGATTCCATCTATTCTAAAAACAGAACAATACTGTTTGAAAATGGTTCTAAATATAAAACACTTAAAGCTTATAAAGGGTTCATTTCTAAAATTGCAGCGGTTTTAAATTTGCGGGAAATGGTTGGTTAAAGCATATGTCTTGGGTAGCGAAAAAAAGGTTTTTAAAATGAAGTTAAATATAGATGAGCAAAAATTTAGAGGTTTGAATTGAATTGAATTGAATTGAAACGTCTTTATTATTAAACTAAATATACATTATAAGATACAAAGCTTTGATACAAACTGCATCAAGCGCGATTAGGGCCATTAGGCCCTGTCTTACACCTAACTTGCATACAGCTGTACTCTTGAATAATGGTAAAAAAAAAAAAAAATAAATAATAAAAGAAATCACTACTCACACGCACACACACTCACACAAACGCACCCTACGCCACACACATGCACACACAACACACACTTACACACATACACACACAACTTTCTCTCACACATACAAACCCACGCAAACACTCATCGAGCATCAGTTTAGGAAAATGCACTTGCCCTCTACACCTGATAGTTTAAAAGATGTTCCTGCAAGAGTTTACGAAAACGTTGCACGGTCGGAGCCTGCCTAATATCAAGAGGAATAGTATTCCACAAGAGGGAACCGGAAACAAGAAAAGACAAATGGAATGTATGGGTATGGTGTATGGGGATAGATAGCAAGTCATCTCGCCTAGTGTTATAGCACCTTTAAAAGTGTAACTTTGTAAGGGGTGGTCCTATTTAAAATCTATTTACAGATTTAGACTCCCTAGAAAAATCTAATATTAGTTGATACCAAAGAAGATATATTTATCTTAAAAGAAACAAAAATAGCCTTTTATATGTTCGCTAGGGGGTATGTGTGTAAAACGGTAAGGGGTGGTCGGATTTTAAATCTGTTTAGAGATTTGGATTCTGCGTAGAATTCTAGACTAATTTGATGTGTCGCATGGTTAAACAAATTTATAAGGATGATCGGAAATCGCTACCGGTGAAAAATCTTAAAATTGGGGTACCGCCTTAGCGAGTGATGCTATCAAAAAATTCATAAAAATTCAGGTAGCTGAGAAAAATCTAATATTAGTTGATACCAAAAAAACATATATTTATCTTAAAAGACACAAAAATAAACTTTTATATGTTCGCTAGAGGATATGTGTGTAAAACGGTAAGGGGTGGTCGGATTTTAAACATTGCTAATGGGTTTTTAATAAAAATCCATTAAAAAGCTATTAGTCGCGCCGTGAGGATCCTGGTAAGCAGGATTTGGCCTAGACGCCCTGCCATCCTCTACTTAGCTTGCATTTTATTTTTATTGTTAATTTTAAATATGACACTGAAAGAAAACCGATCATCCGTAACGAAATTTCTAAATTGAATAACTTCTTCCACCAATTTGACCTCCAGGTCGAAACTATACACTTTTACACTAAATTTTTAATACAAATCTCAGATGCTCATCTTCGAATTAAGAATTTGATTAAGGTTTATTCAAAAATCCGAATGTAATAGAATGGTGATTATAACTTGCCGATCTATTTTCTAGGAATTTTAAAATTATCTAAAATTATGAAATTAACTTTGATTTTCGTTGCATCCCTACCTTTAAGAATGGTCTCTGCTTCTGGGCGTTCTTGAAGGTGACGCTTTCTTTTAAGATTTCTTCTGAGACCATTATCGTGCTCGTTTAAACCGTAATTTTATTAACTGATTTTCAAAATCCAGAAAGCATTTCCCTGACCTAAAGCTTAAAAGTTAATTGTGTAGGCAGCCATATAATTTGATCTCTGTTGCCAGATCGATATTAATACTGTGCAAACTTTTATTTGTAGAATTAAATTTTTGCAAACATTAGTCCCAACTTCACATACAACTCCAATTTCTAACATGTTTATTCAGTTGACCAATGACTGTCTTCCACTCTAGTTGTTTGCTTTTGGGTATCATCGGTTATAAATTCTTCCAAAGCATTCCGAAAGTTGCGATATCTTAGTGATAAAGTTTTGTAACATCTGCTCTTTAACCAACACAGCAAAAACTGACTCTCATTTAAACCAATATAAAAATGAAGGATTTGAATTTCATAAAAATATGTGTGTGTGCAAAAGAGATAGACATATATAAACCTTGCTTATTACACCAAATTGTCTGTTTCACAAGCTTGAAGGCGATAGTTATTATCTACCCTTTCAACACGCCATTGTCCTTTCACAGTATTTGCTCAAAGTAATCTTTTAAATACTTGGTCCATTTGTTTCCTATATGAAAGATAGTACATTTCCCTTTAATTAACCCTATTGCAAATTCTTTGTTTATTTTATTACAAATACACAGACAAATCCTTCTACAATATTTGCATAAATTTTTTCTAGTTAACCCTAGAGCATACAAGACTTGCATACCAGTAACATTAGTGTTGTATATTTCACAATTTACGAGTGACGTAACACTATTTGCAAACCTAGCACGTGTTTATTTTGCAAAGAAAATCCTTGCACAATTTCTATATGGGGATGTACAGAGCTCAAAGAAAAATTGTTTCGTAATTCCCGAAGGAAATTGGTGGCGATCTACCTGTAATATGAAATATCTCTACAAGTAGCAGGGTATGTTCATGAAGCGTGAGTGCGGATATAATGTCGGAAAACCATTTTGAAACAAAGGGGTTGGAATTCCTGCATTAAATTGAAACTTTGTGAGGCATGTTTTGAGTCAAGGAGCTGCTGCAATATGAATCTCTACTGAATAATAAGAGTAAAAACACTGATAGTTGGAAATCTTAGAATTGAAAAGTCAGCACTTTTACGCAATGTTTTAAAAACAATATTATGAATTTATAAATGTTAATTGTGCGTGTTTTGGTAGTAAGGCAGTAATTAAGCGAAAATACTTATTTGGATAGAATAATTAGTGATTTGAGATTTCAGATTTATTAGTGAAATTTAGGGTAGTCAAGGTGTTAAAGTTAGTAATTTTGGAAAGGACAATGACGTAATATAAAGTTTAGATTTAACTTTTTCTTTTTGTTTTGATTAACTAATTTTTAACTTATAGAAAGATTACATAGTCGTTTATGCATTTTGCATGTGTTTTGTAACGTGGTGGTGCCGCCAATTTATTGAATTATCATTAGCAATAGCAGCAAATAAAAGGTCTATTCTTCACAGCAGCATCAAAAAATTACGAAAACAGATAACTGTACCTTAAGCTATCGGCTTCATGTTGGTATTATCTTAGGAGTAGGAAAATGAGGCTGCATTTCTCCATTTGCTGGATGCTGAAACCACCCACTAACACAGAAAGCATTTTCAGTAGCGCGACTTTACAACATGTATCTTCGGTAAGAAGATGTCGTATTCAATCTTGTCTTTCAAAGCACGGTCTCTATTTTATAAGGACAGAATCATGTATGGAGGTAGGTATTTGGTTTTCAAAGATATCGCTGAAGAATCAAGTGTGCAAAATTCTAGGCAACAGCTGCCGAAATACAAACTGTAACAGCTTGCCAACAGGCAGATAACGCAATTACCAAAAGATTTTAGACAAAGAAAAACAATCAAAATACTTTGAAACATCTTAACAGGTGCAGAATAACAGTATACTTATAGATAACAAACCCATTGTAAGCAGATGTAGGTAGGTGGTAAGTGGCCTTATCTTTTAGAAGAAAGCTGTGCATTTACGGGCAGCTTTTAAATAAAATGTAGTCACTGCAGGTGGTAGGAAATATTGCAACTACTTTGTAACGTATAGTTCTCTAAGCAGCTGTTTGATTTTATAAGGCAAAATTTTATAGAACAATTACTTGAGAAATTTTATTAAATAACGCTAATTTCAAATGGTAGGAAATCTAGCTTGTTGAGAAATTTTAGGGTGTTTTAAATATGAATCAGAAAAAATTATTTGCAGGGTTTTCAGCGTAATAGGTGGGACTTCGAATTAAAAAGTAGAAGCACTGGACAGAGGCGCACAAGGTTAGTATTTGTTTTGTATCAAGAAAATTTGAAGTGACGAATGATTTTGTAAATGGCTAAGAGAATTAAGTTTCTTTTATGAAGTCTTTTATGATGTCTTTATTTTAGCAGTCCCTATAGTAGGAGACAAAGAATACTACCATAGTAAGCCTGTTTATTGTAAAAGGCCATTAAAAGGCGCAGCAAGTGGCGGCAGCCTTGTTGGCTAAAAGATATTGGATGAGAGTTGGTTGGTCTCCGGCGATCCTCAATAATTTACAAGGTTGTTGGGTGGGGGCTGTGACAGATATGGCTTTTTGCTAAAATCTTTAAAACTGCGTTACTATGTTGATGGAGAGCTCACAAGTAAAATTCTTGTTCGGAGGTAAAATACCCCTACATTCGGATCTCCGAGAGGTGGTACTTGGCGCTCGTCATCGCAAGAATTTTAAACAACGGTTCGATTTAGTGATAGGAATGTGGATTGTAAGGTCATTACTTAGAGTAGATAAGTTAATGAATTTATTATTCGAAATGAGAAAAGGAAAACTGGACATTTTAGGTATTGGGGAAGTAAGATAACCAGATAGTAATGACTTTTGGAAAGATTATTATAGAATAATTACAACTTTTTTAACTAATGGACAGGCAGGGGTAGGAATAGTGTTAGGTAAAAGATTAGGAAGTAAAGTTAAAGCGTGCTTACAATTTAGTGATAAAATAATTATGGTTAGATTGAGTACAAAACCCACATACATTGTTCTAGTACAGGTTTACATTCCAACAACTCAGTACGAGGTTGAGTAAGTAGAAAAAGGTATACGAGGATATAAATAGTATAGTGAGAAAAGTAAAGGGAGATGAGAATTTAACAGTTATGGGCGATCTTAATGCGTCAGTAGGAGAAGGTAGTGAGAGAAAAATGGCAGTAAAATTTGGGCATGGTAGACGAAATGATAGAGGAGAAAGATTAGTTGAGTTTTGCTAGGAACATAGATTGGTAACTGTAAACACCCTATTCGAACTACATGTTAGAAGAAGATATACCTGGAAAGCGCCAAGTGATAGAGCTAGATACCAAATAGATTATATTTTAGTTAAACAAAGATTTAGAAACTAAGTTAAAAACTGTTGTAGTTATCCAGGGGCTGACATGGATAGGGATCATAACTTAGTTAAAAAAAAATGTAATCTAAAATTTAAAAAACTGAGAAAGGCTAAAAGAGAGGGATGAGATCTAGGTAAGCTTAATGATAGTGAGGTAAAAGAGGAATATAAACAAGTATTAGATAATAAGATCAAAAAGATAGCTATAGGAGGGAACGTAGGAAATAGATGGAAAGAAATAAAAAGGGCTGTATATGATACAGCAAAACAGACTAGAGGTAAGAAAAAAGTAGAAGCGAGAAAATCCTGGGTAACAAAGGAGATATTAGATTTAATAGAGAATAGAAGAAAGCTTAAACCTTTCAGAGAATTGGATAGTGAAAGTAAGCAAAAATATAATACAGTTAGAAATAATTTAGTACAAGAGTGTAGAAAAGTTTGAAATAAATAGATGGAGGAGGATTGTAGGGGAATACAAGATGATTTGAAAGTAGGTACGACAGACAGGGCTTACTGGACAGTTAAAAAGTTTTTCGGAAAGATAGGAGTAGAGCATAATTGGGAATACGGCCGCCTCATTTGCTCCCAAAACCCTCATTTGCTCCCACATGTACATGTAAATTCCCATAAGGAGCAAATGAGGAGGAGCAACTCCCTCCTTGCTCTCCTCCTTGCTCGGACACCACCAACCATTTTGATTACGTCACACCCGCATTCTTTCCACCCGCGAGATAAATCTTTCTCCGCATTTCCACCCACGAGATAAATGTACATTGTTTGGTATCAATTAATATTAGAATTTTCTCAGCTACCCAAATCTCTAGGAATTTTTCAGATATCATCACCCCCCCAGGGAGCTACTCTCGTTTTAAGATTTCTTACCTGTAGCGACTTTTGAGCGTTCTTATAAATTTTCTTAGTCATGCAATACATCTTGTTAGTCTAGAATTTTACGCAGAATTCGAATCTGTAAACAGATTTAATATCCGACCACGCCCTGTAAAGTTATACCCCTTTAAAGTCCGGAACCTCTAAATTTTGCTCTTTGCTCTATAAGCAAAACTAACAAATAGTTTTCTTTGTCTAACTAATGCATCTTTCGCGATAAACCTATCTTGTTTGGTATCAATTAATATTAGAATTTTCTCAGCTACCCAAATTTCTAAGAGTTTTTTAGATTGCACCATCCCTAAGGGAGCTACCCTTATTTCAAGATTTTGTACCAAGATCAATTTCTAATCACCTCTCCTTTTTAATATCTACAATCCTTTAACCAAACACGTAGCAGTATTAACATAAATTAAGCATGCAAAAATTTAATAATTTATTTTATCCGATTTACAGTTTAATAAACTTATAGAATGCAATTTTACAAAGTATAACATTATTTCCTGTGTGTAGCCGAATCCAAGTAGTTTAACCTGTAACAAAAAAAAGATTAATGTGCTGTTTAAATAGATCTATAACAAAAAGAAATTAATGTAAAAAAGAGGAAACGTGTTTTCGGTCAATAAAACATATTGTTGTTAATCTAACAATATGAGAATAATCTAATCATTCCAATGTAATGGGTTTTAAATATGTGAATGGGAAGGTCGACTTTTGGTGTAATGATCGCGTGGTTAATAATTAAGAAAGCTGTATATAATTTCTTTTTAAACGTGTATATCTTCTCCAAACAAATGCGGTTATTACAATAGGAAAGTACGCTAAATGCAAGTCAATTAACAGCACATAAATATTGCTTACTGACCTACCTTAATTAGGTTGCTGTGCTATTAGGAATGATGTACTTTTTGTTGTCCTCGCCCGACAAACTGATTTTATTAATTGGGTATAAAGTTGGTGTTTACATGTGCAGACTTTAACACCTCCGTGTCGCACACTTTACACATAATTCGTGGTTGTTTCGTACAAGACCCTTTAACAGCTGGCGGAGCTGAACGTTTACTGCTTAATGACATACGTTACTGTTTTTCCTTGTGTCGCTGTGAGCTATTCTTGTAAAAGCGATACTGCAAGACCCAGAGCTTAAGTACTTTGCTGCCGACGGATGTATAAGCTTAACCGTGGACGATGTTACACCACGACATTAAATGGCAGGCTTGGATATTTTCTTTGGAAACAATCGAAGATTGCCGAAGACACTCGAAGAGTGCACAAACGCGATCACTAAACCACAATTAATAATCGCCTTTATAGGTTTAACATTTCTACCATTACCAATGACTTTAATTTCTTATTGGAGAGAATCCTTATTCTCCCACGCACTGTTGCGTAGCTGGATGCCCACCCCTTTTGGGGATATATGCTCGATATAAGTTGTAAGACCCTCGGTTTTACTTAACTACACTTTGTGAGATCCCTTTAATCTTTTTTAATCGTGTCCTTCTCGCGCACAATACAGTAGGACTTAGCCTTACTACCTACAAATTCTAACACCAAGTAACCGTTAAACTCGTCTTTAAATTTCCCCACAACTTTTTGTTAACATGCGGTAAATTGTGTTTATTATTTGCGGGGTACAACTTTTTAAACTTAAAAATAAAAACAGGATAGTTTAATACGTCTATTAATAATTTATGGTAATGTTGGCGATACAAATATGTAAAAACAAACTTTATCAAGAAAATATAATGTTTTAATAGAATACATACACGTATTGATAACATCTATAAACCGCTGTGGTAACCAGAGTCTGGCGAATCTGGGATAGCCAAATCTCTAAACATTTGCGCAAGCGATTGCCTTGCAGTTGCATCTTTTAAGTACTGAATGGGAAACATTTAATAAGTTCCAACACTGTCAAGTAATTTAAATTGCTGCAATCATTAGACAGAGAAATACTGGCACTGCTCTCTCCTCTAATAACGTTTGAACCCTTCTTCCTCCGTCGTATTTCCACATACTTTTTTATATCACCAACAAATTTTCGTAAAATTCTGGAAAGTTTCTACACCTTAACTCAGCCATTTTAAAACAGATCAATTCTCGCAAATTTAATAGCACAATAACATTCCCATCTTTCGTAATCTCCATATTATATAAATTCTCTTTTCAAAATTGTTCAACAGCCATATACTTCTATTAAAGGCTGTGCTCAGCTGCAATTTGAAATCTTGATCCAATTGTATGTCAACAACATCGTTTCCAGTAGTCGAACCATTTAATCTGACTTGTTTTGAGTCTTGAGCAAATTGGCGAATTTGAAATTCCACTTGAAAAGTACACAATTTCTTCCAATCGAAGTAAGAGAATGTTATCGTAGAATCAGCACACATACCACTACAGCAAATAACTTGGATGGCAGGTTGAAGACCACCATATAAATCAAAACCAACTTCTAATATATGGTGGTGATAATTTGAAGGAAATTCACCTAACCTATAGGTTGACTTACCAACTAGTTGGTTGATATTTAATTGTGGTACTCGCACATCACTTGTAACGTCAACACAAGAAAAATCCATCTTTAATTTATAATTTTAATCAAACTCGACGATACTTTGACGACTAATGCACTGGAACATGGCTCTCGCCTTTTATGCCGATGGTCGAGCGTGCGCAGCTCCTTATTATATTAGTTGGCGTTATATGCAAGTCTTGACTGGAAAAGTGACGCGTATAATTGTTTTATAGTGGGTTTTACCTGTATGTATTTAACCACCAACGCCATTTTAGAATTATTAAACAAAATTACTCTTAGCAGTATTTTTAATATACCATCGTGTAAGATTTCAATTATTATTGTGTTTTTCCTCAGGTTCTCAAATCCTCGGAATTTTTTCAAATCGAATGACTCCTTACTGATTTGCAGATTAACCTTTTGCAAGCACCGTATATTATTCACCTTTAATCTATTTATCTTTTGAGATAAACCCCTGGTGTAACCTATAAAATTAGTATATAATTTTCCTGGGGAATTGAAATTAATTATCAGGTCTTTTAAAATTAGTTCCAACAAAGACCTGTATATATTGTATTAATATTCAAAAACCTATGAGCAAAACACCTTTGCATTTTTATTTAGATTTAGCTCGATAATAGAGTTAAACTCCAAAAATATTTATTAGTGGCTAGAATTGTTAAAATTTTCAATTAGTGAATCCACATACAAATGATTAAACCAAAAGGTATAATACATATATTAATTCTGCACGGTGACCTAGAAAGTGGTTCGATAATCTATTTTAAATGTAGTTCAACATAAGACGTATATTCTAAATAAATTTAGTGAAATGTATGATCATTAGCCTTGCATTGTTTGTCGATGACGTCTGACTATTAATTTAATAAAAGCACTTTCCACAATTCTAGTTAATATACGGGAATACACATTCTATAATTTGATTTAAATTGGGTTAATGTAAGGACAAATTAT
Source organism: Platerodrilus igneus (assembly GCA_036346225.1). Lineage (NCBI taxonomy): Eukaryota > Metazoa > Arthropoda > Insecta > Coleoptera > Lycidae > Platerodrilus > Platerodrilus igneus. The sequence goes on along the minus strand of JARFIW010001134.1, from coordinate 5,088,949 downwards.
ACTTATACTTTCTCTATGTACATAAATACGGGGGAAATGATGCCAGAAGTTCATTTTAAGTTTATTTTGTAAAGCGTAAAGTTGTTTATAGTGTAATTAATAATAATACTGAATTTTCAGTCTTTGGTTTAAAATTTCGTGTGAGGACTATCGACAAAGAAGAGTAAGTCTTAGTTTGAATTTTGCAAACGTAGAAGAAATTAATATTTACATGTATAATTCAAAACTGTTAATCAATAATTTTTCTAGAATGAACATCTTAAGTATTGCGTGCATTGTGTGCGAAAATGTTTTACTGCATGTGATGCCATAAAAACACAACGAAAGGCACATCGAGATGGTTTATTTCCAGGAGGAACTAAAAATTACAGCCAATGAGTGGGAACAAATTAAGGATTTGGAAAACCAATCGACCGCAGCGCATAAAGAACGTATAAAGGCCGCAATTCAGTTAGAACGAACCAAGTTACTATTTGAAAAACCATACACCATAACAAAATCTTCTTCCAAAATCATAATTGTAGGCCTGAACCCGTTCGACGATTACAAAATAATTTTTAGATTTGTTGACACCATTTCGCAGAGCGTACTTGATGTATCCCTCAACGTATTTAGGAAGTTTATATCAAATCTTCCACACATTATACGCACTATGGAAGTTGGAATGCAAAATCAGATATGCAAATTCGACACCTTGCGTTTTTATTTAAATAAGAATTGTTTAGTGAAGATGATGACATTTGATGAGAATTATATGATATTTACCAAAGGAACTTTAGAGCACTTTTTAGGGGTATCTCAGATCGTTCTCAACCATGCTAATACTTTAAAAGAACTAACGGAAAAGGGTACTCCTAATATAGATCTGTTTCTGTTAGATGTCGCAATGGAAAGATATAATAGGAATGATGTTCTACAGAATCTCGCACATGATGTAATTAAAAACAAATAGAGTAATAGTGATATTGGGGTCATATTATACGAATTTATAAGAACCTACCCAAGATTGTTTGAAAACAGTATTTGTAAACAAGTTGAGTATATGGAAGAATACAACAGGTTTCCATTCCACGCATTTACGAGCGATGTTTAAATTTTAAGCCGAAGACTGAAAATTTTGTAACACTATTAATTACACTTTTGTTTTCTTATACGTTTCTAAATTGTTGTATTTCAACTACAGATATTAATAGATGTCAATAAAATTATGTTATAGTTTTAAATAAAACGATTCTGATTAATAATTTTGTAAAACGTTTATAACGCCCTTTTAAAAATAATACACATCTTTGTTATAATTCTTTTCATAATTACTTAGATACCCATTTCAGTTACGTGGACATTTGAAAAATTAAACAATACCAATGTATGCTTTATATTTTAAAACATAAACAAGCTAATATATACAAAATAATTTCTAAATTCACATCATTCATTTCTTATGATAACAGTTGTGGTGGTTAAATTTTATTTTAAAACTTACAATTTAGTATATATTCCATTGAATATCTGCCAACAGTTTTATAAACCCCATCTCCTCGATTATTTCCATAAAATCATCCAGATCCTCGGGCATTGATAACACTGCAGTACAGTGCTGTATTGCTTCCTCGTATGACTGACACATAAGACATTTTCTCCTTCTATCGAAAAGCGTTGCCCACATTCTGCTTTTTTACTCGTAGAGCATTGCGAAATCTTCGAATAACCTCTCCAAAGTCTTTATACATATTTATTATATTGTCTCTTTAAACCGTACAATCAACAAATAATAACTTCTACGCGAACAGTCCTTTTATATGAGCTACTCCTATTCGGATATGTACCGATTGCACCCGATTTGTGTACACGTACGAAGCAACAGGTAGGTAATGTATTCTATGAATTAATCTATTACATTCCTTAACAAAATGCTAAGGACTTTAAAAATAATTATAACTCTTGTTAGACCTCTAGCCTCCGTATAAACGTTATTATTTTAGGTTGTGTCACTGTTTTCTGAATCAACTTCCTACACACTTTTCCTAAACTATGCGTATCAATTGGGGGTTACACTTTACTCTATAAACCGACTTGTATATATTTTCGTATTAGTCTCTAGCTATCACGTCCGTATAATAAAGATTGTACAGACTCGTCGTCAACTGGTGACTTAATCTTTTTTTAAAAACTAGCCTTTGTTTTCAAGTTTAACGCTTGTTGTACGTGTGGGGATTCTTTCCGCTATTCCTTGTGACTAGGAATCGGTGATTTGCAAGGGTTTAATCAATTGTTTGTACACCTCTTCGAATTTTTGTAGAGATGTAGTGTCTCCCTTTTTGTATACCACAAACTTCTTTCGTACGGAATCCTGCATAAAATGAAGCTTACGTTTATTTACAATATAATCTTTAACGTTCGTCACCATGAAACTTCGGATTGGGGCTAACCATTGAACGCCTTCTTCTATATTTACATACTCATCAAAAATTTTAATATATCGCCCCTTATCCAAATCAAAATCTTTTACAATACTAATAAAACTATGTATCGAGTCACCCCAACACTGCAAGCACATTTCTTTAAATTTTGGATATGACATGTCACCACTTATATGGTCAAGAAAGATATGGCGAAAGTTTGTGTGACCCTGTTTCCATAATGCGATTACATTGGCGTCATCTCAGAGTCTATGTTTTAAGGTCCTAGCGTAAGTTTGACATAAGTAAAAGGAAATCAATGATCTTATGTCGGAGACACTTTCACCTTAAGGGGCAATTTCACTCTATGGGGCAATCTCACCCTATGGGGCAATTTCACCCTATGGGGTAATTTCACCCTATTCTGATGCAGATAAATTCAAGGAACTTTGCTATTAATGCACCCCACAATCAGACCTAAATCCGATTATGCAAATAAAGAAATAGTTTAATATTATTGCAATATCACAAAAGTTATACGTAACAACCAATTTTAAAAAATTGTCTTTGAAACTTAAACTGGATGTTATGACTAAGTTTTATCATTACAGTGGTACCATATCTGGTTGAACCGAGAAACAGTGCAATTAAGTTGATGAATCGATGCGAATTGGTGTAGCTCCGACTCCCAGTAAGTGGGGTTGGGGCTGTCTAACCGCGGAGTAGTCGTAATAACTGTCTTTGTAAATTTTGGTAGCTATATCAATTTCGAGTTAGAGGCCTTGGTATAAAATTTACAAATTTATGTTAAAATTTTCCTAAGTCCGAACTACTAAAAATTTTGTCAAGCCCTAAAATATTCAAAATGGACATATCTCAGGTGTATGTTGGATATAGTTTGGATGTATGTCGTACGGATGCGAAAGGAGGGAGAAGGACAAAGTAGGATGGAGGGTAATTGTTTTTTAATGAGTTTTCTCATTAAAAACCCATTAGCACTAATTGCTTTTTAATGAGTTTTCTCATTAAAAACACATTAGCACTAATTGCTTTTTATTGAGTTTTTTCATTAAAAACACATTAGCACTAATTGCTTTTTAATGAGTTTTCTCATTAAAAACACATTAGCACTAATTGCTTTTTAATGAGTTTTCTCATTAAAAAACACATTAGCACTAATTGCTTTTTAATGAGTTTTCCCATTAAAAACCAAGTGTGGACCTAGGTTAGATAAAAGGAAAAATTAATAGGTTAGGTCAGCGCCGCGGCGCTGACGTAACCTATTAATTTCATCGACAAACAATGCAAGGCTAATGATCATACATTTCACTAAATTTATTTAGAATATACGTCTTATGTTGAACTACATTTAAAATAGATTATCGAACCACTTTCTAGGTCACCGTGCAGAATTAATATATGTATTATACCTTTTGGTTTAATCATTTGTATGTGAATTCACTAATTGAAAATTTTAACAATTCTAGCCACTAATAAATATTTTTGGAGTTTAACTCTATTATCGAGCTAAATCTAAATAAAAATGCAAAGGTGTTTTGCTGATAGGTTTTTGAATATTAATACAATATATACAGGTATTTGTTGGAACTAATTTTAAAAGACCTGATAATTAATTTTAATTCCCCAGGAAAATTCTATACTAATTTCATAGGTTACGCCAGGGGTTTATCTCAAAAGACAGAGCGATACGGTTTAGAAATAGATTAAAGGTGAATTATATACGGTGCTTGCAAAGGTTAATCTGCAAATCAGTAAGGAGTCATTCGATTTGAAAAAATTTCCGAGGGATTTGAGAACCTGAGGAAAAAACACAATAATAATTGAAATCTTACACGATGGTATATTAAAAATACTGCTAAGAGTAATTTTGTTTAATAATTCTAAAAATGGCGTTGATGGTTAAATACATACAGGTAAAACCCACTATAAAACAATTATACGCGTCACTTTTCCAGTCAAGACTTGCATATAACGCCAACTAATATAATAAGGAGCTGCGCACGCTCGACCATCGGCATAAAAGGCGAGAGCCATGTTCCAGTGCATTAGTCGTCAAAGTATCGTCGAGTTTGATTATAATTATAAATTAAAGATGGATTTTTCTTGTGTTGACGTTACAAGTGATGTGCGAGTACCACAATTAAATATCAACCATCTAGTTGGTAAGTCAACCTATAGGTTAGGCGAATTTCCTTCAAATTATCACCACCATATATTAGAAGTTGGTTTTGATATATATGGTGGTCTTCAACCTGCCATCTAAGTTATTTGCTGTAGTGGTATGTGTGCTGATTCTACGATAACATTCTCTTACTTCGATTGGAAGAAATTGTGTACTTTTCAAGTGGAATTTCAAATTCGCCAATTTGCTCAAGACTCAAAACAAGTCAGATTAAATGGTTCGACTACTGGAAACGATGTTGTTGACATACAATTGGATCAAGATTTCAAATTGCAGCTGAGCACAGCCTTTAATAGAAGTATATGGCTGTTGAACAATTTTGAAAAAGAGAATTTATATAATATGGAGATTACGAAAGATGGGAATGTTATTGTGCTATTAAATTTGCGAGAATTTATCTGTTTTAAAATGTCTGAGTTAAGGTGTAGAAACTTTCCAGAATTTTACGAAAAATTTGTTGGTGATATAAAAAAAGTATGTGGAAATACGACGGAGGAAGAAGGGGTTCAAACGTTATTAGAGGGAGAGAGCAGTGCCAGTATTTCTCTGTTTAATGATTGCAGCAATTTAAATTACTTGACAGTGTTGGAACTTATTAAATGTTTCCCCATTCAGTACTTAAAAGATGCAACTGCAAGGCAATCGCTTGCGCAAATGTTTAGAGATTTGGCTATCCCAGATTCGCCAGACTCTGGTTACCACAGCGGTTTATAGATGTTATCAATACGTGTATGTATTCTATTAAAACATTATATTTTCTTGATAAAGTTTGTTTTACATATTTGTATCGCCAACATTACCATAAATTATTAATAGACGTATTAAACTATCCTGTTTTTATTTTTAAGTTTAAAAAGTTGTACCCCGCAAATAATAAACACAATTTACCGCATGTTAACAAAAAGTTGTGGGGAAATTTAAAGACGAGTTTAACGGTTACTTGGTGTTAGAATTTGTAGGTAGTAAGGCTAAGTCCTACTGTATTGTGCGCGAGAAGGACACGATTAAAAAAGATTAAAGGGATCTCACAAAGTGTAGTTAAGTAAAACCGAGGGTCTTACAACCTATAACGAGCATATATCCCCAAAAGGGGTGGGCATCCAGCTACGCAACAGTGCGTGGGAGAATAAGGATTCTCTCCAATAAGAAATTAAAGTCATTGGTAATGGTAGAAATGTTAAACCTATAAAGGCGATTATTAATTGTGGTTTAGTGATCGCGTTTGTGCACTCTTCGAGTGTCTTCGGCAATCTTCGATTGTTTCCAAAGAAAATATCCAAGCCTGCCATTTAATGTCGTGGTGTAACATCGTCCACGGTTAAGCTTATACATCCGTCGGCAGCAAAGTACTTAAGCTCTGGGTCTTGCAGTATCGCTTTTACAAGAATAGCTCACAGCGACACAAGGAAAAACAGTAAGATATGTCATTAAGCAGTAAACGTTCAGCTCCGCCAGCTGTTAAAGGGTCTTGTACGAAACAACCACGAATTATGTGTAAAGTGTGCGACATGGAGGTGTTAAAGTCTGCACATGTAAACACCAACTTTATACCCAATTAATAAAATCAGTTTGTCGGGCGAGGACAACAAAAAGTACATCATTCCTAATAGCACAGCAACCTAATTAAGGTAGGTCAGTAAGCAATATTTATGTGCTGTTAATTGACTTGCATTTAGCGTACTTTCCTATTGTAATAACCGCATTTGTTTGGAGAAGATATACACGTTTAAAAAGAAATTATATACAGCTTTCTTAATTATTAACCACGCGATCATTACACCAAAAGTCGACCTTCCCATTCACATATTTAAAACCCATTACATTGGAATGATTAGATTATTCTCATATTGTTAGATTAACAATAATATGTTTTATTGACCGAAAACACGTTTCCTCTTTTTTACATTAATCTCTTTTTGTTATAGATCTATTTAAACAGCACATTAATCTTTTTTTTGTTACAGGTTAAACTACTTGGATTCGGCTACACACAGGAAATAATGTTATACTTTGTAAAATTGCATTCTATAAGTTTATTAAACTGTAAATCGGATAAAATAAATTATTAAATTTTTGCATGCTTAATTTATGTTAATACTGCTACGTGTTTGGTTAAAGGATTGTAGATATTAAAAAGGAGAGGTGATTAGAAATTGATCTTGGTACAAAATCTTGAAATAAGGGTAGCTTCCTTAGGGATGGTGCAATCTAAAAAATTCCTAGAAATTTGGGTAGCTGAGAAAATTCTAATATTAATTGATACCAAACAAGATAGGTTTATCGCGAAAGATGCATTGGTTAGACAAAGAAAACTATTTGTTAGTTTTGCTTATAGAGCAAAGAGCAAAATTTAGAGGTTCCGGACTTTAAAGGGGTATAACTTTACAGGGCGTGGTCGGATATTAAATCTGTTTACAGATTCGAATTCTGCGTAAAATTCTAGACTAAGAAGATGTATCGCATGACTAAAAAATTTATAAGAACGCTCAAAAGTCGCTACAGGTAAGAAATCTTAAAACGAGGGTAGCTCCCTGGGGGGTGATGATATCTGAAAAATTCCTAGAGATTTGTGTAGCTGAGAAAATTCTAATATTAATTGATACCAAACAAGATAGGTTTATCTCGAACGATGCATTGGCTAGACGAAGAAAACTATTTGTTAGGTTTGCTTATAGAGCAAAGAGCAAAATTTAGAAGATCAGGACTTTAAAGGGGTATAACTTTGCAGGGCGTGGTCCTATTTTAAATCTGTTTACAGATTCGGATTCTGCATAAAATTCTAGACTAACAAGATGTATTGTATGACTAAAAAAATTTATAAGAACCCTCAAAAGTCGCTACAGGTAAGAAATCTTAAAACGAGGGTAGCTCCCTGGGGGGTGATGATATCTGAAAAATTCCTAGAGATTTGGGTAGCTGAGAAAATTCTAATATTAATTGATACCAAACAAGATAGGTTTATCTCGAACGATGCATTGGCTAGACGAAGAAAACTATTTGTTAGGTTTGCTTATAGAGCAAAGAGCAAAATTTAGAAGATCAGGACTTTAAAGGGGTATAACTTTGCAGGGCGTGGTCCTATTTTAAATCTGTTTACAGATTCGGATTCTGCATAAAATTCTAGACTAACAAGATGTATTGCATGACTAAAAAAATTTATAAGAACGCTCAAAAGTCGCTACAAGTAAGAAATCTTAAAACGAGAGTAGCTCCCTGGGGGGTGATGATATCTGAAAAATTCCTAGAGATTTGGGTAGCTGAGAAAATTCTAATATTAATTGATACCAAACAATGTACATTTATCTCGTGGGTGGAAATGCGGAGAAAGATTTATCTCGCGGGTGGAAAGAATGCGGGTGTGACGTAATCAAAATGGTTGGTGGTGTCCGAGCAAGGAGGAGAGCAAGGAGGGAGATGCTCCTCCTCATTTGCTCCTTATGGGAATTTACATGTAAATGTGGGAGCAAATGAGGGTTTTGGGAGCAAATGAGGCGGCCGTATTTCCAATTATGCTCTACTGATAGGCAAAAATATAATGATATTAAAGATGAGAAAAATGAGCTTCTAATAAATAAAGTTGAGGTAGCAGATAGATCGAAGAGATATTTAGAATATTTATATAAGGGAGACGATATGGATGAGTTAGAGAACATCCAAGAAGAGGATGTAGAAATAAGGTTCTCAATATTAAGAGAAGAATTTGATAGAGCTGTTAGTGATCTTAAACTAAATAAAACGCCGGGGATAGACGATATAACCGCATAATTAATAAAATGCGCAAGTCAGAAAACTTTAGACAGATTATATGAAATAGTAAAAGTAATATTTGACACAAGTAAGTTCCCAATAGATTTCGAAAAAAATATTATTATCCCAATCCCAAAAAGGTCAGGAGCTGATAGGTGTGCGAATTTTAGAACGGGCAGTTTAACTTCCCACGCTTCCAAAATACTAACAATAATAACTAAAAACAGAGTAGAAGCATTGACTGAGAATTATTTAAGCCAAGACCAATATGGTTTTCGTATAGACAGAGGGACTCGAGAACCGATACTTATGATTAGGGTAATTATCGAAAAAGGTTACAAAAATAAAAAGACTCATTTCGCGTTTGTAGATTTAGAAAAATCATTTGATAGGGTTAACTGGATTGTTAAGTTCAGGGTTTTGCGGAAAATAGAAATCTCTCATAGGGATAGAAAAATTATTTACAGTCTATATAAGAACCAAAGCGTAGTAATTAGATTTGATGAAATAGAAAATGAAGCTAAGATTAGAAACGGTGTTAGACAGGGCTGTACACTATCTCTTTTGATTTTTAAAGTTTAGTGAGGAAGCTTTTAACCTAGCTAGAGAGAGAATAGTGATAGGTATTAGTGCGTAGGGACAGAGAAAAGACATGTTACGTTTTGCAGATGATATAGTTATTATCGCTGAGTCTAGAAAAAGTTAGGAGAATTTTAAAATATTTTAGATGAGATACTACAGAGTAACTATAGTATGAGAATTAACTCAAGAAAGACGAAGATAATGTCAAGTGAGAGTTAGAGGAGGTAGATGAATGTTGCTATTAGGTAGTATAATTGCAAAGGACGCACGTGGCAGAAGGGATATAGTAGCTAGAATAGCTCAAGCTAGAAAAACGTTTTTAAAAAAGAAAGACTTACTAATAGGTAATAGTATTAGTTTAGATAATAAAAAAAGTTTCTTAAAGTCGTACGTATGGAGCGTTCTATTATACGGTAGTGAGACTTGGACAATTAAAGAGGTAGATAAGAAAAAGATAGAACCTTTGAAACTTGGTGTTGTAGGAAATTGTTAAAGATTAGTTGGACAGATAGTGTAACAAATGAGGAAGTTTAAACAAGGATAGGTGAGGAACCCTGTATGTGGAAATAATTAAAGGTCCTGAGAGATAGAATGAGAGGGCACTAGTTAGGACATGAAGGACTATTTAGTAGGATCTTAGATTACAGACTACCAAATAGAAATAGAGTAAGAAGACCTAGAAAATGCTATATTAATCAAACTATTAAAGATTTAGGCTGTGAAAGGTATGTAGAGCTTTTTAGACTAGCTCAGAATAGAAAAGAATTAAGAGCTGCGTCAAACCGACCTTAAGTAGGTTCGAACACAAAACAAAAAAAATAATAAATATTAGTTAACTAAATGTCACCATGACATAACTCACAATTAGGTAGCGGTGTGGCATGTTGGCAACGATTTGTTGCTTAAGCCTTACCATAACATATAATGTAACACTTTTCCTTTTTTGGAGGGGCTAACCAGGTAATATTTAATTTCCTTATAAAAATGGGAATTATGTAAACATGTTGAAGTTCTTTAACAGCCATCAGATTGCTAATATGCTAATATCTATGTAGAGCCAGGTAGATGAGAAAAAGACTATAAGTAGACCTAGACCAAACTGTATTAATCAAATTATTAGAGATTTAGGTTGTGAAGGGTATGTAGAACTTTTTAGATTAGCACAGAGTAGCAAGGAAGTTAGAGATATGTCACACCGACCTTAAGTAAGGTCGAAAACAAAATGATGATATTTTAGTAACACCTGACCAGAATTGACTTCAAGAATTTATTTTTAGAATGGAAATTTGTATAAAAATTATTTTTATGTTAATAGAGTGTAAGTTTATGTTGATTTTTATTTGAATTTATTTAGGAAATAGATAAAATTCAGTGATTTATAAAGAATATTCATCTACCCCTGAAACCTTTTTATTTTCAAAAATTTAATTATGATCAACTTAAGAATACCAAAGCAAGGGAGTTTATTGCGGTATAACAGTTCTCCACATAGAAATGACATCAAAATTGCGGTCACAAACTGTTTGGCGTCCCTCGATTTTGACAGAAACAAGACTTTCAGGATAAGTGTTAAATTAATGTAGAATTTTTATATTTCAAAACTTGTTAATTATTATTTTTGCATTTGTTTATTTTTATTTATATTTTTTCCTCATTTATTCATAGGAATCTGTTTCTCATCACAGAAGTTAGCCGGCGCATCCTTTTATTGTTACTGGTTTTCCGCCTTTTCAGAGCAAATCAAAATTTAAATTATTTAACGTTTATTTCACCCGTAACAATCTGAAAATGCAAATTGAATTAAAGATTGGAAACGGTGCTGTATCATTAAGTTATGGGCACTTGAATATAATCTGATTGATACAATTTCACAATTTTGTATGTGTAAGTGTGTTTGTTTACAAGAATATTACTATATTGCTGATATTTAAATTGATTTATGTAGCTTCATAATTTTGTATGTACAGCTATTTACAGGAATACTGATATGGTACTGTATTCAACTAGATTTAGGTGATTTGTTGTTTTATTTGCTTAGTCATATAGGTAGCATCTTGTAGAAAGAACTCCAGCTCACCAGAAGGACGACATAATTAAAGTCTTCCGGAATATTCGACGTCCACAGGATTTTCGCTAGACCAGATTAGATCAGACTAGACTAGACGAGTTGGCGCCTATGATTTAAGACAGATACAAAACCTTTCAAGGTACGTGTTATTGGTAACGTAGTTTGACATTGCACCTAGGTTAGTTTTATATTAGTTTCTAGTTTCTTAAACTGTTGCTATAGCAATCCACTCACGCACCGGTGCATCTTCATTTGTTCGAGATTCCGCCTTTCAATAATTTAATGCCTGATACACTCGTAACAAGCCTAGGACTCATATAGAACTAAAAATTGATTAATTTTGTGCGTACTAAGTTTTTTCAGGAATAAACTCAACTAGTTTAAGAAATAAATTGTATGTAACCAAATATTAGTAAAACAAAGATGTTTCATTAACACAACTAATATTAGAAGATATTCTATAGATCACTCGGCACACACTAGCTGTCTAGGATATTTGCTATTACTTTTGATTTTTAAAGTTAATCTTCTGTTATTCTTAACGTAATTGAAACTATTTATTAATTTGAAGTAATACGATTGTATATGAAGTCACAGTAGCAAGTAATCCAAACAGCATTTTCAAATCCATTGTGAAGAAGCCTGCTGCCGAAAAATACGGATACCTATGTGTAGCTTGTTCTTGTAATAAAAGTAACTCATCTTTCAATATTCTATCGTTATTATTTATAGTCGCTGGAATATTTAATAGTAGTGTATCGCAAATATGTGCTGTACGCTTCGCTTCATTAGTAGTAGAATCACATGCTTTGGCAATACTTGTACCCATGATCTAAAACAAAAACGGAGTTAATCTATTACTATAAAATTGTTCTACTCAAAAGATTTAGAAACAATTCCCGTTAAGTTTTTGTAAAGTTACTCGAAAAATTTAGGTTTTATAGTTTAATGAACTATTTATGCATTCATAAAGCAATTGTTTCATCTTAAATTATGTAACTGCATAAATACACATTCAGAAGGTCGCATGGGTCTAAGGCAATCGGATCATCAATTATAGTAGTATAGGTCTTTTATAATCTCAGCGACCTGCGCAGAAATCCCAAATATTACTGACAAAACTAAAGACCAAAATAAAAATATAGTATTATGGAATGATAGTCATGGCTCTAACAGCGTTGACGTTACTTGTTACCATATGAATATGTATATTTATTAGATTACTCTGTTCTAAATCATATTTATTATTTTGATTAATTCTATGTTTATTAATGTTACAAAAAGTCATGTGTTTCTAAAAAGTGGCTTATCAATATTAACCTTATCTAATCTATGAACTTAACTTATCGTCGAGCCGATGCTGCACATTCTAGACACTTAATTTTGACATTTGCGATTCCTGCTTATTTCTTTCTGTTTTCTGTATTTTGTTTGATTTTCCTTTGTTGATAATATTTATAAAACATTCTTTTTCAAGACTACACTTTGTTGTTCATTTTGAAATTGTAAGTAAACGTTTTTAAATTTAATATTTCTTAAGTACATATTTTTTTATTTTAGGTTAGATTCGACTTCATTATGAGCAATTCTCAAAAAATTGTCCATAGTCAAGGTCGTGAGATTATATATAATTTTTACAATTATATGAAAGAGCAGAAGGATGATGGCCAAGATATGATTGTGCTGAACAATTTGAGCAAAATAGTGTCTGAAGCAACTGGTGTTGGGTTAACAACTGTTAAGAAAACTATTAAAGAAAGCAAAATGCAGCCAGTTGGTGCTAAGTTACAATGTACCTCACCAAAAAAAACATCAAGAAAAGTAGTCCAAAGTCTACATTAGATAAATTTGAAGAAGAAATTGTGCGCACAATTATTTATCGATTTCCGAATACACACCATAAACAACCTACAACTCAAGCTGTATTTGAAGCTTTCAAATCTGATGAATTAATTTCGGTGGAAAAATCAATTCGTTTAGACGATTGGTGCATAAAATGGGGTCTCGTAGGAAGAAGTGCCAAGACAATTGTAAAGTTTTAATTGAAAAACCAGAAATCCGAGCAAAACGAGTCGATTTTTTACGAAAAGTTCAACAATATCGATCAGAAAGAAGAAATATTATATATTGTGATTTAACTCACCTGCACAGTTCACATATTGTATTGAAGTCGTGGGACGATGGTTCAAATCAATGTTCAAAAGCACCATTAGTTAAAGGGAACCGTTTAATTATTATACATGTTGGTGGTAAAAAGGTTTAGTTCCGAATGGATTGCTAATTTTTAAGTCTGGACTTAGAACTGGTAATTATCACGATGAACTGAATCATAGGAATTTCTGTAAATGGTTACAAGATGAATTATTACAAAACCTTGAACCAAACTGTGTTATTGATGGATAATCCATCATCATAATGCGACCGAGGAATCAAATCCAACTACGGCTTGGAAAAAGAAGACATGAGGTGTTGGCTACTGAAAAGAAACCTACCTTTTTAGCTTAAAGATACAAAATCAGAACTATATGCATATATTAAGAGCTTATCACAGTAGCGGCCATCTTAAAATTTCTAAAGATCCAAATTTGTTTTCTACTAGGCACCCAAATTAAAAACGGTTTTAATAAAAGTTACTTATTAAATAATTGTCTATGTGGGAAAGTCGTTAAGTTTTTTTTAACTGAAAAATACTTTTTTTGCTCAAAGCCTTTTACTGAAGGTGATTTTTATCAAGAAATGTCTAATTAAAGCTGCAGAAATTGTTTGTCCTGAAAATTTGAAGACTTTTCAAACAATTTCTTTGTCTCGAAATACAGTTGCAGAACGAATTACCGACTTGGCCGCCAATTTAAGTGATCAGATCAAAGCAAAATCAACTAGTTTGGAAAGTTTTTCCATCGCCTGTAATGAGAGTACGGACATTGGTGGCATAGCTCAATTAGCTGTGTTTTTTCGTGTTGCGACAAGGATTTAACCGTTTTTGAGCAATTATTGGAGATAACCGATGCATGGTACTACTACAGGACACGCTGTATTTAATAGTATTTTTGAACTTTTGCAAAAACACAATCTACCTCTGTCAAAATTAAATTTTAAAGCTACAGATGGCGCTCATTACATGACCGGAAAAAACAACAGCTTCGTAGCATTTCTACAACAAAAACTTAGTGAAATTCACGGTTCAAAAATTCATCATACCCATTGCATTATACATCAAAAAGTACTACGCACGAAGGTAATCAAAATGGATAATGTTTTCTCATATATAAAAAAGTTATAAATTTTATAAGATCTCAAGGCTAAATCAACAACAATTCACTGCTTTCTCAAGTGAATTAGATAGTACATATTCAGGTTTATCCTAATGTAGCGGTGTACGTTGACTATCTTTCTCCAAAGTTCTCAAACAATTTTGGGATTTGAAAGAACAACTATGTAACTTTTTACAAACTAAAAATTAAGATACAAGCTTGTTCTCCGATCAAATATGGTTGCAAGATTTATCTTTTATGGTTGATATAACCAGACACTTATCCGATTTAAATTTATCGTTACATGGCAAGGATGAGATCATTACAAACATGTTTGACATAATTAAAGCATTCAAATGTAAACTATTTCTTTGGAAAAGGCAACTGAAAAATGAAGATTTAACGCACTTACCAACGTGCAATAAGAACAAATCTAGTTTAGATGATACTGCATCATGTCGAAAATACGCAGAGAAAATTTCAAATCTTAGGACAGAATTTGAAACAAGGTTTCAAGATTTTAATTCCTTGGAAGACAAATTTTGTTTGTTTTCTTCGAATTTCTCAATAAATATAGATTCAGTACCCAGTAATATGCAAATGGTAGTAATTGAGATTCAGTGCGACTCAAATTTGAAGACAAAATTCATTGAAGTGCGTGTGCCTTAATTTTACAAATATTTACCGGCAAGATTTGAAAATTCTCGAAAATTCGCATATGAAATTATTTCCATGTTTGGAAGTACTTATTAGTGCGATAGGGAAGATAGTGGCAGAGAAGAAATGTCTAGTATCAGGACGTAAACAATTATTTAACTTTATATATGTTTATTACAATGTACTATTCAAAATAAGAATATTTGCTTCTATGAACATTGTTTTTTTGCGGCCCACCTTAAGTTAAGCATTGTTTATTTGGCTCAAGTTAACTTTTGAATTTGATACCCCTGGATTAGATTATATTCAAGAAGTGTTAAGAGTATATAACTTCAGGTAAACGCGCGTATTGGCAAGTTGATGCGGTTCTCGTAATGCAAAAGGCAGTGCGTGCGCGGATTAGTTTCTGAAACTCAGTTTTATGTAGATCGACGATGCCTTTCCTTCATTCTTAAGGTACCTTCAGTGCTATGGAGATTTGGCGATTTGGATATTTGGAGAATGATCCTATTGGTTAAAGTGATCACGTGACACCGCCGAGAAACGTCAAAAACGCCGAATCTCCAATCTCCCAAAAGTTGGTTCAAGTTCAACTTTTCTGGCTATTTTGAGATCGGAGGATGCGCGTTTGTTCAGAAAAGCACGTGATATGTTTGTTTTGTTACAACCTTAACCTTACCTTTTCGTTTGACATTATATAGTTTGCGTTTTGCCTATTAAACATATTGGAAATGAATAGGAATTCTGTTATTTCTTTAGATACTCATAGCTTAGTAACAAACATTGAAAACTTAACATTCAGTAACTCAAAACAATAACAAATATCATCTGTCAAATTTCTCCAAATACCCGAAGCAGAAAATACCCTAGATGATTAAAAGTGAAAATATCTAATTCCCCAAATATCCAAATCGCCAAATCTCCATAGCACTAAAGGTACCCTTATGATACTTGTGCTGATTGGATCAACAGCCATTGTTGTTTGTACGTTGTCAGAGGTATTGCATTGCAATGTCCCGATAAGAATACCTATCTATTTTATGTATCTAAGGTCGGTACTGGGTTCCTTAAGTTTAACACTTTTCTTTAATTAGTATATGTGAACATTTCATAATAAGATTTGCAAAGTTCCAACTAGTTAGTAGATGATAATTGGTTGTTATTCTTCCAATGTTTCGTTATTAATATTCGAAAGAAAACCTTTCACATACTTTATGGGATTTATAAATAAGCTTTTGTTTATAAAATAAAATATAATAATAGTTCAGAGACGGACCTAATTATTACTGAATGTTTAGAGAAACTGAAATATATGCTTTTAGTAAATTAACCCTTTCTGGCTACTTTTTTTTACAGCTTTGATTATATTAAGAACTTTACTGAAACAAATTTAAATAGTGTACTAATGCAGATAGCACTTGTTATATTTTTGACTTGTTGATAGTTTAAGGTTATAATTATAAATGTACCATGCTTGTTCTTGAAACAAAAAACATGGTACAATTATACAATATTTTATGTACTGTAATTGCCATATCTGTAAATTATAAAATTTATTAATTTTGAATTATAAATTATTTTTGATACAAAAGCGTTTCTCGCTTATTGTAATTATATTGTGATTATAAAAGGATTTTAAGTGTTCCTTGTAAGCTTAAACTCGAAAATATTTCTTTCTATTGCTGAAGGTTGAAAATAAATGGTGTATTTGGGAATTAGAAAAAGACATTGAAGTACATTCTAAATTTCTTTAAATTCAATTAACGTTAACCTGAGTTAACAACTAAGAAAATTATTGATTAATACGTAATTTTTTATCAGCAAAAACTTATACTAGCTTAATCTACTTAATAATACACCAATTCTCATTCTAATGGTTTAAAACAAAGTTATACTCGCGTTTTATTTCGACAAATTTTTGCTGGTATTTATATCTCCATTACCACCTGTCTTTAGTTATAATTTTTATCTATAGATTGTTTCCGCTTAGAGTTAATTGCATATAAAATACCGGGTTCCATTTTTAGATTTTCATTTTAATTATTCTTAATTTGTGAAAGTTTGCTTTATCAGTTTTCGAAAGTACTTTTATTT
This sequence comes from Platerodrilus igneus, assembly GCA_036346225.1. Lineage (NCBI taxonomy): Eukaryota > Metazoa > Arthropoda > Insecta > Coleoptera > Lycidae > Platerodrilus > Platerodrilus igneus. The sequence continues at coordinate 5,071,948 of JARFIW010001134.1, read as the reverse complement.
TAATAGATTAAAATATCATGTAAACTTACACCAAGTTTAATTATCATTCATATTTGTACATTTAAATAGTTTTAGATATCCTTAATTATATGTATATATAAAATTCATAACCGTAAGTAATGTTAAACAACTATTCCAACAATTAATTTTATATGTATTAGAATCCTGGCGATGATAATAAATTTATCGAAAGCTTGAATGATTGAAAGTACTATATATATATATATATATATATATATATATATATATATAAACAAGATATTTGCACTCCGCAATCTAAAAAATTTGTGTACAACAAAAGATTACTAAGATTTATCTGTAAATAAACCCTATGGAAATAATAGCATATTTACGAATACAAATCGAGCTAATAGTTGTATAGCCATTAACAAAACAATAACCCTATTACTTCATAAGGGAAAGAAACATCCACTGACCGTTTTCGGCTTTCTTGGAGCCTTGTCAGAGTAGACTAGTTTATATATTTACATATAATATATATATATATATATATATATATATATTGCTATGATAAGAAGGTAGTTTAAGGGTAGATTAAGTCATAGGGGCCGTAGGATAGATATAAATAACTTTAACTTTAAGAAAATCAAATAATTCCAGTAAGTCAACTATTCTACAAAAAGTCAATTGGGACGACACTGTATATAAAGGATATTTGACCTAATGCATGAGAAAAAAGCTCATTTAGTAATAATCCGATACCATTTAATTAGAATAGTAATGTGTGCGTCGTATAATATGTTTAAGTATAATTTACGAGTAAAGATAAGATTTTAGAAGCAATTAATTGCATCAAAATAAATTAATACGTCATTATTAGAAAATGAATACGTGACTAAAAAGAATTCATTTGTTCAGAAAACCAACATTCTGTAACAAACAAATAAACACCAGGCGGTTCATTATATGATAAAATTTGGACTTATAAACTACAAACAAAATTATGTGACTGACTGTGGGTAATAATTGGGCATCCTGAGAAATAACCATATAATACAGAACGCTTACGTGACTGATAAAGCATTGTCACCAAGAATTAAAGAGGGATTTTGAGAAAATACCGAGTTCTGCTAGAGATAAGGCAAAGTACAAGCCTTGATCAATAAACACGACAATGGAAACGATTGGTGGGAAGGGCGTATAAATATGATAGGAAATGAATAAAAAGGGCAGTTCATGTTCAACCAAGCACTAAATATACTCAAATGCAATAGTAATTTACGTAATGAAATTAATTAGTGAAACGTCGAAGTTCAGAATAAGTAAAATTTAAAAGTGCAAAAATTGTGCGACGAAAAATAGGCCGATCTACAAATAGACGTAAGTTAAACAATTAATTAAATTAATTTTTAATATTTAACAAAACAGGGCTTTTGTTGATACCACTTTTGTGGAAACATTTTGTTGATACTACTTTTGTCGAGACGGCTTTTGTTGATACCACTTTTGTGGAGACATTTTGTTGAGACGGTTTTTGCTGATGTCACTTTATTGATACCACTTTTTGTTGATACAGCTTTTGTTGATGCCATTTTGTTGATACCACTTTTGTTGAGACGGCTTTTGTTGAGTCGATGTTCTTGTCGAGATCTAAGCCTTAACACAAATCTAAAAATACGTCTGAAAGTGAGATCAAAAGGGTGCTCAAAGTTAATTCAAGGAAAAATACCAGGAATCAAAAGTGAATAATTCTTGCCAATAAGTAAAGCGGACACAGCAAGGAATGCAGACCACAGACACTATGAAGGAACTCCAGTGATCGTTTCAGGTTAGCGATTTTTAAACATTTTAATATTTAAAGACTGTTTCAAATTTAATATTTGCTATACATTATGTATTTGTAAGAGTCATCAAAAAGGTCATTTGAAAATATAAAAACACGGAAAGCATCTTAGAACGTTTGAAGATACTTGAGAGTAATTAAAAGATATTTTTGCTGGCTTTCAGGAAAGTATAAATTTGGTAAATGTAAATATTCTATGCAGGGGAAAATTTTGAGGTTACACAACATTGTACATATTATCAATAATTATATTGTGTGATTCTGAACTGCTTTATTTGAATCCATTTAAAGGGCAAAATAGGATTTATTAGAAAGTCGAACATTCAGTGAGCTAGTCGTGGTAAACAAATAAAATATAATGTACAAATCGTGGGGCTTAAGGGATATCCTATCCAATTTAGTGACACGTCCAATCGTGGAGCAAATCACAGCAATAAAAATGACGCCCAACACTGGGACTTAAAGAAAATAAAGTAAATGCACAGCAATAACATAGGGGCTTAAATCGTAAGGCAATTTCATACCTATATAATGTAGGCTTATTCACCAGTAGACGCAGACCACCGGTTTGGTGCCACCGCCACCACCCTTCACACACCTCCACCAATCTCCACATCCCTCCACATTCCTCCACATCCCTCCACATTCCTTCACATCCATCTACGTCCATCCACGTCCCTCCACATCCCTCCACATCCCTCTACATCCCTCCACATCCCTTCACATCCCTTCACATCCCACCACATCCCTCCACATCCATCCACATCCCTCCACATCCCTACACATCCCTCCACATCCCCCACAACCCTCAACATCCTATTACATTAGAGCCCCGAACCTTTAAATTTATCGTTTAATTAATTTTAACTCGATCTTTAAATCCTTTTTGGTTATCCGAGATATTCGCTTTAATCCGGAATTTTCCCGGATAATTTAAAACCGTCGGAATTGTTTAAATCAAACCACCCTTACAAAAGTTATACCTCCAATTTTAGGAAGTTATCCAAAATCGTCTTAGGGTATCACACATAATATAGGTCTAGATTTTTCTGGGGAACCCAAATCTTTAGGAATTTTTTAATTCGAAACCACCCTCGGAAGAATTGTACCCTTACACCTAATATCAAACTTATTAAAATTTGTATAAAAGTATTACGCGGGTTCTAATTCTAGTTTTTTTGAAGTTGTAGAATGTGGTGTTGCAGATTGTGTAAGATTCTTATTTTACCTTGGCTGTTTTCCTCCTCTACTATCTACAAATAATTTACCGGTAAATAGTTAAAACTAAAAGCCGAAAGCACATACTTTATCAATTTTTTCCTTTCCTCTGGTTTTTCGGTCAACATAATTTGCAAGCCAGTCAATTTCTTTGTATTGCTATTCCCCCAATACACGTACTGTAGTAGGTTATTATACACTAAACAGCAACTATTTTACAGCTTGTCTGATGGCCACTCCACATTTTGGCAAGTGGTACCAAGTACATTGGCATTTTTAGGAAGTATAACTTACTATATTCCAATAAGGTTAAACAGTCTTTTAAGGGATTATAAGCTTTGGTTTGTAGTATTTGTTTTTTATAGCATCTGGTGTCGTCTTCAAATACAGAATTAGAGGCTTGGTGACGGTTAACTTCCGCTTTCCTCGTGTACGGCCAGGCACACCCCTGCCTCTGCGCACCACTGCCCATGCGTACCCCTGCGCGCGCACGTATGTGTGTGTGTGTGGATGTGTACGGGAATATGTGATCACATACATTAATAGTCTAAGCTATTTTATTTGGTCCAAGGAAACTACTAGTTTCTAAACCACAATCAATAATCACCTTCATAGGTTTAACATTTTTACCACTTCCTAATGGCTGGTGCTACGTACATGGAAACTTTAGTTTCTTTAATTTCTTATTGGAGGGAATTCTTATTCTCTCACTGACTGCTGCGTAGTTGCATGTCCACCACTTTTGGAAATATATGATCGTTATAGTTTGTAAGACCCTCGGTTTTAAATGATCCGAAAAGTTCTTTACTAGCCAAACCCCTTTGCATGTGGTGTACACCAAGGTTACGAAACACGCATTTCTTAGTTAGTTTATGTTATCTGCCATTTTGATAAATACGTTTTTAGAATAACCTTTTAAAAAGTATACGAATTGAGTACCATCCTTTTTCGCAAGGACATCTACATAACTAAAACAGTCTTTCTTACTAAACACAAATGCATACAGCTTGTAGAACCCGGATGTATCAGAGTTAGTCAATCCTTACATAAAATAATCTTTTAATTCTTCCTCATTTTCTCTAATGAAATGTTCTTTGTCTAACACATCTTTCTATTGTTCGCGTATTGTCGCAGTGTTTACCATGTAGTCCAACTTTCACCTTTTTGCACCCATTTCCTTTAATTCCAGCTATCTTTTTCTCCCAGTTTACTACCAAAATTTACGCGTTGTCGAACAACCTCTGGGCGAATGTTAGACGTATTTATTAACCCCAGTTCCAAAATGATCATTTCTTTTGGAATTGTAGAATATGGTGTTGCAGATTGTGTAAAATATGTACTACCTGCTTTAATGTAGCATTTGTGTAAAATATTTATGTTATCTTGGCTGTCTTCCTCCTCTACTATCTCTAAATAATTTACAGGTAAATAGTTAAAACTAAAAGCCGAAAGCACATATTTTATCAATTTTTCTTTTTCCTCTGGTTTTTCGGTCAACATAATTTGCGAACCAGTCAATTTTTTTGTATTGCTATTCCCCCAGTACATGTACTGCAGTAGGTTAATATACACTAAACAGCAGCTATTTTACAGCTTGTCCGATGGCTTAATCCCCATTTTGGCAAGTGGTACCGAGTACATTGGCACCCTTAGGAAGTATAACTTACCATCTTCCAATAATGTTAAACAGTCTTTTAAGGTATTATACACCTGTTCCGCACTGACATAGTTTACAATTGTACAGTTGTATATTGTTGCTTTCAATCGCGTAATACCATGTTCTTTGGCCAAGTAAACGCGAATATTTTTTTTAAACGTGCATCTGGACAACTTAATAAATCTAGTATATGATTTCCAAGTTGTTTATTAACAGCAGGACATGTTATCTGACACACAAATTTTTTGTATATCTTAATTCTTGCATTGATTGTGAGCCATGTTAAACAATCGATTCCCACAGTTTTATCGTTGTGAACTATAATATTTCAGTTTTCTTTGTATCCGCCCTTGTAGCAAAAGTTGTGGTTTATATTTAAATAATTACACATCTCTATCTTGCTAAATATGCCAGCAAAATCTTGGGTTACCTACATGTCAAAAAGATAGTAATAATTTTTTTTTGAGTTCGTCTAATATATCTGCCAATAATGTTTCCAACTTCACATCTGCTAGTTCCACTTTGTACGGAACACATATAGAATTTTAGAATTTTTTTATTAATGTTTTCAAGGCCTTCTTTTCCGATAATTTCTTTTACTCCCTAGCCTATCTTGTTAGTGCTTTCCAGAGAAAACGGAGGCTTAGCTTTAACACCATACCTACTGGAAGCAAATCGGTCGAAATTTCCTCGTAGATAGCTGTTAACTGCACCACAATTTTTTTTTTAGGATAAATATCCTTTTGCTTGCAGATGTTTGCTCGGCGTCAGAAAGATCGCAAATTTTGCCCACATTATATTGTCACAAAATGGTTCAGCATCTGTTCGTCTTCGAGATAACAAATATTACCAATATCTGTCACCAGATTATTGTTGCACATATTTTCTGTCAGCAGCCACAATCCAAATCGCTCATTTGTCGGTTTTACTTTATTCCCAAGAAGGTGAGGAACAATCGCCTTGGAGACGCTCATATTTAACGTTCTATCTACTGCCGAATACTAAATTGAATAGGAAGAATTGCCCCACTGGCTACAATATTATTACTTTAGTTTATCTCGGATATTGGTCCGTAAAGCATTAGGCGAATATTAATTTGGTTTATCACGGTTGAACTATCACTCCTTACTCATGTATTATTGAAATCTATTTGCATAGCAACAATAATAATGACTATAAAATACAATCCATTTACAGAAGTTTGTTAATAGATTTATACTCAATTAAATTATATAGTTTGTATCTTCCGCCCGACCACCAGTTCGACCTAGGTCGAATTAATCCGACCTAGGTCGGATTTAGTCCAAATGTAGGACATATTTCGGGCATATGTCGGACATATGGTGGACATATGTTGGACATGTCGGATATATGTTGGACATATGTGCGATATGTCTAATATATGTAGGAGGTATACTGGACATATGTCGGATATAGTTTGGATGTATGTCGGATGTATGTCATACGGATGCGAGAGGAGAGAGAAAGACAAAGTAGGGTAGAGGGAGGAGGGTTTAGGTTAGTTTACATTATTAAGAGTTAGGTTAGTCGTTGTTGTCTGGAGTTAGGTTAGGTTAGTCGGACTGGTCAGGAGTTAAATTAGCTAGTGTTGCCTGAAGATAGGTTAGGTTAGTTGGACTTGTGTGGACTTAGGTTAGATAGCAGGAAAAATTGATAGGTTAGGTCAACGCCGTGTTGCTGACCTAACATATCAATTTTTGCTGCTAGGGGAAAAGTAAAGTTTTAAGTTTGATCAAAGTAACAAGAAAGAAAAAATCTCTGCCAGTACCATTCATGGGCAAGGTTATAAAGGATCAGAAATCCTTAGTACAAAGCTATGTTAGTTCTGTCACAAAAGTGCAATTTTTACATGTATCTTCCCATAAGAAAATCTAAGGTTCATTTGGAAATTTTTGTGCCCTTCAAGGTCATTTATTCTAGGATCGCGCGACGTCATCATGGATAGCCTTTCACACTTCTACAATATAGAAACTAACATATAACAACATAATCTAATAGTGAACTAATATTTTATCAATGTCTTCTATATCTACATTTATAATAAATATTTTATACAGCAGTTTAATCATAGTCCATGATTGAATAGTGTCCAATTGCTAATGTTGCATACTAATCAGGAATCAAGTAACGTTTGTCATCGTGTAGACTTAGACCAATTTTCTACTGAAATTGATGCTTGGACGACTGAACTAAGCTCTGAGTTACATACTTGCTTAAAAACTTCTATGCAGCTTACATAATCATCAAATATGATTCTGTTTTTAACTACATATTTTTTAATTCATTTTATCTTCTTTGTTATGCCGAAATCTTGGCTAGCAAGTGATTGTAAATCATTATCTTCCATTAATCGTGAGAGTTTAGCCACTTATTCTTCACATGTCTTATAAATTTTTGTCACATACATCTTTGATCGTAATCTAATGAAATTAGTCATAAGTTGACATTGTTTTCATTCTTTATCATCCGCAACACTTTCTTGTTAACCAAAGGAGTTCCATAAATATTGTTAAAAGGATAGTCCGATGTGTCAAAGTGGTTAATGCAGTCTCTTCGCATTAATTCGTAAGGATCATGATATATAATTTTGTAATTTAGACTATCTGTGTCCGTGTAGAGAATATGGTACCCATCTCCAAAAGCTGCCTTCATATACCTATAGTGAAAATTATAGATGGTTAACTTGGCTATGTCAAGGATGCACATTCTAACATATATGGATTTATTAAAATAAATTTCCGATTTGAGAAGTTCCACTGCAGCAAGGTTTTTATCAAAAATGGTAACATTTTTAAATAGGGGATTGGATATTTTAGCTTCAGCACCATATCTTCCTTTCCAGTTTTGCACAAGTTTCACATTAGAATGTTTTTTTGTATTTTCCTTAGTCTTCCCGAAAACTGCATTATTCATCAACTTGAACAAATTCTTCTCAAATTCATGCCTTGCTTGTTTCCGAAGTTCAGTATTGAGGTCAATGTAGGATTTTAACCAGCAGCTTTGCTTGAATTTCAGCGTTCGATGAATGTAATTAGTTTAAGGCCATTTGCCAATGCCTGTTTCAGGTTTCTATGGTGGATTATATATCTTCTTTTAGAATTTAGTTTGCAAATTTTTGTACCCTTCGAGGTCATTAGGATTGCGTGACGTCATCATGAATAGTCGTTCATACGTGTAGAATGTAGAAACTAACATATAACAACATAATCCAATATATTATCAATTTTTTCTCTCTCTACATTTGTAATAAATATTTTATATAGCAGTTTAGTCAATGAACTTTAGATTTTCTTATGGGAAAATACACGTAAAAACTGCACATTTTGTGCCAGAACTAACATAGCTTATCTTGTACTACTAAAAACAAACTAAGATCTCCGTTGTGTCGCGTTTCTATTTTAATTAATCGCAATTAAATATATGACTTGCATTTATAACATGGCCTTGCAATTAATAATTGAGGTGGGGGGCATAGTATAAATACAGAAACACGCTACAGTCTCGATCATTCTTTTGTAGAACGTCGAACGATCTGCATGTCTCTGATTTGATGCAATATTTTGCTGCTCTTCTTAGATTTATAAGGACCTCGCGTGATGACTGTGTGATTATGGAAGATCCCCTTGAGTGCAGGATTGGTATTCGACGCATCAACAATGCGATTGGAAATGCGAAATTGTTGGTGTGAAGCAGAAGCTATTGGCAAATACAAAAACCACGCGTTCACACTTTAAAATAATCCAGAAGAAAGGAGCGGGGTATACAACTAGAAAAGAAACGGCAACAAATCGGGTACATTGGGAGGATTCTGTATCAGCATTCAAAGGACGTATACGCACAGGTATAATTGGCAATCTCATGTATAAAGATATAAAGGCGTTTCTAACTGACTGTAGAAGTCTATTCAGGAAAAGGATTCAAAACGCACTTGAAATGAATGAGGTTGTTAATGTCGATACGACATTTTTTGGAGAGTTTGAAACCTATGAATGAATAGAAATATTTCACGACGTCTGATGTTGGTATCTTCAGAGACACTAATTTAGACCAATGGTTTAAACAAAATGTCAGAGAAGCAATCATGATGTAATTAGAAGATTTCCAAGTGCGAGATAGCGGTTGGAGTTTGAAAAATATAGTTAACTTGGGTGATACTATTAACAAATATAATCCAAAGCGTGGGACTTCGCACATTAAGCGTTTAAAGATCAAATTGAAGCATGCATGTCTCAAGGTGAAAAATTATGATCAAGGTTGCTTTGCATGGAGTATAATGGAGGCGTTACATGCGGTCGATCGAAACCCTCAAAGAGAGTTTAAATATCCACATTACTTTTCAGTTTTGAATTTAAAAGTCATCCACTTGCCGATGACTTTTAATCGAATCAAGAACTTTGAGTCACAAAATAATATCTTAGCTAATGTCTACGTGTTGAAATTCAACAAGCACAGGTTTACCACTGTTCCTATATTGATATCAGAAAACAGAAAAATAGACATGTGAATCTTCTAATGGAAATGGAAAACGTTAAATATGTTCATAAAATTAAAACATTCAACTCATACTATGTGTGGATAAAGGATTTAAGCCGACCGATATCATTTCAACTTAGTTCTAATTATGCAAAGAAACACTTTTGTGATCGGTGCCCTCCTTACTTTAGCACAGAAGAAAATTTAATAAATCATATCATGAACTGTCAGATAAAGCCATTATGTCTACCTCGACTGCTTACAAAAAAAGATAAAATACTTCGCTTCAAGAATTCCAAGAATAAAGTAAAAGTGTCATTTATTACATATGTAGATCTGGAATGTATATTGAAGTCTACTGCGGACGAGAAGAAGTATCAAGAACATGTTCCATATAGTGTTGGATATTATGTGAAGTGTGGTTATAATGACTCATTATCATTTTATCAGTCATATCGAGATAAAAATTGTATAAATTATTTTACTGTGGAACTTCGACAATTTGCAGAAGACGTTGAAACTGTGTTTATGTGTCCCTATGATATAGCTCCATTAACATTAGAGCAACAAGCTGATTTTGAACCAGCAACTCACTGCCATATTTGCGAACGACCGTTTGGTTTAGAAGACAAAAAAGTTCGCGATCATGATCCTTTAATGCCCACCAACAACTACAGAAAACCGGCACATGAGAGTTGTAATATTAAGTACCAAGATTCGCATACAATATCTGTAGTTATTCATAATCTTAGTCGTTATGACTGTCATTTCTTAATTAAAAGCATCGCTGTAGATTTGGATGGTTGTGCGGAAGTACTGCCGGCAACTAAGGAAAAATATATCTCCTTTACAAAATACATACCTGAGAACTTGATCGACTATAGATTTACCGATAGCTTCCGCTTTATGAGTTCATCTTTAGAAACAATGAGGTCGTATCTAAACTACTACTAAATATTGAATTTGCGGATTTGAATGAAAAGCTTAAATTATTGACTCGAAAAGGAGTATATTCATATGATTTTGTTGATTCTTATGAAAAACCTTGTTTCCCAACTTTGTCTAATCAGCAGGAGTTCTACAACAATCTAGAAGGTAAAGGAATCACGAGGAAACTATGCGCATGCTCAGATAGTGTGGAAAGCATTTAATATTCAGAACCTGGATCAATATTCTGATTTATATCTGAAGATCGATGTGATGTTATTAGCAGAGGTTTTTGAACAATTCCGCACAAGCTGCTATTTAACCTATAGACTTGATCCCGCCCATTATTACACGTTGCCTGGTTACCCGTGGGACGCAATGTTAAGGCATACGGGACAAGAACTGTTGACCGATATCGACCAGCTATTTCTTATAGAAAAGGGTATACGTGAAGGTCTTAGTCAAGTGTGTTCGGAACGACTTGCTACTGCGAATAATAAGTATTTGCCTACGTATGATTCTTCTAAACCTGATGTATACATTATGTATTATGATGTTAGTAATCAGTACGAACGGGCAATGAGTCAACCTCTACCCTACGGAGGATGTGAATGAACCGACACCTACATTGATGTAACATCAGTTCCTGATGATGTTTCTGAAGGCCACATCTTGGAGGTGGATTTGGAGTATCCCAAACAAATACAAGATCTACATAAAGACATTCCCTTCTGACTTGAGCATATTGACCCAAAGACTAAAACACCGCCTGTTTCGAAACCTCAAAGCACCAAGTTGATGGCTACACTAAATTTAAAAAAAATAAATGTAATCCACCATAGAAACCTGAAACAGGCAATGGCAAATGGACTTAAATTAATTACAATTCATCAAGCGCTAAGATTTAAGCAAATCTGCTGGTTAAAATCCTACATTGACCCCAATACTGAACTTCAAAAACAAGCAAGGAAGCATTTGAGAAGAATTTGTTCAAGTTAATGAATAATGCAGTTTTTGGTAAAACTATGGAGAATATAAGAAAACATTGTAATGTGAAACTTGTGCAAAACTGGAAGGGAAGATATGGTGCTGAGGCTAAATATCCAATCCCCTATTCAAAAATGTTACCATCTTCAATAAAAACCATGCTGCAGTGGAACTTCTCAAATCGGAAATTTATTTTAATAAATCCATATATGTTGGAATGTGTATGCTTGAAATGCCAAGTTAACCATCTATGATTTTCACTATGGGTATATGAAGGCGGCTTTTGGAGATGGGTGCCATAATATCTATATGGAGGCAGATAGTGTAATTTACAAAATATTTATGGAATTCCTTTAGTTAACAAGAAAGTATTGGGGATGATGAAGGACGAAGATAATGATCAACTTATGACCGATTTCATTGGATTACGATCAAAGATGTGCGTGACAAAGATATATAAGACTTGTGAAGAAGAAGAGGCTGAACTGTCACAATTAATGTGGGAGAATGATTCACAATCACTTGCTATCCAAGATTTCGGCATTACAAAGAAGATAAAGAGAATTAAGCAATCTGTAATTGAAAACAGAATTATGTTTGATGATTATGTAAGCTGCATAGAAGATTTTGAGCAAGTATTTATAACTCAGAACTTAGTTCAGTCGTCCAACCATTAAGTTAACACTATTGTTCAGGAGAAGATTGCTGTAAGTCCATACAACGACAAACGTTACTTGATTCCTGATTCGGATGCAACATTACCAATTGGACACTATTAAATCTTGGACTATGATTAAACTGCTGTATAAAATATTCAATGTAGTACCTTCGGGTGGAGCATTGGAAAATCAAATGTAATGTATAAAATATTTATTATAAATGTAGATATAGAAAAAATTGATAATATATTAGTGCGCTATTAGGTTATGTTGTTATATGTTAGTTTCTATATTCTAGACGTGCGAAAGGCTGTCCATGATGACGTCACGCGATCCTAGAACGAATGACCTTGAAGGGTACAAAAATTTGCAAAATGAACCTTAGATTTTCTTATGGGAAAATACTTGTAAAAATTGCACTTTTTGTGCTAGAATTAACATAGTTTATCTACCATCGTTGTTCAAAAAAAAATAGCCACTACACACCTTTTGAAAAAATAGGAGAGAACGTAATGTACTTTGTTTGTACAGAGACTTTTTAGAAATCCTAAATGACGACTGCCTGCAACGCAACTACTATGAGGAATGGTGATAGAGAATTGCTCTCCCTATGAAGAAATGGGTATTTATGTGTAAGCGCCGTTCATATTTTTTTTGCTTTTAGTTAATACGCTTCTTATATACCTCATGTTTAATGATTTCTTTACAGTATCAGTTAATATATGGCTATTGTATATTAATAAACCAATAAACATAAAAATAGTTTCTATTTTAAGAGAAGGTTAGAGTTGGCTTTAATATAACTTATAGTACAGCCAACTTTTACCATACATAATGCGCACGCTCACACCTATCTCTCGGTGTTCATATACTCACCATAAACACTGCACACCATAAAAGTTCTGGTATAGCTATGTTCGTTTCCAATACATCATTTCCCATATATCTTTTATACAAAAAAACAAGAATTGCGTAATTGACAATTCCCAAGATTGTGGTCAAAATAACTGCAGCAAGCAGTAACAAAGACCATCCAAAAATTTCATTAAATATCCGTACCAAAGTACAGATTTTACAATAGACTTCTCTGACGTTTCTAATTTGTGAGATCAAATTTGCCTTGTGGTTATTAGTAGACCTAAGTAGTTCTATAAAGTAAGTTTGGAGATTATCGTTCAGGTTTATAAAACAGATTTGTATTGCCTTGGTGTATTTGTATATAAGCAATACTTGTACAATATTGCAGTAATTTCCCAAATATTGACATGCCATGTTTGCATAATAGCCAACTCCAAATTGTGAAATCCAGATATATGCTTCGTTTGCAAATAAAATGATTATAAATATATGGACAAGTATTATTTCTACATACGATTTTCTTGAGGAAACTGACGACTTGCTTTGTGCAGAAGCTTTTTCTATTTCAACTAACATAGCGCTAAATTCATTAAATTTATTAATTCCAAATGATAGTACTGATCTAATCATTGAGACAACGAGAGAAATTATTAAAGTTATAACAGATGTTATACCAAGAGCAGTTGCAGTAGAGTCTTGTTCAATTTGTATGCCTTTCAAAAAAAAATTTCCTTCAAGAATTAAGATAGTTGTTAAAACCAAAATTGCATAGCATTTATAAAAACGGTTTTTCAATATACTGCTGCTTTGCCGTGGAGGTGCAAGTGCAAATGCATTTGCTAAATTATGTATAGGAGCGATGAATTCTGAAACAGGAATAGCAGATTGCTTCATTTTTAACGAATAATCGTTCTATACGATTTCTACTAGCAAAGTAAAGTCAAGGTACCTATTGATTTGAAAAACGATATAACGACACTATTCTATAGGCATATGATGTCTAAACGAACACTCCAATAGCAACTAATAATAACCTACGGACACTCCATAATAAAAATGATTTGAGATAATATCAAACACATTACACTTACTCTAATTAGTTTGTATCAGCTTGTTTACTCTGTAATACTGAAATTTTTGTTTGTCTAAATACGAGCTTTGCGTTTATTTTAGAACATGAAAATTACTCTGTATGGAAATAGAGTTACACACTGGAAAGGTCTCCGCTCTCTTAATCTTATAAATCAAAGTTTAGGTTAGCCACGTGCACTTAATGAGTTGACGATAATTAAAAGGTGATTTTATTAAAATACTTGTAAGAAATACCCTAAAGCGCTTTCAAACCTAACAGTCATCTTCTGTGGTGTAAAATAATTAAATTGAAAATTAAAGATTATGAAATGCTAGTGTGAAACATTAGTCACAGTGTTACGTGCCGAAATCGGCCGTAAACATTAATATAGTTTTAATATGCGCGAATTTTGCGCCATAAATTTAAAAGACTTGTTGCGTGTATTTCCGTCACTTCAGAAGTGGCTGCGCGAATATCGCGCCGACGCGTGTGGACGAGAGAGGAGTGGGAAATTTCCGGGAAACGCCGGGACTTGCCTTTGAAACGCGAACAAGAGTGGTTGTGTCTTATCTTATCTTCTCTTTTTGGGTTATGTAGGTCCCTTTTTTTGCCTTTTTTGATTATCGTTCCCTATAAACCCGTTCCTGTCGTTCCCTACATATAGAAAGAAGACCAACGAATTTGGACGCAACCTGGCCTAACAGCAGCCCACGACCCGAGAACCATCATGAAATAATCCTGAGAGAAGCCACGAGCATCCATCATGAAGTAATTCCGAAGGAAGCTTTACCTATTCAAGTAAGTACCCCCTAGTGGCTGTTTAAAATTGGTATACTTCGTAAATTAGTGCCATAATTTGCATATTGTGTGACGTCATTGACAATTGGCGCGCTAATTTCCACATCATATAATATCGTTGCCAACTGTCTTTTGTGTCGATTGTGCCGCGTCGACTATAATAACAGATACCATAAAATTTTATAAAATTCATAAAGGACCCGTTGGATCTGACGAGTTTGGTTACGTAGCATGCCCCGAACGTACTACTGAAGAAGATAATCGGTTATTAATTACAAGAACAAGCTATAATCATTGCATTCAATGCCAGATAGACAACTGGCCGTCGCGTATTGCTGTTACTGCGCATACAGAGTATAGACTAATGCTTCAACTCCAACTTTTGGTATTAAATGTAAATTAAGCTTCTCGTTGAATAAGTGGAAGCAGCACTTGAGACTTGGAAATTTGTTCAACATGTTTACGACAAACTCAACTATTTGTCCACGGCTAAATAATTGTAATAGATTATCTCAAGGTATAGGATAGAATGACATAACCTCAAATTATATAAATTAGTTGTACCGAAAAATAGTGATAAAATTTTAGACACTACATACATTTCCAGAACCCACTTGAAAAATATTATAGCAAGAAATTAGACCAACGCTCTCAGTTTTCAAGTCGGGCAATAATGAATGTATTATTACCATTGGTATTTCCTGATGTTACTCTTTCGATTGATTTACCAATTATTTTTGTTAATAATTATGTTAGATGATTTCCACTTATTAATTTAAGTATATTGCACATTGTTGTGTCTGGAGTATTTACGGATATTATTGTGGTCTAAATTTTTCCGGTAATATCTTGGGGAAATAACCCGTAATTATTATGTATTTTTGCAGTTAAAGCATTTTACACAGGTTGTTATAGATATACGTCGTTAACCTGAAAATTGTATAACGCGATGTAGGGTAAACAAAGTACTACCCTACCTTGAAAACTACAACTAGCGGTTTATAAATAATGCGATGGAATTTACCTGTCAAATTCCTATAGCTCTCCCGATTTATTATCGATCCTTTGTCTTGCTGTTTCATGTTTTAGGTAAATAACGAACTCCGCCAACGAATCTGTCATAGAAGAGGATTTAGACTCACGACCTGGTATACGTAGTAGACTTAAGCAGTAGTCTTCCAGCTTGCCGTTATGTAGTAGTTAGAGGTAAGCAAATTGTTATGCAATTTGCAGTGGTAAATATAATACGCAAATGATATGCGTTAAATAATTCGTTGTTATATAGTACGCCCTCTTGGCGGTAAGCGCTGGCAACTAAATGTTGTATCGTACCATTGGTTCTATTGTAATAATTCACCTAAAGCATAAAGGAACAAGACAAAGGTAGAGCAATAAACCAGGAGAAGTATAATAATTTGACAGGTAAACACTTCCATATTATTCATGAAGCATTACTAACTATTCTTCAAGGTAAGGTAGTTACGACAAGAATACTAACATTGATGCGGTTTCAATACTTCGTTCATGCTATCCCTACTATATTGTACATTCTGATTAGTCGTGTCAACGATGTATATGTAATACAACCCACGCTCCGGCTCGCAGAATGTTTCCGATTCTTTTTTTAAATTTTCCGATCACATCCTCTGAAGTAGTCCCCTCCTGGAGATCCGAATGGGGGACTATTTTACCTCTGAAGTCTTTTACCTTAGAGAATGCCATCATTTTAAATACAATTTAAGTACGCTGTGTACTTGGGAGGTAATATGGTGGTTTCCCGTTGCCTTCAACATCGCAGTAGTGTGTCTTAAAATGCCATACCGACCCCTATAGACTCTGCCAATTTAAGTACGGAGAGCCACTACCCTCTTTCGGGCACCTGTCATAGTTTGGTTCCTCACTAAAGCCCCTACTAATTTGGTTGAACCTGTAGTTTGGCTCTTTAGATCACTGGAACGCGGAAGCCATTCTACCTGTTCTAGTAATCTAGAACTTCTTCAATGTGCAGGTCCGATCGGAATGGTTAAAATATGGTAAGGAACTTTTCTTTTAATAATAAGTACTTCTTAGAAATTATTTTATGTTTGAAAGAAATGATGTTGTAAATGCTTTTGTATGAGAGAAAATATTTCATGTTTTAATATTTTTGTGTTTGATTTTATTTTGAAAACTCCGTCAATTCCGTTGAGCTATCCAGGTAAAGTTGGAAAAGAAGGTAAGTGAGCAATTTCAAGTTTTACAAACCACAAGTATCTGTATCATATCTGTCCTTCAGCTACGCTCCAACGCGAGCCATTATCATATCACTCTTCTAGTGACGTCTCAACGTGCGGGCCTTTTACATCAATATATATATATATATATATATATATATATATATATATATATATATATGTACCTGCATAAAGTATGTATTTATTTTGTTGTTAAATATAAGAAACTAATATGTAAGATAAACAAGTGTCAGTTGGCTATACTTAGAATTAGAAAACTAACTTTGTAATGTAGATTTGATTTTAGCAGAGATAAATAAGACAACGAAGTATTTAACTAGAAATAAGGTCATTATATTGAATTGCCAGAAATAATTGGTTAGTAGTTCTCATTAAACGTTGCAAACCAAGGGCGTCTTTGCGCAGAAAACATAGTATTTCAAATTAGATAGTTTTCAATGTTGAAGGTTTCACATTGAAAGCTAGGTATAGTACGGTGAGATAAAGGATCACGTCTGGTAAATGTACTCACAGCCGTTATTTCTGGAACGCATCCTATGTAGATCGGCATCTGCAAAGTTATCGTTAGTATATTGTTATGCGGTATTGTGTAAACAACGCGTGTTCTTACAATAACCTTAGAAATGGGGTAAGTTTCATAATGATATCCACTAATATTAGTTTTAGGCAGTTTCAGTTTGTGCTATAAACCTATGCTTACAATTATTAAAAAAATTATTTATGTAACATAAATATTTATCCCTAACTTTTAAATTGTCACGAGCAGTTCAGAGCTAGTGCTACTATTATAGTGCGGCGCGTATTTTAAAACTTACTACGCACATTAGAACAGGGAAGAGGTAAGCTGCGCACTATGCCCCATTAAAATGTTGTATTGTTTGTGCGTTTGCATATGTTCGGTGCAACTAAGTTCAATTTTTTTATTACAGAAACTATATAAATGAGTGACCAAACGAACTATAAATATATCTGAGACATTTGAAAAAGCCAAGCAATGTTGCAAAGTAGCCTATCTTAAGATCGAGTTTCTAGCAAACTAGAATTAACGAAATGATCAAGATCGTGAATTAGCTGGGCGTGCAATAAACTTGGAAAGGTTGTTTTATGGCTTGACATTGAAGAGTTTAAGAAAATTATGTTTTTAGTATGAGCATTGCAAATCTTTTTTCAGAAGAAAAACAGATGCTCGGTAGAGACTGAGCATACACATTTTAAAAAGGCACAAGCTATTGTTACGAACACCTTTTAAAGCTATGGGTTTTAATAAACTACAGGTAGATGAGTACTTCTCCAAACAATCTTAAAACATTAATCGCAAGGTACCAAATTCATGAACGAGAGTGGGCTTTTAACTTTTCAAAATTTAAACGACCAAGGTAGTGTTTATTAAATATCAGAAACTAGTTGGGAAAATTGCTTCATCTGAAACAGGCCAAACTATTAGTGTAGTTTGTTTGATGTCCGCTGCCTTCTGCGGTTACTCTACCGAGGAAACGAAGGAGGGCTGAACCTATCGATAGAGCACCTCCAGGATAAATATTCTTTACGTTAGACTCGGGTTATTTAACACCAATTTAGTTCTAAAATAGGTGACTTGCTTTCGAACACAGATTAAATCTTCAGGTGGGATCTAGCTTTACTAATCTTAAATAACCACTGATTGCATGTATTTTTATATTAACACTTTTTGCTCGGGCGCATCCTATACATTTGTTTCTTTACCTCTACATAGTAGTCATAAAACGCAGTTATTAGACCGATATTTTTAAACCACTAAAATACTTCTACTCTCCGCCCAGCGGGTATTGGTTGTCAAACAATGCTGAAAGACCATTAACCAGCATAAAGTGGCTTCGTTGTTTTCAGAAGCTGATCAACTAGCTGCGACAGTTGGAAAAACTGCAAATAGCTTCAAAGTATGTAGAATATTCCATATAAGTCTCTCAGTTTTTACAGCAGAAAAATTCTTACCTTTCACCATAGCAGATCAACGCGAGATGTAAATGATCACACTAGACTAAATGTTGACAAAGACTTGCAAATGTAAATCTTGCTGAACCGACAGACGTGATTGTAACTTACCGCACCGCACCAATAATTTTGGATTCCGAAACATATCAAGTTATTGCAACCCTTTCTACGCCAAAGAAAGTCGTTCTGAAGCGTGTCTCGTCTCGTGATGCTAGACCATCATCTATCGTAGGACCACCTGCACTGAAAAAAGTGTTATTTGAGCTTATTTCGCATATCCAAATTTTGCCGCTTCCCAAGAGAACTAACTCAGTACGCCTATAAAAGATAAATCGGAAGATCAACTTCGAATCAAAAAGAAAGAAAAGAAAGACCAGGGAAAAAGATACGTTTTTAAGGTTGATCAAAGTAACAAAAAAAAAAAGTTCTGCTATTACTTTCATGCTGTTAAGGGCTAGATTAAAAATGGTTAGAAATCCTTGTTAGAAAAAAAAATAGGAACTAAACACCTTTTGGAAAAATCAAGAGATAACGTAATGTGCAAAGCGCTTTTTAGAAACCCTAAATAACGACTGAGTGCCAGTGTTGGACCGGGTCACCGGGTCACCTCAGGTCACTTTTTTGCCGAGTCCCGGGTCAATACTGGGTCACATGCCTGACCCGGTGACCCGGTACTGACCAGGTGACCCGGTATTGACCCGGTGACCCGGTAACCTGGTTTTGATCAGGTGTTAGCAGTACATGCTCCTAACATTGACGTCCGCATAGGCACTCGGTTGCTGTAATGCATAAATACCAGCCAGTAAAATAACAGGGCTGCGTAAACAAATAAGTACATAATTCATACGACAAGCGGGATAAAAATTATTTTAAAATTGTTTAACGGTTAACAGTTTAGCACACAGGGCGGCAACATTTATTTAATTATCACTTATAACAGTCAATCCTAAATTTTTCGTATAACTCATTTATATACGTAATAATTTTCAGTTGAATTGCAATGTTTTTATATTTTTTATGAGTTAGAATATTACTATCTAATCAACAAGAACGCCTCAAATTTAAGATATTAAGTCATAGATTATTGGAAAACTGCAGGTTTTTTGACGGTGTAATAGTTTCTGGGAAAAAATTTTAAATAAAAATTCGTATCTATTCCATGCGTATTCATAAGTCTACATTTTACGTTGTTAAAATTTTTAATTCTATACTCCGCCATTAAATAATAAAAATACATTGCAATTGCATAAGAAATGGTGTTTTTAGCTATCGCATTTAACTAGAAACCAGCATAGATATCTGTATAATTTCTGATCGCTGTAACATGATTCATACAAATCAAGTTACCTTGTTTATGTCAAACGCGTGTAAAGTGTCAATCATAAAATGTTCAAACCTACAACAGTACGTAACTGGTTTATTGTTTCAGTGTTCTAACATTTGTAAAAAAATTCTGACATATTTCAAATGTTTAATCCTCTTGTTAACTCAAAAGGTTATGAGTATCTATTTAAGATTATTCGTGTCGAAATGTTATTGGAAGATATGAAAATGGTCAAGAAGTTTGTTAGTCTTTTTCGGCAAAACTGAAAGCAGAATGACCCACTTCCAAAGGGCATAGTATGACTTTTTAACGAAATTAAAATAATTGATTGTAAACAGATTGATTTGCCATTGTCAATTCATTTATTAGAAATTTGTTTTGAGAAATTAGTCTATTGACTGTTGTTCCCTGAAGTATTGGTACGGAATCCTAATTGTGCGAGCTCCACTCGCTTTAGGCTAATTTTTATTTACGTATTCGGTTCACTTTAGTGTTTTCAATTCCCCTATGTAATTCGTGTTTCCGGAACAGTTTAAATCTGGAAATCAGTTTGAATCACTGTGTTTAAGTCTCCAGGTCTGCCAGTTCTGGTCACCAAGTCAGTGTGGATTTACGGGTCGGTTCGGGTCAACGGGTCAGTTAGGGTCACTAGATAAGGTCGGGTCACGGGATCAGGTCGTGTCACCGGGCCAGTTCGGATCACTTTGGGTTACGTCGGGTCACCTCGGGTCACGTCAAATCAGTTCGGGCTACCGCGTCAATGCGGGTCACCGGGTCAGTTTACATCCCAGGTCACCGGGTCCTGGGTCAGTCTGTTTTCGGATCACTGAGTCAAAAAGTCGTGACCAGGTCCAACTCTGCTGAGTGCCATGCAACTATTGTGAGGAATAGTGGCACGAAGATTAGTATTCAAAAGAAGAAAAAGCGGCATTTATTTGTGGCCGCTGTTCATAATTTTTGTTTGCATTTAGGTAATATGCTTCTTATGTACCTTATATTTGAAGATTCTTTACAGTTTCAGTTAATATATACCAATTGTATACTTATATCTAATAAACTAATACATAGAAAAATTAATTTTTATTTTAAAAGAAGGTTGCGTGGTATTAGAGTTGACTTTAATATAACTTAAAGTAGTGCGAACTTTTACGGCAAATGATGCGCACGTTTTCCCTGGTATGGTAGCGGAACAAAAGTGCAATTCTATTCCTGATGAAATTTTTTGTTTCTATAAAATGCATTCACGGGGTTGTAGTAAATTTAAACGCTTCTTTTAATACTATAATGCCTCATTCTTTACATACTAGATGAGTGCTTAAATAATAATAATCCTACATGACTTACGGTAAATAGAATATTACACTTCAGTTTAGTCCCCAGAATGGGACGTTTCATTGACGCCTTTTCATTGCCGGCACTTCATTGCCGCCATTTCATTGGCGGGCTATTTCATTACCAGACCATTTCGTTGCGGGGCCATTTCATTGCCGATCAGTTTTATTAGTACCTTACAATGATTAGTAATAAAATAGTCTAATAATGCAAATTTTTTTATTAAAATAAATCAAAAACTAAACTAAAAATCTAATTACAATGGTATTTGTTTTATATTATTACAAAATTTTGTTCCATTTGATAATTGTAAGCTATGCCCCGCAAATAATCGATTGGGTCTCGATGTTCAAAATCACTTACAATAGCTAGGATTCTTCTATTTGCATCTCTGCACCTTCGTAGTTTCAGAGTGAATTCTTATAGGAAATTTAAAATTGATTTCAAAAATTATCTGAAAAATTCTGTCGACTTTGAAATGTTGTCGATTTTTCAACATTACGATATTGTACATGATTCAGTACTCGCTAACATAACATGTTTTTAATTACATATACAAACTTGGTCATATAATCCGTATATTAGCAAAATTTTCCTAAAATATGAAACTTAAAATTAATACAAATCAAGTATTTATTAGTGAGGTAAGCTGGTAATGAGTTGTCCCTGGAATGAAATGGTCCTGCAATTACATGGCGGCAATGAACTGGCGTCAATAAAGTGACAGCAATGAAGTGTCCTAGACCGTTCAATCTCATCCTGCACTATTAAAGCCGTTCATAATCTTTAATATTAAACAGAATATGTAAAGTTTAAATTTATTTTACTTATTCCTAAAGTGTTCGTTATAACGCGAGTTACATATCCCCCAAATTAGGATATATATGTAATCCAATGGCATTATTAAATCTTAAGTTAGGTGACAATGTATAATTAAAGGACATATTACAAAAGGTTAATGGAAACGTGAGAACGGATGTGAATACTTTGTATTCCAGACGTAGCATGACACTGCAGGTGCAGGTCACAATAGATTACAAATAACTTATTGTTAGAATTAAGATTACTAAGAAATAGTACTTTGTATCGAATAAAAAAATAGCAAACATAAGATCTGCAGTTCCCATAAGCAATGTGTAGGGCAGGGATAGCATAAATACCCTCAAGAACCCAAGATGGCCAATCAGTGTAGTGCTTCACAACTTTAACATTGTTGGTTGTTTAGCTACTCATCCTAATTTTTGTTTATTTAAATTAGTAAATATTAACTTAGAATAATTTTGATCTCAATACGTTACTGCATATAACGTACCTGTTATTGAAATTCACATTGTAAATCTGTTTAAATAAAATTGATTAAAGAGTTTTTTGAAAGAAACTTTTTAAAAAGTCGTTCTATGAGGCCCAAAACCTATCTGGCGCAGCCGGTAGGATTCCAGAAGGGCACTAGCGAATCCAAAATCGAGGAAACTGGAGGTCTTGAATCTTTATTCTTCATCTGGGAGAACAAACAAAAATTAGGACAAGGTACAAAATCGACCAAGCCCAAGGGAAGAAAACTGATGAAACTGGAAATGAAAATTATGTAAGTTCATTTATCCTAACCATTTTTCAATCATTGATATTAGCTAGAAAGCAACGAATATACGCATTTTTTTTGTACAATTTATTATTACATTTTATCGCAATTTATTAATGAAAGAATTTACTCATCAAACTCATTTTTAATAAAGGAATTTATATATATAAAAATTTATGCACAAGTATTTCAACTTATCACGATTTGTAAATGAAACAATTTATTCAGTAGGTCTGAGCTTAAAAGTATAATTAGAACACAAGTCTATATATCGTTCATTACAGCAATTTTATTATTGAAACGAATACTCAGCGAAAGTCTGAAACAAAAACGTGTAATTATAACGCAGTTTTTATACAATTTATCGCAGGAAATTATTACTGAAATAAAATTATTCAGAAAAAGCCTGAAACTCAATTAGCATCATTTAGCAGGCTATACAAAAGTTATAATTATACACTTAACGCAACGCAACTGATCCGACAATTACTCAGCAGAATTCTTCAATGTAATTGTAGCACTTGATAATATTATAAAAGCGATCACAGGCAATTTAGACAACCAAGATGCTGAACGATAAGATAACACAATACAACAACTATTTAAAAACCAGAATGACATAGAAACTATGGTTAGAGATCCAATATCCTTAACCCAGTCAACAACAATAAAATTCAGTGATACGTTAAGTAAATTAGTAAAGAACCAGGACAGTATAACTAACAGAATACTCACCCTTAAAAGTAACATGCAAACCACAATGTTAGGAATGCGAGACCCAATAACATTCAACACGATATTCAATCAAATGATATCAACCATTACCATAATTCAACACATTTTAACAACATTAGAAAACGCTGTAATATTTGCAAAACTAAGCACATTACATGTTGATATCATAGAACAAATTGATTTATTAAAGGAATTATTAGCAATTAGATCACTCATAACTACCCTTTGAAGTAACAGTAACCAACATACTTTTATTTGAAAAAATAGCCATAGTAAATGGTTCTGTAAAGAATCATAAAATTAGGTTTTTAATAGGAATCCCCATAGTAGAAATTAACCCTTATAATTATTATCATTTATTTGCTTTCTCCATAAAAATTGCTAGCCAGTATCAAGTCATTATTCCTAAAACCAAGTTCCTTTCCATAAATGAACTTAGGTATGGCTTCACGGATGAAAAGTGCAAAGCAGTGGCACCCAGTCAATATTCATGTCAATCATCAGCGACAACAGCTATTTAAACGGATAGCCCTTGTGAAGTACAACTATTAAGATTCTCTAATCACTACGAGAATTGCGAGTCAAAACTAGTACAAATTACAAATATGAAAATTCAAAAAGTCGCGGACAACAAATGGATTGCTGTATTTCCACAAGAAGTAATAGCAACCATCCACTGCAACCAAAATGTCGACAGTCTAGCATTAATTGGAAGCATAGTAATCACAATAAAAAAGATTGCTATTTAAAATTTAAAAGCGAAATTATTCGAGTATACCAAAACCCCGCAATAACGAAGAAATCTACCCGAACTACAGTTCAAGATTACACAAACCGAAGACGACGAAATCATCAAGAAACCAATGCAACTAAAACATCTAGACCTAGACGACCTCAACCAAGACGTAAAATTAACGAGCAGTTATAAAGAACATTTAAATGAAGTGAAAGTGCCAAAACTACATTAAGTGTTTGAACAATTTTAATAATCATTGTAAGAAGTTTTTTATTCATTGTACAAAATTTATGTTTGATATAGAAACAAAGAAACAAAATTTAGTCATAAGAACAAAGAAACAAAGGTAAATAAAGAAACCATAAAAGACCCCTTAGGGACAATAAGTTGAAAAATTAAGTAAAATCTTTAATTTTCATCTACGTCGTGAGGAGCTACATATCCCCCAAATTAAAATATATATGTAATCAAATGGAATTATTAAATTTTAAGTTAGATTGTTACAATGTATAATTGAAGAACATATTACAAAAGGTTAATGGAAGATCATAAGCCAGACATGAGAACGGATGTGAATACTTTGTATTCCAGACGTAACATGACACTGCAGGTGCAGGTCACAATAGATTATAAGAAACATATTATTAGAATTAAGATTACTAAGAAGTAATACTTTGTATCGAATAAAGAAATAGCAAATATGACATCTGCAGTTCCCATAAGCAATGTGAGGGGCAGGAATAGCATAAATACCCTCAAAAGCCCAATATGGCCAGTCAGTCTAGAGCTTTACAACTTTAACATTGTTGGTTGTTCAGCTACTCACCCTAACTTTTGTTTATTTAAATTAGTGAATATTAACTCAGAATAATTTTGATTTCAATACGTTACTGCATATAACGTACCTGTTATTGGAATTCACATTGTTTAAATAAAATTGATAGAAGGGCTTTTTTGGAAGAAACTTTTTAAAAAGTCGCTCCAAGAGGCCCAAAACCTATCTTGCGTTAATAAATAGATTAATGTGCTAACTAACAACAAATTGATAAACTATAGGTCTACGTTATTAATCATTTTTGTTCTTGAAAACGCGCTTCAAGAACTCATACCCTATATTGCGGTGTATATATATATATACTCACCATAAACACGGCCCACCATAAAAGTTCTGGTACGGCTATGGCCGTTTCCAATACAACATTTCCCATATATCTCTTATACAGAAAAACGAGGATTCCGTAATTAACAATTTCCAAGATTGCTGATAAAATAATTACAGTAAGCAGTAACAAAGACCATCCAAAGATTTCATTAAATATTCGTACCAGAGTACATATCTTACAATATACTTCTCTGACGTTTCTAATCTGTGAGGTATAATCTGTCTTGTGGTTATTAGTAGACCTAAGTAGTTTTATAAAGCTAGTTTGGAGATTATTATTCAGGTTTATAAAACAGATTTGCATTGCCTTGATGTATTTGTGTATAAGCAATACTTGTATAATATTGCAGTAATTTCCCAAATATTGAAACATGATGGTTCCATAAAAGCTAATTCCAATTTGTGAAATCCAGATAGATGCTTCGGTTACAAATAAAATAATTATAAATATATGGACAAGTATTATTTCTACATAAGACCTTCTTGCGGAGATTGGCATTTTGCTATGTGCAGAAGCTTTTTCTGTTTCAACTAAGATAGTGCTAAATTCATTAAATTTATCAATTCCAAATATTAATATCGATCTAATCATTGATATAGCGAGAGAAATGATTAACGTTATAATATATGTAATACCAAGAATAAGTGCAGTAGTGTTTTGCTCAATTTGTATGCCTTTCAAACAAAAAATTCCTTCAAGAAATAAGACAGTCGTTAATAGCAAAATTGCATAGCATTTACAAAAACGTTTCTTCAATATGCTGCTGCTTTGCCGTGGAGGTGCAAGTGCAAATGCATTTGCTAAAATGTGTATAGGAGCGATGAATTCTGAAATAGGAAGAGCGGATTGTTTCATTTTTTAACGAATAATCGTTCTATACGATTTGTACGAGCAAAGTTAACGTGGAAGCACGTATTGATTTGAAAAACCATATAACGATACTATTTTATAGACATATGACGTATAAACGAACACTCCAATATCAACTAATAATAATCTACGGACACTCCATAATAAATTTGATTTGAGATAATATCAAACACATTATACTTACTCCATTTAGTTGGAATCAGCTTGTTTACTCTGTAGGACTGAAATTTTTGTTTTTCTGAGTACGAGCTTTTGCTCATTTTAGAACATGAAAATTATTCGTTCTATTGAAATGGAATTATACGCTGGAAGGGTCCTGGCGCTTTTAATCTTATAAATTAAAGTGAGGTCAGCCAAGTGCACGTAATGTAGATAACTATAATTAAAAAGTGGTTTTATTAAAATACTTATATGCAACACCCCAAAGCGCTCGCAAACTTAAGAGTCATCTCCCGTGATCTGGAATAATTAAATTGAAAATTAGGGATTATAAAATGCAAGTGTGAAACACTATTCATAAATACCATAAATTTTCAATAATACTTAGAGTCCGGTAACTGGCTCTGACGAGTTTGGTCATGATGCATGCGCCGAGAGTAATGTTGAAGAAGATAATCGGTTATAGTAAGAGCATGCTACAGTCATGCCATTCGATACATGATAGACAACTGGCCGTCTTGTACTTGCTGTTGCCCTGCTTATCGAGTATAGAGTATTGCTTCAACTTAACTTTTGGTATTCAGAAACGTAATTTAAACATCTCTCCTGTGTCAGTCCAGACAGCGTTTGGGACTAAACTAGGTAAAATAAACTTAAACAACAGTTATAAGTAGCAGTCACTTGCAGTTTTTTTTAAAAATGGACAATGATTTTTGAAAATCCATTATACAATTCAGAATTTTTTAGCAAACGACGTTCTAATGACAAAAATCTTTTAATAGAAATCGATCTTGTAGCCACGAATGAGGGTTCAGAAATTTTAAAGGGCAAGGACACTACAAAACGACCAGCTTTGTTATGTCTATAATTTTCAACAAATTCATTTTCACACTTTTTTTCTTCAGGAGAAACGTGTTTCTTGAAGAGAATATTTGCTAATTCCCAAAATCGACGAATGTCGCTGTCTAAGAGCTCAACGAAAGCACACAACGACGTAATAGGATTCTTCGGGGAAACGACCTTTCCCGTTAAAATCCAACCAAAGGTTGTTTTAATTGCAACTGGCTCGTTAGCAACACCCCAACGAGATTCGTTCGACAAAACCTGAGCAAAGATTTTAGCTCGGAGTAGCATGTCAATCTTACCAGGAATATTAAAATTAGGATCAGCTAAGACCAAACCTCGGGTATGCGACCATTTCTTGACCCCTGTATACGACGAAGGTAATTGATTACAAATGTTAGGTAAAATATAACAATCAATTTTATATGCTGGAGACCTTGCTTCCGAGGGGCTGACTACACACGATAGTGTACCAGACACCAACGACGAATTCAAGCCAAGTCCTTGAACAGTGGCATTGGCTCTCCGTTTCTTTAAACCTAATTTTTGACGGCACCTTTCAGTCATAAAACTTTCCATGGATCCGTTACCTAAAATTATACGAACAGATTGCAATTTTCCTGTATAGTCGAGCACCGACACCGTTGCCATAGCTAACAGCGTGGCTGTATATTCTAATGACGTGGAAATTACCGAGCTAGTGGCAGGTTGTTCATGCACAACCGCCGACGACAGATTGTTTTCACTAGGTCTACCAGTAGAAATAAGTCTAGGCGCCGCTCTCAGAGGAGACGCTGACCTTTGACGAAGAGTTTGTCTGCGTGGAGACACCGATTTTTCTCGTTTATCGAAGTAAAGTAACGAATTGTGTGACCAATCCAACTTACAATTTTTCACCAAATGTGAAGTATTTACACATTTAATACAAAGATTTTTAACGTTTATCACCTCAAATCTTTTTTGAAGGGTTTCATCGAGAAACTGCTTACATCTATAAATAGGATGCACAGCTTGACACAGACTACAATTTTTACCATCATTGGTGGTACCAACTAAAGAAGTTTTAGCCGAAGTGCTAACGAACTTTCTTTTTTCTCCTTGTTTCACGGAATCTCGAGATTTTAAGCATGTTCCTGAAGAAATGTCATTTAATTCCAATACTTTACATTGTTTTTCAATGTACGACTTTAAATCTTTGAACGAGTTGAACTAGTTTCTAATTCAAAACGTTTGTGTCTAATTTTTTCTACAACAGATTAAACAACTTAAAATCTAATAGATCTATTTCCATTTGCTTTAAAGCGAATATATTTTCATAAAACAACTAATTAATTGCCGGAGTTCCTTGTGCGAGTCTGAGAAACTTACCTTAGGACATTTATCGAGAACGTTAAAATATGTCGAAAGTTATAACCTCTTGGGCTGAAAACGATTATTAATGATATTATAGGCTTCATCGTATGCGCATTCTTTTAATGGCAAATGATTTATTAACGCACGCGACAAATCAGTTAGTGTATCTACGAAATAGAAAATTTTTTCCACAGGAGACAAATTAACATTATCATGAATTAATCGCTTATAAATTGCATGATAACTTTCAAAGCCCGAAATACGACCTGAGAACGAGGAACTGATAGGTGTTTCAAGCGAATCTTACTATTTATCGACAAAAAATTATTCATATTGTTACGTGTACTATTTCTCATAGTTCCATTTATTATTAATTATTCATTTTCTTATTAATAGATTAGAAATCGCTCATAGGAAGTTTCACATATAAGCTACCAGGAAAGTACAACCTCATCAGTATGAGCAAGCAACCACACACAGGACGCAAACGCTAATCAGTTTCAAGATTAAAATTAATGAGAACAACGGTTCTCAGGCAGGAAGCACAAACTAATAAATAGGGCCGACGAGTCCTTAACACTCTGTATTTTACTTTTTGCTTTGACTTTCGACTTCTAACATGTACCTCAAAGAGTCGCAATGAGGTTAGCCAGTAGAAGAGCCTTTGGTGCGTTACTGTGGTTGGTTGGTCGCATAAGACTGGAAAAAGAATAATGTAAATTTTTCAATTGTAAACATAAATATTCATTACGCTGTATTATATTAATAAGTATGCTTTCGCTAATTAGCCTTAGACGTTATAAAACGAAAAATGATCTTTAATCAATTATAACTTATGCCTGTAAAATGACGAGCCATGCTTAGCTTTATTAAACGCTTAATTTAGTATTGTCGAATCGTTATTCATTTAATTTCCCGAGCACGCAAGTAGTATGAGTAAGACGATCTCCGAGATAGTTAAGTTAGGTCACAGTGAGGGTAACCTATCTACGAACCCCCGTAAAGGTTGCCCGTCACAGATCGTAGAGGATGCTACATTTGCACCCTCAATTAGTAACGTTACACAAACCAGAGACGCGCCACATAAGCGTCACATAAAACGTTACATATGGTGAATGCTTAACCCCCTGAGCTACGCCGTCACAATATTTTCCACCTGCGGGTTATTTTCTACGAGACCTAATTCACATTATTCATCGATAATACGATTATATGATAGATAATTATCGATTTTTACCCTAAGAACCGAGAATTTGTCCAATTGTTCACTTTCTTTATCAACGAAATAATATCATTGCAAAAAAACTTGAAATGAGTTTCAATTTGCTCGACACTTTTCATTGATGCTTTAATTATAGCAATCGATACATATTCCGGTTCATTAATCTTACTGAATATATGATCTAACCGTTTTACTACAAACCTAGCTTCAAGAGTAGCTTTATTAATTGATATAACCATATTTGATTAATAAATGACAATAAAAAGTAACGTAAAAAATAATACGTACTTCAATACGCTACGACAACTAATTAATCTACGAAATTAAATTATTAATCGACAAATGCAACTAACTACAATGCTCGTTCGACAAAACGTTTAATGTTTCAAAATAAATACCAACAAAATATCTCCTTTGTTATACTATCTAACAAGTTGGATGACCCGAGTGGTGCATCAAATTTTGGCCGACGAAAAATAAGCTAAGAATTTAAATTACAACCCTCATAAATATAGTATCCAAAATTTCTACAAAGTTTACATAAAGTACATAGACCAACTATTAATCCTTTGCGACAAAGAAAAAGGGATGTATTAGAAATCTACCGTTATACCCAATATTTCTACTATTAAATGTGCAAACAAGATGTTAGCCTCTTTGCAACACGCCCAAACATATCAAAACTACGCAATTATTAAATTAAAAGTATTAATAAGGAACGACAAGCTTAAGAACTAATTAATTAATCAAATAATCCGGCTTACGAAGACCATTTTGTTATCGCGCGAGGGGTCTTATAATTTTATATATCGACTTACCTCAGCCGAATTCTATTGTTCTATAAGTGTCGTTTCTACTCTTCAACGAAGTGGACTGTATAGTTATTTATTGGACGTGTTAAGTACCCACTATCACTGTGTTTTTTAGGGTTTATCCATAAAATCACATTCGGAAACACTAATGACTTAACTCACTTTACTGAACCAAGAAACGTTTCTCTACGATGTCTATGAGCAAGTGTCGATCACTATCTCTCTAGTCTAACTTAATTTCCACAGGCACAAGGAGGTTCTTTGACAGGATATAACAGGACAAGTGATGACAGCTTTGCTATTTTATATACAACTACGAATTTACAAGGACTTAAAATTAAACACGAAAACATGCGACAAAGAGACCAAACAAATTTATTGATTACAATTTAAGATTGTAATGATTGCAATTTAAAGTATAGATTGTAACTACTTGCGTGGTACTTTTTAATATAAATTTGGGAATTATTACAACAACAAGCTCTATCAAACTTTTTCAGTGGGAAATATAGTAGTGGCTAGAGAAAGATTCACATATTATAATGTTAATATATGAAATGTTACCACATACAATATTAAAGATTTTACTACACTTTTAGTCGAAAAATTACTATAGTATATGTTGATAAGTCATATAATAAGTTACCACAAAACCTTAGTGAATATTTAAAAAATTAGTTCCCAAATCATATCAAAGTACAATTTGTAGTAAAATTCATTACAATTGTACTGCACTTTCAATAGTTTTTTGTGTTGACAAGTTTTCAAACGAAAGTATAGTGGAGTCAAATTAGACAAAAAACGAGCGTTATCTCGGAAATGGTTCAACCAAATCGGATTTTAATAATTTATGGCTTAAAATTTCACAAATTAAATATACTAAAACCCCTATAGGTTAAAAATTGCCGCTTTTTACAGGAAATATGAAAAAATTCGAAAAAATTGAAATTGAACGATGAATGATTTTTTGAATGTGTTTTCTTGTATTCTGTTGTTTGTAACTGAAATAATTATTGACCATAAGTTTAGCAATAATGAAATATAATTTTATTCAAAATATACAAAGATTTTCAAATATCTTTTACATCTTCCAACTCGTCTCCTTCAAAAGATATGGGCGCGCAATTGGTGCAGGTTTGTCCATTACAGTGAAAAAATGCTTCAGTACAAAATAATCCGGTTATTTTGCAGCCACAATTTCCGCCGCATCCTGATTTGCATTTGCAAAAAAATGATTTTTAATAAATTTTCAGGAGCAGGTTGTTGACTCATCGAATTTGGCCGGATTTCCATCCATAGTCCATTGGCGATAAATAATTTCCAATCCATAACTGAACTTACAGATATACTTTTTTCAGATGTTCTGTAGCTGCATCTATTGTACAGTTCTTCCAATGTGAATTGGCAGTCATCATGTTGCTCTATAAAGTCGAAAATAATGTTCATAGCAGCATCAACTAAGGTGACTTGCTTACGTGTTTTGCGTTCCTTATTTTCAGGCACATAGTTATAAAGCTCCAGAAAACAAGTTTTATGGTACACAGCATGTTTAGATACTAAATCCGAAACACCTGTGATTCTTTTAAAAATCTCTCTGCTATAAATATCTTTGCGGTCTTTTATTAAATTAAAAATACTGGTTTTAAAATCATTAGATGTAACATTATTAATTGATGGACGTTTAAATTTTTTCATCTTCTTGTCAACTGCAGTATTAACACAAATAAAACAATTGTCTATCCAATTAAAATTATCGATTGAAGTTCTCAATTTCTTTTTTGTGGACTGCTCTGCAATTCGGTATCCTGATCTTTTTGCGCAACTTTAATATCTTGTTTGTGGACGTACTTTTTACGACAAGATTCATGAGCATAAACAAATTCAGCTTGCTTTAAGGTTGTCAAAAAATCGTCATTTCTTTCAACCGACGCTTTAATTAATGTTAGTAATCCCCTTGTCACTTTGCGGGTCACTTCGCAAGGTTTATGTTCACTACAAATGAAGCAAAAATTTGCTTCATTAGCTTGCGAGGGTCCAGCTTCGTCCATACTTTAAAATATCTAAAAAAAAAAATACGTAAATGTATACATTTTTATCTTTTCTGTTATTAGTATGTTTAGTTTCTCATATTGCTAATATTGTCATTATGCGAATAAATATTTTCTGTAACAAAATTTTTGTTACATTAAATATCTCTAAAGAAAAACATTTCTAGCCGTTGTTATTTTACGAAATTGTCATTTAGCGTGAAATTGTTAAATAGTTTAATTTATTATAAGTAAGTACATCTCTTTCCTTTTTACATTATTTTCACATATACGGAGTATTTAATAGTGACTCCTACGCTTTTGATATCTGCAAATATCCTGAACGTAACTTGAGTTGCATAAGCTACAGGCTTTCTGAAGCCCACTTGTGCAATTGCTAGACACAACGCCTGCGCGTAAGGTGACGCTATAGCTAGGGTGTCGACAAGAAGGCGAAACAGCCATCTTGCAAGCAACAACGAGGATGTACGCTTCGTTTGAAGATGTGGAACTTTTGCTTCAAGTGGGGGATTAGAATTGCTCTATCATCGGAGAGGGTGTAAAGGTTGTCGTAGCGGAGGCTTTGCAAAAGAGCTCTTGCAATACCGCCCAGACAATCAAGAGCAAACAGTAACAACACGTGCTGGTAGAAGTCCGTTAGTGGTGAGATCATGTAATAAAACTGCTTTATATAAAACTAATAGATGCTTTAATTTCCTTAGCACATTTTAAGTCGACACATTTAAGTATGCCCGTCTGAAGAGTAAAATTTTAAGGAAGCACGTTTGAGTATGGTAGAATTGAAAATTTAAATCGTTTGTATGTCAAGCAGAATTTTATGTAATGTTATTGGAACGTAATTATGCATTGTGGAATCACTCG
This sequence comes from Platerodrilus igneus, assembly GCA_036346225.1. Taxonomy (NCBI): domain Eukaryota; kingdom Metazoa; phylum Arthropoda; class Insecta; order Coleoptera; family Lycidae; genus Platerodrilus; species Platerodrilus igneus. The sequence continues at coordinate 5,038,232 of JARFIW010001134.1, read as the reverse complement.
TTTTGAAGCTATCTGAAGGGCTGTTCATGTAAGAATTCTGTATCTAGAAAATGCCAACTTCGTACCTTTTCAAACTTCAATAAGATGAATAAATAAAATTAAATAAAAACCCTTAACCACAAAAAATATTTAAATTACTAGATACGTATTTCGACCACTATGTGGTCATCATCAGTAGGGAAATATATATATATATATATATATATATATATATATATATATAGCTGTATAATTTACTATATTGTTGCTTTAAACACTATCGAGGATATTCTCCTCACCCGCAGGCTGGTGTTCTCAACAACAAACAAGTGAATTGTGACATTATAACTTAAAACTACCTAATTTATACTAATTCTAAATCTACTAAAGCGGAACCAGTTTAATCTTGCTTTCTCATTGGTTGTTGACCAATAGGGAAAGCAAAGCAGATGACTCTATTGGCCCTTTATCGGTGTTTAAGAGGGGTCCTTTATGTTTAACAATTTTAATTGATTCATAGGCATTTAAGGAGGAAAACGTTTGTACCGCTTTTAACAATTTAACATTTTCTAGTTTAACGGGGTGGCTGGTTTCAAATATATGTTTGGCGACCTGAGACCTTTCATATTTACCATATCTCATTGCTCACCCTTGGGGTAATTCCCAGACTAAGCCGCGAATATAATAAAGCTCGTGGGCCCACCGAGATTTTGTTCACTAATTGACTCACTCCCCATAATTAAATTAAATAAAGAAAAAAAATTATAAGTTCATTACTAATAATTTTCTATTACAGGTTTTATTAATTAGTTAGGCGTTTAATCGTTTACTTATATATTATATATATTATCGTGTAGGTTATATGTAAAAATGGATAAATAAGTCAAGAAAGTAATTTTGTAAGGACCTTGTATATAAAAAATAAGAATATATTATTTACGCTTCAAATTAATTAGTTTTGACTTTAAAACAAAAGTATAGTAGCATACGTTTGTATCAATAAGTCGTAAGTTTAAAGTTGCATAGTGTGGAAGCTTTGCAGTGCATAAAAACTTAAGAATAATGCGAGGACAAGTAGCTTTGGTATTCTAAGGTTGTAAATCGAGCACATCAAATAATAGGGGGAAAGCTTTTGTTTACAGAGTATAAAATCAATAATTTAAGCGTGATTTAATTCCATATAGGTAACGTGTATTACGAAAAGCTTTGCAGTATATAAAATCGATAATGTAAACGCGTATATTCATTTAACTAACAAAGTGTACGTTAGAAACAAATTTCTAGAAAGTCTACAAGCTAAACTACTTTGGAAAATACAATTTCAAACTGGCAAACAATTCATAGAAAGGACTTTCAGATAAATAAACAATTTAAGAAATCATATTGTACGTTGAAACATAATTCTTTAGAAATTTGAGCTAACGACGAAAGCGAAGGTTGAGAAACATCAGGTTATTGTAAAACAAATCAATATATTACGGAGACAGAATATAATTAGTACAGAGTAAAGGAAGATGGAAGATAACAGACGTTATACATAACAGCCGTTTAAAGCACGCGATAATTTGTAGAGGCTAACAACAATATTGAGTTTAAGTTGCTATAGCGGGATTTTAACAAAGACAGCAAGTATGGAGTAGACGAGGATAATAGAATTGGAAGATAGAACTGAACGGGGGAAATGTGTTTTGATTGGTTGAAAGTGATTGGGGTGAGAAACTTTTCTTAGAGAATTGCAACCGTTGAGCATACTAATCAGTATTTCGGACAAAAGCTACGATAGGGTGAGAAAATTCTTAGTTGCAAAACATCGTTGTGTTTTGAAGTGAGGCAATTTCAAGAATCGGTTAAGGTGGAGGTGAATTTCGGTGAAAATAGGTAACAGGGGGTAGGCTTGGAGGCTTATAATTGCACTAGGAGACGTAGTAAGGCTCTCTTATTTCTTCTGTTCGCTTCAGACCAACTTGGTGTAACATTAAAGCTGAAAATTTGTAGATAGTGCAATCCGTTATTTAATTTACAAATGTTTAAAAGCACAAGTTGGTGCTATTTCATGAATGTGGTTGTAAGTTTAAATACTCATAAAGAACAAGAGATGTTACCAGGATAAGCGAGCCAAATTATTTTTCGGAACGAGGGTGCTTGTTGCATGGTATATCCAGAAGCCGACAAACATATTTGGACGATTATATGGGTAACAGTACTGAAGACGTCTACTTAGAATTGGATGAACGAGTGGAAATGAGTTTGCTGTCCATGTAGCAGAGGGAAGTTTGATGTAATTCAACGACCAGAATTTGGTGGACGACGTCTACAGAGGTGATGGTTCAAGAGCATACACCAGGTAAAGAAATTTGTTGTTATTGATAGTGTTTGAACATTTGTGCTGGTATTTTGTGTTAGAGTGATTTGACGTATTTGGTGAATATTTTATGAACATAAAATTTATTTTGAGGGTTATATGAAAAAGACAACTTGATTTTATTATTTGAAGGTATAAATACATGACGTATAATTTTGATGTAAAGAGTAAACGGGTTTTTAGAGTAGTATAAAAAAAATGCAATTTTTTATGCATTCAAAGTAAGCAGGTTTATACTGAGCTCACCATAGACCAGGGTAAATTTTAATATAGGATTTCAAGAGAGGCCCATCTACTTGAACTGAATATAAAGAAGTGTTGAAATAAATTAAATTTAGGAAATTTAGAAGGATTTAATTGTTGATATTGTGAAAATTTATGGAGATATTTTATATCCATTTTGTAAGTATTGAGATGGTGTGACGTAATTTTTGACTTGTATGAATAAAAAGGTTGTATGTTTTGTTGAATTATTTGGTTGGTATTTTTTTATTGGTAGTCTAAGTGATAGAGAGTATGCATAGAATGGGTAAGTACCTCTGAAAAAGCTGGAAGCAGAGCTAGCCGTGGTATGCCGATTTGGGGGAGCTTTTCACGAGATTTTGGAATTAAAAATTTTTTAAATAAAATTTCGTAGGTGACAACTTTATTTTTCAATAGGACTTCACAGCAAATTTATGACAGCCCAACATTGGGGTACGATTTTTTTCAGGTTACACAATAATTTTCATGGCGACCAATTCGTGGAGCATGATCTTCAAATAGAACACTATTGCAATTTTTATCACGCCCAAAGTGAGGGGCACGAATTAGTCAGACGATTCCAGAGGTTCTACTGCAATTTTATGGCTCCCAACGGTAGGGCTCGAATTTAATCCTAAAGAACACTGCAATATATATATATATATATATATATATATATATTATTGTATGAATGGATATAAATGTTCCAAGTGAAATCGTCCCCGACATTCACCCCTTTCATTCTCATTCTCTTAACGATTACTAAATCCCCAATCTGAAATTTTGTCTGTTTCTTTATTCGTTTGCATCGTTTCTCGACCTCCCTACGTTGTCTAGTCTCTGCCCTAGCTCTGGCCTGTTCTAATAAACTGTCAATGTCCTCCACCTCGTTCTGATCTCGCCATGGCCTGGCTGGTACCACCCCTTTCATTAACGTTACTGGACAAACTTTCGTCACTGAACTCGGTACAAAATTCAAATAATTTTCGATCCTTGGTAAATTTTGAACCCAACTATTATGCTGTCCCTCAACCGATATTCTCAAATACTTGATGACTTCCCTAATGTATCGTTCACATGGATTTGCTTGTGGATGTCGTATACTACAAAACCCAACTTTTATACCTTCTCCCCTTAATTTATCAATCACCCTTTTATTATTAAAATAAGTGGCGTTGTCCATCAACATCTTTTTCATCACCCCTGTCTGTTCAGTGTACTTTCTTATGCTTGTCAAAACGTGTCTTGTGTTGCAGTTTCTGCCTGGGTATAATTTTACGTACTTTGAAAAAATGTCCACCATCACCAAAATATGTCTGTATCCGTTATGTCCTGGTATTAAGTTGCTTACATAGTCGACTGCTACGATGTCCAAAGGTCTTTCGGTGTTAATTACCATGTGTGTGTTTTGTAACGTCATGTTCTTGTCTTTGCTTAGTAAGCATGTTCTACAACTATTTATGCTGTTCTTTATCAAAGAAATGTCGTTGTTAGTATAAAAAGTCTCCCTAAACAGTAAAAAGGTCTTTCGTATTCCAATGTGTCCGTATGTCCTGTGAATTTCTACGATCAATTTTAGTGCTGTCTCTTTCGATAATACTAGTAAGTCTTCGTCCCCAATGCGTTTTACCAAAAAGTTATTCCTCACATTGTAACCTTTATATTCCACCCCATTTTGCTCGTTTAATTTCGTCCGAATGGTCACAATGTCATCGTGTTGTTGCATGTTAATAAATTCCTGGTTGGTCCATCTACCTTCGTCTCTAAATGTCTGTAACGCTACTAAAAATCCCTTTTTTTCACCCCCAGTTATGTCTTCCTTTCTACTAAGAAAGTCTGCAGTCACGTTCTCCTTCCCTGGCTTGTGCCTAATGTCAAAGTCATATTCTTGTAGTGTTAACGCCCACCTATATAAACGGTTATTTAAAAATTCTTTCTTCTTCAAAAACGTCACCGCTGAATTGTCTGACTCTATCAGAAACTTATTCCCTAACAAATAAAACCTTAATTTTTTCACTGCATACACAATAGCTAACATCTCCTTCTCGGCAGTTGAATACCTTGTCTCACATTCCTTTAGTACTCTTGAAATGAAGCATATTGGCACTTCTACCCCCTTTTGTATCTGAACTAATTCTGCGCCTATCGCACGATTTGATGCATCTGTTCGTAAAATAAACTTATCTACAAAATTTGGATATTTTAACGATAATTCCTGGTAAAACCCCCTTTTCAAATCCTGAAATGCATTCTCTTGCTGCTCCGTCCACCTCCATTTCTCATTCTTTCTAAGTAATTCCACCAATGGTAGGCACAATTCTGAATAATGTGGTATAAAACGTTTATAGTAGTTGAGAACTCCTAAAAACCCTCGCAAGCCCCTTAAATTTCTTGGTTGTTCTAAATTTTTAAGTTCGTCCAACCTTTTTTTACAAATCGTAATGCCCTCGTCACAAATTACAAATCCCAAATAACCAACTTCACGTTTGAAAAATTCACATTTCTCTACATTCAACTGTAAACCTCCTTCATCTATCCTACGTATAATTTTTGTTACATGTTCCAGGTGTTCCTCGTTATTCCTGGAGAATATCAGTATGTCATCGACATAGTGCGTGCAAAATTCCTCGAACTCATTTAATAACTTCTGCATGGCTCTGACCAATGCAGCTGAACTTGAAGCAAGACCAAATGGAACTACTCTATATTGAAATATTTCTCCTCGATGCTAAAACCAGTATACTTTCGGCTGTCTTCATGCAAAGGAATCAACCAAAATGAGTTTTCAGATCTAATTTGCTGAAAACCTTTCTCCCACTAATTTTGTATAATAAATTATCCATCGATTGTGGCTGTTCATATTGTGCTTTAGTAATTAAATTTAATTTTCTGGCATCTAAACAAATTCTTATATCTAACTTATCACTAGGTTTGGGTACAACAACGATCGGATTAATAAAAGAAGTCCTTGCTGGCTCTATTATTCTATTTTCCAACATATCTTTTATTTTTATCTTAACTCTCTCCCTCATACTATACGGAATCGGATATACCTTCGTGTAAAACCCATTTTCTTCTGTTACTTCTAACTTGTGTACATACTTAGTCGCTACCCTTGGTTCCCCATTAAATAACCCTACGTGCTCATTAAATATCTCATATAATCTACCCTTTATTCCCTCGTCTATAATCCCTATCTGTCCTTCGTCAAATACCTTCTCAAATAAATTACCTAACATTATCTCATCCTGTCCTTCTAAAATACTTTCCCTTATCATCCCTGTGCCATAAACATCACTATTAATATCCATCCCTTTATTCGAACTACCATTAGGTACCACCCAATTCTTCCTAATATTCAAAATCTGTATACTTCTATCCTTGCCATCTATTTTCATCCCAAATCTTTCTATAGCATCTATCCCTATTATAAAATCTAAATATAACCCCGTTGCCACTAAAAACTCAGCTTCTCCTAGCTTTTCTCCCCCTATTGAAATCGGTACACAAATCATTTCGTCGATTACTGATATCTTCTTTTTCATCGCAGACCACAAACTTATCCGTTTTATATTGCAAATCCTCCCTTTTAATAACTCAGCGTGCTTGATTACTATTTCCTTCTTTACCAGCGACAGCTCGGACCCACTATCAATTAATGCTACATATAAACAATTTCCTAACTTTAAATTAACAAACGGTAAACTACTTTTTCTTTCTCCCCTGTCTTCTAATAACGAATGTACAAAACTTAAGCTACTAGTCGTACCCAAATCCACTAAACTTAAACCTATATCTAACTCTAAATTAACTAACTTATTTACATAATCGGAGTTTTTTTTAAACCCGATGGCTCCTCGTGAACCTGTGCAATTTCAATCAAGTTTTCGGATTCCCTGTTCCTGCCTGACGTCGTCATATGTCGGATACCTACATTACGCTGCTCTGGACTTTTATCTCTCTCCCTGTTGTATCTTAATTGTTCATTGTCGTTGTATCTACCCCCATAGTCCTGCTGTCCACGTTGAAAATCATGTCGCCGGTTAAATTGTCTCCCATCTCCCCAGTCATTTCTATGCCAGTTATTTGATCCCCTGAAATTTTCGTCTCTATGTACCCGTTGACCCCAGTTGTTCGTTCTCCCTTGATCTCCCTGATTTTGATTCCTGTTCCAGTTATTGAAACGGTAATTGTCCCCCTGGACCTGGTTTCTGTTCCCATTGTTTTGAGGTGCAATGTGTCTCTCCCCGTGTCGTTGTTCCTGTCTTGGATTGTCATATCGGTTCCATGTTTTAAAATTTTCTTGTTGATTCCGGTTTCTCCCGGTGTTCCTACCTTCCCAATATCTATTGTTATTTTCAAATTCCCTGGCCATGTCATAATTCCGCATGATTTCTAAAAATTCTTTCAGTGTTTTAATGTTTTGAGTGGCCACCGCCCTAGCCACTTCAGCTTCCATATGTCTCGATAAAAACTGTATCAACTCCTCTTCTCTAAATTTCGGAGTTAAATGCTGCGCCTGATTGTAATTGTCAATGATGTATTCCTCTCGCGACCCCATGTTAGTCAAATACTGTCCGCTTGTGAATTCTCATTTTTTTCTTCCATTTTTTCAAATCTTGCCTCCTGTGAGTTCCTAAATTCTCTCAAAAACTGCATAATACCTAGCATGTCCCCCTCGTTTGCTGTCTCTCTGATACCTTCAACCTGTCTTTCCACGTCCGGCTGAATTACAACCACCTCTGGCTCCACATATTCTCTTCTTTCCTCCCCTGCATCTCCTGCCGCTAAAATCTCCATCACCCGTTGCCCTCTCATAACCGTCTCGACACCATAAACCTTTCCTGACCTGGTGATCCCTTTCTCGTCTGACATGTTCTAAATAATGTTGCCTTTTTTTAATGACCTTTTTCTTGCCCCACCAAAATACAAATGCTCCAAACCTGCAAATACGCTAATTCTCTCTCTCTAAACACCACGCTTACGATAATGCTTGTCGAGCCCCACCAACTTTTTGTCCTACTGCAACCTATTACTCTCTAACTTGCCCCACGTTTATTGGTCGCCAATATTATGTTATGTATGTTGATATTTTATGTGTAATGATGCTTTAATATAAGAGTAAAATAATAGGTGCAACCTGTAATATGGTGTTAGTCTGTAATTGATAAAATAAAACTCTCTCAATTCAATTATTCCACGGCTTTTGAAACTCTCTCTCAGGAAACTGAATCTAGGATTTTAACTCTGTAAGGAGAAGTAGGTTCTTTATCCCCTTACAGGTATTGAAACACAGACGCCTAAAGCGTATACGATCAAAATCAATTTAACCTCTAAGTTGTGCTTTCGTATACCGATTAAACAAAGATTGATAAATTTGTTCTGCAATTATTTATTCTGGTTAACGTTGAAATTTAATTTATTCCAAATTACTTAATATGAAGAGTAGATAATATTAACTTTTATACCTGTAACTCCGTTGAATGTGTCTGGTTGTACAGGGTTGGATACAGGATACACAGAGTTGCCTTGAACGCTTTCAGTGAGTACCTAAATATATAAGTTTTAATATAAAATACAAATATGTTTTCCTCTAGTTAGGTTCTCTTATGGAAACTCCTTCAACCACTAATTGTTTTATTACTCTACAAACTACAAACACCTTATACGTCACCAATTAAAATTGATCAGCTGCAACTCCTGAACCACAACAAAGGATGCCCCGATGTTGGTATATATTTAAATTCCTCTTTTGGAATTTATCCTCGTCGTATAACTTTTCACTTTCCTTCCTTATTATTTTGAATCAAAATGCATGCACAATTAACACGTCTATTATTTTAACAATTTTTAATTACAAGCTCTTGAGCCAAAACAATTTTTCAATGTCCCAAAATTTAGTCAAACTCTCTTTTCAAAATTTTAATTAATTTTAAAACAATTATCACCTAGACAACAACAAAAAACAAACTTATTTCTAGCCTACTACTAATATAACATAAGGGTGCATTCAACATATAAAACTTAATTCTACTTAACTACTATTTTAGAACAGTTTTGTTTTATTTTACATATTATTTGACATTTCAAAATTTTATATTGATTTATATTTTCAATGTATTAAACATATCTTATTTTAGGAAACTCAAAATTATAATTGGCATACAGTATCTTGCAAAATTACAAATGCTAAACTGAAGACAAAACCTATACACATTCAACCGAAGATGCATTAGATACCCTTCGTATATGCAAACAAATAATAATGCTTTTTATAAACTTCAAACGCTGTACTTCTAGTACGTAATATCCTATTTATGCTTTCAACAAGTAACTATTCATCAATCTTTGTTAACCGTAGTGTTTTTAACTTTTAGTATAGCTTGATAAAATGGAAAATTTATGGTTTTATCAGTAGCACTAACGAACTACCTTTGTAGAACCTTTGATAAATGTCAAATGTCATAATATATATATATATATATATATATATATATATATATATATATATATATATTGTTGTGGAATTAGAGGTTAAATAGATCCAGGCAATAAAATTTTAAATACCGTGTATATAGGAAATAGGAGCAAATTATTTACGCGCCAAATTAGTTAATTTGTATAGTGAAAACGGACGGTTATTAAAATATTTTTCTATATTTAAATTGGGATGTTCAAATTGCATAAAGGAAGGAGTTTTTGAGTACATAAAAGCTCAAAGTAATTATAACAATTTTTAATCAAACGCATGGAAGCAAAAAAGGAGCTTGCACGCATAAAAAAATCAATAATTTCAAACGCAAATATTTTCATTTTAAAAGCCAACGTTCGTTTATACAAATACTAAGAAGGGAAGAAACCGAGAATTGTTATTTTAAACGGTCGGTTGTTGCAAAAAACATCTGTTCATTAAATGTCACGTTCGGGGAACTTAAATAAACGTTAAGACAGAATTCTTATAAAATTGTTTGCAACGGTCGATTTGACCAACTGCTTTAAATATCAAATGCCTTGAAGAGTGAGTGGAATAAACGATCAATAATGTAAGACAGACGAAAAAAGCGTTGGGTAGAAGTAACGTACGAAATACACGGGTAAATGTGAAGGACGGCTACAATATCGATTTTCTGTAACTTAAGAAGGGTTCTAAAGGAGACAACAAACATTCGTAAAACGGAGATAGATGGCGGATAGGTGGAGCGCTGTGACGAGGGAAAATTATATCATTGGTTGATGGCCAGCAGTTTTCAAGAAGAGCGCGTCTGTTAAGGTAGTAGACAAAATTCTATGTAACAGCACGACGAAAGGTGGATTTTTTGAGAAGCTAGTGTTCGTTACGTTCAAAATTTTAAGAAGCAGCTTTAAAAATAAGCTTTTCAAGTGAAATAGGTTCCACGGGGGGTTTTGAAAATGAGATAAATACACGGAGAAAAATAGTAAAGCTTTCTTTCCATTTAGATCTGAGTACATGCTTAGATCTACAGCGTAATAGTAGTAAATGCTCTTACGGTTATTAATTATTGTGTTTAGTCAGTAAAGTTGCATATAACATCTTGTTTAGTAATTATGAAAGCTGTAGTAGCGTACCGCATGTTGTAAAGTAATATTGGAAGAGTTGGTGCTTTTGTTTAGATAAAAGGTGCTATTAAATGCAAAGATGATATTTAGGGTAAGCGAAGTCTAAACCGTAACTTGTATGCATGACGTATATTTGGTATGGACTGTTGCGTTTGAGACAAAGCTAATATCTGAGGAGAAGAACAGTAGTGGTAGCAGAGATTTGGATGGTGGGGATCAGTGGACTCTGGCACAATCAAAGTAGATGCACACAACGACGAGGGTTTCTGGTAACCATCTTCAGTGGAGACGAGGAACGAAGGCGACTCCAGGTAACAAAACTTAAATTCCTGTTTTTGTATAAACATTTGTGTTGATATTTTTTATGTTTGTGTGTTTTGACTTATGGGTGGCGTATTTATTATCATAAAACATGTTTAAAAAGGTACATGTGCAGGACAATTAATTTTGATTATTAAAAAAGGGTTTATTGATGATATATAAAGGTTTATTCATGCTATAAATTGTTGTTGTAAGGAGTAAATGGGTCTTTAAATTTGTTTTCAATGAAATGCAAGGTTTAAAAGCATTTACAGAAACTGAATTATACTGAGCTCAAAATAGACCAGAATAGAGTCAAACTAGGGTTGCATGAGGTGCCCATTTACTCGTATCATAAAGAATTTGTTAAAATATATTAAAAACCAAGGACTTTAAAGTATTTAATAATTGAGCTGGTAACAGTTGTAACAAACTGTCGGTAGCAAGGTGTAAATATTTATTTGTTAATATGTGTAAATAAAAGGTTGTATGGTTGCTTGTATTATTTTGGTAATTTCATTCGACGGTATGTGTGTGAGAGGTATGTACTTAAAATGGTAGGTATTCAAGAAGAGACCGATTGCTGAGCTAGCCATGGTGAGAGCAGAAATATGAAGGCGTTCAAAAGATAGGGTAAGAAATTTTTCTTAATTTTTTTTTGAAAATTTCATATGGTCCAATTCGTGGGGCTTGAGTGGTTTTTAGGGAAATCTCGAGTGTTTCAGAAACTTCCACGGCAATTTTATGACGGTCCAACGCCGGGGCTCGATGACAAAAGCGATGTTAAAACTTCCACGGCAATATATATATATATATATATATATATATATATATATATTTAAATTAGTCGTCTTAAAATATAAATGCACATAGATTATTATGGCACTATTTACCTTCGTATTTTAAGGTCAAGTTCTCAATCAATAACTATTTCAATAAATAAACTATTTAAATCAAATATTATAAAATTTCGCTTGCTCTTAGTTGTTGCATGGAAGACTACGGAAGTAAAACTAAACGTACCGAATATTCGACTACCTGCCGAACGTGATCTTGCGTCCTTACGAGACCCTACCAAAACATCTGCTCCTTCTCTGTCTCTTTCTACATTGAAATCCCCTCCAGAAACTTTTTCAACGTTTTATTATTATATGCTTGAGGTTTGTTTAGAGTTTTAGAATTGGTATTGAACCTAACTTCATACATTGATTGCGTTTTCTCTCGAACAACGTTATAATAAAAATATAATTTAAATAATTTATTAAATAAATAAAAAGCGGCAATTTTTAACCTATAGGGGTTTTAGTATATTTAATTTGTAAAATTTTAAGCCGTCAATCATTAAAATCCGTGTTGGTTGAACCAGTTCCGAGATAAAAACCTAGTTTGACTCCACTAGTAGTTTTATTTAAATAAGAATTAAATGTTAAGGTTAATATAAATTTTTTAAACTTACGCAATAATTTACAGCTTCAAAGTATCTACTCACCAAAAACACGGCACCCCATAGGATTTGTAATATAGTTATGTTCGCTTCAAATACAATCTTTCCCTCGTACCTCTCAAACAAAACAACAAGGATTGCGAAATTAATAATTCCCAGGATTACGGACAGGACATTCGCAGTGAGCAGTAACAAGGACCATCCAAAGGTTTGGTTAAATATTCGTACCAAATTAGACGTCTTTGAATAAACATTTCTAACAATTCTAATTTGTTGTATAAGAAAATCCCTATTGTGGTTATTTGTAGACCTAAGTGGTTCTGAAACGCTAGGTTGCAGATAATCATTCACGTTTATAAAGCAGATCTGTATTGCCTTGATGTATTTGTACATAAGCAATACTTGTATAATATTGCAGTAACTTCCCAAATATTGACATGCCGTGTTCGCATAATAGCCAACTCCAAGTTGTGGAATCCAGACATATGCTTCGTATGCAAATAAAAGGATGACCACGATATGGACAAGTATTATTTCCACGTATGATCTTCTCACTGATACTAACGGCTTGCTTTGTGCAAAATCTTTTTCTATTTCAACTAAAGTAGTGCCAAATTCATTAAATCTACCGACTCCAAATGCTGCCACTGATCTAATCATTGAGATAGCGAGTGAAATGATTAACGCCATCACAGAAGTAATACAAAGAGTAAGTGCAGTAGAATCTTCTTCGGTTTGTATGCATTGTAAGAAAAAGATTCCTTCAAAAATTAAGATAGTCATTAAAAGCACAATGGCATAGAATTTGAAAAAACGTTTTTTCAGTGTGTTACTATTTTGTCGTGGAGGTGCAATTGCAAATACATTTGCTAAACGATGTATAGGGGTAATTAATTCTGAAATAGGAAGGTTGAATTGTTTCATGGTTTGAAGATTAAAAGTTTCACACGATTTGTATGTACAAACTAACGTCTAAGCACGTATTGATTTGAAAAACAATGTACCGTTACTATTGTAGACACATGCCGTGTAAACAAACACTCCCGTAGACAGTAATAATAATTTATAGGCACTTCATAATAAACTTGATTAAGACAATATCAAACACGTGTGATATGGATTGAATTCTAGTTTGATGGAACTAGTTTGTTTACTTTATAAACTGAAAGTTGTTTGGGTGAGTATAGACGAGGCTTTCTTTCCTTTTTAGAAAATGAAAGTCATTCAATCTATGAAAATGCTGTTATACAATGGAGGAAGCCACTTGCTTTTGATACTACAAATTAAACTGAGTTTAGTCACGTGCTCGTAATGTAATTAACGATAATTAAAAAGTGAAGAGTGTACAAATAGTTTTTATTGAAACATTTATATTGTTAATAATCCATAACGTTTTCTTCCCTCTGGATCATCTCCTGTAGTGTAACAAATATAAATTCTGTGGTATCGAACTTTAAAGTCGTTTCTATTTGTTACTCTTCTGTAGTACCTCATCCTTTTGTTTTGCATAATAACCTCAAAATAAACAATTTCATAATAGAAGTGAATGTTATTATCATCTAATTCGCTTTAGATTTATCGTAATAATTTATTCAATTATAACAAATATTTTAAAGTTGCCCAAGATCAAGACGTCTTAAGATTATTTTATAAGCCAGTCATTTGTGTTGCCTAATTCGTAGGCGTCTGCATTCACTTTGTAGGATTGTCGAGTTAATATAACGCTTGAGCAGAGTGTCACAAAGTGACGCTTCTGACAGATCAGCTGTTCTATAAAATAGATAGTTTCGAAAAGAAACTCGCCATTTTGTACGAGTACAGAGCGGTTGTCAAGTGCAGAAGAGGACGATGGCATATTTACGTCCCGTCTGGTGCCGCCGCATAGCCATCTAGCTCGATTGAGTGTTCACAGTTATTCTGGAGGGGGCCGATATTGGAAGTTTTCTCGGATTCCGCCCAGGCGACCTGAACGAAAATAAAATAACAACGTGGTGATCAGTATAGAAGTCCATTAACGGTGATGTGATAATCTTTAAGAAATACTAAAGCTAAACGAATCCTTAATTTCCTTAGCACATTGAGGGGTAATGAGTAAATTTTTGTAATAAACAGAATTGGAGGTTCTCGATCTGGTGTGTATTTAGTAGAAAAACATGAGCACATCGAGGGATAATGAATAAATTCTTGTAATAAACAGAATTGGAGGTCGCCGATCTGGTGTGTATTTAGTAGAAAAGCATGACCACATCGAGGGATAATGAATAATTTTTTGTAATAAATAGAATTGAAGGTCGCCGATCTGAATTGGAGTCGCCGATCTGAATTGGAGTTCGCCCATATGATGTTCATCTAGTAGAAAACATGACAAAAGCTTTTGGTTGGGAAATTTTTATAGGGTTGAGTTTTTGGTCACATGTACGAAATTCAGGTATTTACAGCCCTAATAAAAGCCGGAATCAATTCTCGGTGAGTGCTTCAATTCGTGTGTTGTTATGATTGAGTCTTTAATACCAAGATCATAAACTTTTAGAAATACCCGTAAAGTTGTATGAGAAGGAAACCTTATTTCGTAGGTGTAAGCTGAAATATTTAGGGACACATGTGAAACTTGCGCGTAGTCTTTGTGAAAAGTTTATAAAGTACAATTCTAGCAAACTTTATCGAAGTATACTATGTCTGATGATTAGTGGGGTTATTGTGATATTCCTGTACTATGTCAAACTAGATTATTTAAATTTATTTGATTTTTCTGATTTTGAACCCTATCTTTATAACAAATACTAAGTATGAGATTTATGTGAAGATCATTGTAAACCAATATAACAGATCGGTCCATTGGAGTTACTTTAAATTTATTGTTCTTGAAAATAATTCTTAATATTAAAATTTCATTATTAAGAGAGGAAAGTTATGAATCCTTATTCCATATTAAAATAATGATTTTGCTTTTGAATAATATTCTTGAGACTTTTGTTAAAATATACTAGAAAGAAAGGAAAGAGTTATTTTAAATTATATTTTTGATTCAAAGTACAGTCTTTTTATTTCTGAGTATTTAATATAATGACATTGCCAATCGGACAGATAACATTTGAGTAATGAAACTTGAGCGACGTCTAAGCAGAATTATGTTACAGAAGTGATAAAAAGGATTTTTTTTTGAAACCCATTTTTAAGTATAACACTTTTAGAGTCGTGTTTTCATGCTGTTTAACTTACGACTTTTGTTGTATTTCTTTAATAATTCACAAATAGTGTCTCTAGAGTAGACCATTTTTGGGAATATGACACCCACATTTCCTCCAGAATCCCACATTTCCTCACACATCTGGACCAAAAAGTTTTCTTCGACTAACCATTTTTCATCTTTCGAAATAAATATATCTTAATTTTTCATCTTTCGAGATAAATGAGCATCCTCATTTCCTCCCACATCTGAACCAAAAAGTTTTCTTCGACTAGCCATTTTTTTATCTTTCATCTGAACCAAATAGTTTTCTTTGTCTAGCCATTGCATCTTTCGAGATAAACCTATCTTGTTTGGTATCAATTAACAATAGAATTTTCTCAGCTACCCAAATCTCTAGGAATTTTTTAGATTGCGCCATCCCCAAGGGAGCTACCCCATTTTTAAGATTTTTTACCAAGACCGATTTCTAACCGTCCGCATAAATTTTTTTAGTCATGCGATACATCTTGCTAGTCTAAATTTTACGCACATCCGAATCTGCAAACAGATTTGCAATAGGACCACGCCCTGCAAAATTATACTTTAAGCTCTCAAACCTATTTAAAATTTTTGCTCGTATATATTTAACTCCATTTTAAAACCTTTTCGCTACCCAAGGTAACCAAACAGTTAGAGGTAGTAACACAAAATTAAGAACACAAAAGTTTAATAATTTATTTATCCAATTTACAGTTTAATAAACTAATTACAATTTTACAAAGTATAACATTATTTCCTGTGTAGCCGAATCCAAGTAGTTTAACCTGTAACAAAAAAAAAAAAGATTAAAGTAAAGAGAGGAAACGTGTTTTCGGTCAATAAGACATATTGTCGTTAACAATATGTTTTACCGTCCAGCGACACCACGTGGAGGTAAACACATGCCGCCGGGAGCGATGTAATTATTAAGGATGGGGGTGGAAGGTATGTCTTATAACTAACACATACTACTATACACAATAAAATATATACAAATATAAATAACTATCTTATATCTTTATGCCCCATGCATATGTTGATGTGCTTCCGGGGATGACATATCTTTTGTCATCCTCGCCTGATAGACTAATTTTATTAATCAACTGAGTATACAGTTGGTGTTTCTTACTACGAATGCATACCATCGTATGCAAGAGGGCATCATCATTATTAACCACCACACCCCTAAAACTATCTACACTTATCCCCGCCACCACACTACGGCTAACACCCTTAATTTTTTTAACAGTGTCTTTCTCACTTACTATGCAATACGATTTGGCCCTGGTGCCGACGAACTCCAAGACCAAATCGCCACAAAACTCGTCCTTAAACTTACCCAACACCTTTTTGTTCACAAGTGGTATATTGTACTTATTGTTTGGAGGGTAATCACTAGTATCAAAATGCATTATGTTTGCGTTAATGTCACTGTACAAGTCTGGCGTCTCAACACTATAAACTAAAGAGTCTGTATCTGTATAAAGCAGGAACAATCTGGGACCATACAGAGGAACCATGGTACTGTAGTGAAAGTCGTACATTAGCGTTTTGATATATCCAAAATTGACAATCCTGCATAGATCGGTTTATTATAATTAACTTTAACACGATCCATCTGTATAATCGCCAGATTTTCCCCAACACGGTACAACTGTTAAAGTTAGGTTTAGCTATTAGTCCACTCGCGCACAACTTTTTCCCGTCGTGTTCCCATCGCGTGACTATTTTGACATCGACCCTTTTGTCCACGTTCTCCATTGTTTTACCAAAAACCGCATTGTTCATAAGTTTGAAAAAATCTTTTTCAAACGCGTTAGCGGCAGAGGTACGGAGATTCGTGTTGAGATTAATGTAGGGTTTTAACCACGTCGACTGATCAAACTCCAACACGCGATGCACAACAGTTAATTGCAGACCGTTACGCAGAGCCTGCTGCAAGTTGCGGTAGTGAACAATGTATTTTGTTTTGTTCAGAAGGGTGGCGAGTAACTTAGGCGTCTTCGAAAACGGCGTTGGAGGTAGAAAGGCAAGTCATTGTGGTCGTTGTGAAGATGTTCTGGATACTGTATATCAACTTCCAAAATATACCCTTTTTCGTGCGTGCTTGGTATATTTAATATTTCATGTTTTATACGATGTAACTGGTCCGTGTTTAACCATCTAAAGCCGCTAATGGGTAAATGTTGGGACATGGCCCATCCGTATAAATTGTTAGCATCCAGATACGTTAAGTACTTGGATGACTCGTCAGGGTTGTAGTCTTCCATATACTTATTGTTGGCTTTAGCATACCGACCACTGCACTGGTTTAACCCACCACGTATCCTTTTCTTGATAAAATGTTGCATGCTGACATCGGTCAACAACTCGAGTTTCACCCCAGTGCGCTTCAACATGGCATCCCAACTCAAACTAGGAGCAGTCACGTACTGGCATGGGTCTAGATCATAAGTTTTTGTGCAGACGTCTCTGAAGTTCTCGAAAATGTCTGCTAGTAACAAAACGTCTGTTTTCAAATAAAGATCGCTGTAATCCCCAAGCGTTCGGATATTGAATGTTCTCCATACATTCTGTGCGTGTTCATAATCTGCATACGACACCGCTGTGGCGGTTAGACCGTTGTAGAAAGCATTTTGTGGTGGTAGAGCCTTCTCTTCCAATACGGTAATATCTTTCACGTAGTCGTGCAGGAACACACCCTTCCGATGTAATAGAGCAAACTCTTCGGCATTGAAACAGCTCTTTAGTTCAGCAAACCTGTTCAGCATTCAAGTTGGAGGCTAGTTTATTTAAGCTAGATGCCATGAAGCGTAAGGAGTCTACAAATCTCAGCGTAATAAAAGATTCATCAGTTTCATCGTCGTTTTCCTTAGACAATCTAACGTTTTTGTAAACGATATGAACCTCTCCTTATTATTCGGGATGACAGTAACCTCTCTTTATCATACCCAACTCTTTCACAATGAAATGTGAATCATAACCGCTTAGGTTATGAAACACCACCAGGATGAAATGAGGTACTCTGTAATTAATGTTGCACGCGCTATGTGCTGCAAAGCGAAATTCCCCGTAAGATGGCAGCGATCCCTCACTCGATCATCTCCCAATGGTTTTGCAGATGCCACACTCCTCAACCATATGAAACAACAACTCATCTAGGGGTTCCATTGGAAGCATGGGGTGTTTGTTTTAAAATTTTCCCAATCGTTGGGCTTCCTCTTTCATCTTCTCCATAAAACTTTTGCGGCTTCAGGTCCTCTGTACAGCTCAAATTTGTTAAACGAGTCATCGTATGAACATTTGATATAGTATGCAAAACTGAAGGGTTCGTGGTGTTGTGTGCTGTTGGTGAAGGAAGAGGTGGGATCCGGAACTGCAGAGCTAATAGGCTTCAACACACTTTCGAAGTCAGCATAAATCACGAACGGTACCCGCATTTGTTTGTGGATGTTGGTGAACTCGAGGATGTTGTTGAAGTGGTTCGGCATGGTTGTCACCACATGGTTGCAGTCGTTTGTTGAGTGTTGGTGTAATTTGTCTTCGGATGGAAAAAACACCAAGCATCCATCGCAAACCCATTTATGCCCGTTATGCTTAGACAGCTGCTTTCTCACTAGTTTCCCCAAATCTTTGATCCAACAGTAGTGGGACTTGTCACCATTCTGAATGTACAGTAGGTTCACATGCCGATCCCTTTTATTAGCGGTGAAATGTAGCGGTCCAACGATGGACTTGTCTTCCACCCCAAACACGTTGACGCTGATGTCGTTTAATATCTCGAATCTGGGGATGTCCTTTATGGGCATCGGAACTCAATGTCGACAAAGTTGAGCACCGTGCTGTAGTGCGGGTAGCTACTAACCCGTTCAGGATGAATATGTCCTGGATTCAGCGCCGCCACAACACACCAGGCAAAACATGCGTTGTCGTGATTTTGGACATTAACCACCGCACACTTGTCTCGAATCCATTTGGGGAGCTCGATATAAGATGAACCCGCATTGGTTGGTACTTGTTAACATTTACCTCCAAGTACAACACCTGTTTCAGAGTCCAACCTAAAATTTAAAAATTAGAAAAATTAATAATTGTAGAAACTAACCAGAATCACGCTCTTGGAACTCGTCTGACTTAGCCGACATCCTCTCACACAAAGAATTGTAGATCTCCCTAGGTTACTGGGAGGTGACCACAACATTTCAGTGTTGAAAGATTTAACATCCTCTACACCCTCTACCGTAGCCATCTTGGTGTAGCCACCAAACAACTCGCAAATTAACCTTTAGGGAGGTGTGTATAACCAGCTGTTCCCCGACTAAGGCTATGAACCTCTCCTTCTGCTCGCGTAGAAAATCCAATAGACCTAAAATACAAACTAAGCAAACACAAAATACTTATAAAAAATACATACCACTAGTATTAGCATTTTTAATTCTATATGTAGCGATTCGAGTTTTAAATGCAGTCGCTACTACTTCTACACCGCCATCCAGGACACGACTAGCATTAGTCTTGTGAGTGTTAGATCGCTGGTGGGCTGCCAAGTTGGTAACATCCACATCACACTCCACGCATCTCTGCAACTTCTTGCGGGCAGGTCCCTCAACCGTCGGTGCAGCCGGTCGTTTGATTCCCGAGGGCCCGGCAACTGGTACCACTACACCATGTTTGGCGTCCTTGTGCCGTTTTAGGCTATCCTTCCGTGAGAAGGATGCCGGGCACACATCGCAAACAAAAAGACCGGTGGATTTCGATGCTACGTCATGTTGTTGGAGCAGATGTCGTTTTAAATTATCACCTCGAGAAAAAGCCGCACCACAAACGTTGCACACGAATGAAGACATTTTTCTATAAGAAAATTAAAACTGGTTAACTAGTCAAAGACTAAACAGAAACTGGCTTTATATTGCTTCGTACCGCGGTTTTATACACATAATAATTAAGATCGTATAATAATTAGGTAGTTTACTTTTAAATTAGGTGAAACCCAACGTAGTTTAACCTTGAGTAACATTTCATACCAGTCTATTCACGTCGGTGAAAATCAATTAACTTCTTGCTTACGCCTACATCTATAATTATCGGATGTATCAAACGAGAACAAAGTTAGACGGGGGTAAATATTTATACATATTTTTCGAAATTGTGAAATTGGAATAGTCTGCATTTGCATTTTGATAAGTAAACATCGTAATAAAAATGAGCGGGGAAAGAATTATATCCTTAGATGCTATAAAAATTTTAGAAGAAGTTGTCAAGGAGATGAAAAAAAGTTTATCAAACAATTCAACTAACCAACATTTGAATGGTATGTCTAATGAATCTCTGGTAAATACTAAAATAGTGCAAGATAAACCTACACATGATAATGTTGATGCGAAAGATCAGAACATAGACTCCAAGTCAGACGTTTCTGACAGAAAAAGAAAGAGACAACTTAAATCGTATACTAAAGAGGATTTAAATAAAGCCCTTGACGAAATAAACAAAGGATGGATTACTGGTTCAGAAGCATCCGAAATCTACAATGTTCCAAAAGCTACACTCTATACGAAACTCAGATCAAACGAAAATCGTGTGCAAAATTTGGATATGTATACTACACATTTGCCAATTAAAAGAAGGAAAAAGTGACTTTTGTGTGTGTGTATTAGTTTTAATGAATAAAAATATATTTCTATGTGAAGTGTACCTGTTAAGTATTTGAATTGAAATATAAATATTGTTTCAAACGTTTTGGTTTTATTTATATATAATGGTATTGTTAGAATACAATTACTCGGAAGCAGTAGCAGAATCTTGGTTTATGTAATATCATAGAAGTTGAACAAAAAAAAAAAAAAAAAATTTTAAACTAAAAGGTATGTTTCAAACACGTAGTTGTACTCATTTCTATTAAAATTAAATGTAGCGCTCTTTGTTATAATTCTTTTCATAAGAACTTAGATACTCATTTCAGTTGCGTGGACATTTGAAAAATTAAACAATACTTCGGATATGTACCGATTGCACCCGATTTGTGTACACGTACGAAGCAACAGGTAGGGAATGTATTCTATGAATTAATCTATTACATTCCTTAACAAAATGCTAAGGACTTTAAAATAATTATAACTCTTGTTAGACCTCTAGCCTCCGGATAAACGTTATTATTTTAGGTTGTGTCACTGTTTTCTGAATCAACCTCCTACACTTATCCTAAACTATGCGTATCAATTGGGGGTTACACTTTACTCTATAAACCGACTTGTATATATTTTCGTATTAGTCTCTAGCTATCACGTCCGTATAATAAAGATTGTACAGACTCGTCGTCAACTGGTGACTTAATCTTTTTTTTAAAAACTAGCCTTTGTTTTCAAGTTTAACCCTTGTTGTACGTGTAAGGATTCTTTCCGCTATTCCTTGTGACTAGGAATCGGTGATTTGCAAGGGTTTAATCAATTGTTTGTACACCTCTTCGAATTTTGTAGAGATGTAGTGTCTCCCTTTTTGTATACCACAAAGTTCTTTCGTACGGAATCCTGCATAAAATGAAGCTTACGTTTATTTACAATTAAATCTTTAACGTTCGTCACCATGAAACTTCGGATTGGGGCTAACCATTGAACGCCTTCTTCTATATTTATATACTCCTCAAAATTTTACTATATCGCTCCTTATCCAAATCAAAATCTTTTACAATAGTAATAAAACTATGTATCGAGTCACCCAACACTGCAAGCACATTTCTTTAAATTTTGGATATGACATGTCGCCACTTATATGGTCAAGAAAGATATGGCGAAAGTTTGTGTGATCCTGCGTCCATAATGCGATTACATTAGCGTCATCTCAGAGTCTATGTTTTAAGGTCCTAGCGTAAGTTTGACATAAGTAAAGGAAATCAATGATCTTATGTCGGAACACTTTCACATTATGGGGCAATTTCACTCTATGAGGCAATTTCACCCTATGAAATTTCACTCTATGGGGCAATTTCACCCTATGGGGCAATTTCACCCTATGGGGTAATTTCACCCTATTCTGATGCAGATAAATTCAAGGAACTTTACCATTAATGCACCCCACAATCAGACCTAAATCCGATTATGCAAATAAAGAAATAGTTTAATATTATTGCAATATCACAAAGTTATACGTAACAACCAATTTTAAAAAAATTGTCTTTGAAACTTAAAATGGATGTTATGACTAAGTTTTATCATTACAGTGGTACCATATCTGGTTGAACCGAGAAACAGTGCAATTAAGTTGATGAATCGATGCGAATTGGTGTAGCTCGGACTCCCAGTAAGTGGGGTTGGGACTGTCTGACCGCAGAGTAGTCGTAATAACTGTCTTTGTAAATTTTGGTAGCTATACCAGTTTCGAGTTAGAGGCCTTGGTATAAAATTTACAAATTTATGTTAAAATTTTCTAAGTCCGAACTACTAAAATTTTGTCAAGCCCCAAAATATTCAAAATGGAGATATCTCAGGTGTATGTTGGATATAGTTTGGATGTATATCGTACGGATGAGAAAGGAGGGAGAAGGACAAAGTAGGGTGGAGGGTAATTGCTTTTTAATGAGTTTTCTCATTAAAAACCCATTAGCACTAATTGCTTTTTAATGAGTTTTCTCATTAAAAACACATTAGCACTAATTGCTTTTTAATGAGTTTTCTCATTAAAAACACATTAGCACTAATTGCTTTTTAATGAGTTTTTCCATTAAAAACCAAGTGTGGACCTAGGTTAGATAAAGGAAAAATTAATAGGTTGGGTCAGCGCCGCGGCGCGACCCTAACCATTAATTTTCCTTTATCAACCAGTCCACACTGTTTTAATGGAAAGAAATTAATAGGTTGGGTCGGCGCCGCGGCGCTGACCTAACCTATTAATTTCCTTTATCTAACCTAGGTCCACACTTGGTTTTAATGGAAAAACTCATTAAAAGCAATTGGTGCTAATGTGTTTTAATGAGAAAACTCATTAAAAGCAATTAGTGCTAATGTGTTTTTAATGAGAAAACTCATTAAAAAGCAATTAGTGCTAATGGGTTTTTAATGAGAAAACTCATTAAAAAGCAATTACCCTCCACCCTACTTTGTCCTTCTCCCTCCTTTCTCATCCGTACGATATACATCCAAACTATATCCAACATACACCTGAGATATCTCCATTTTGAATATTTTGGGGCTTGACAAAATTTTTAGTAGTTCGGACTTAGGAAAATTTTAACATAAATTTGTAAATTTTATACCAAGGCCTCTAACTCGAAACTGGTATAGCTACCAAAATTTACAAAGACAGTTATTACGACTACTCTGCGGTCAGACAGTCCCAACCCCACTTACTGGGGTCCGAGCTACACCAATTCGCATCGATTCATCAACTTAATTGCACTGTTTCTCGGTTCAACCAGATATGGTACCACTGTAATGATAAAACTTAGTCATAACATCCATTTTAAGTTTCAAAGACAATTTTTTTAAAATTGGTTGTTACGTATAACTTTTGTGATATTGCAATAATATTAAACTATTTCTTTATTTGCATAATCGGATTTAGGTCTGATTGTGGTGCATTAATGGTAAAGTTCCTTGAATTTATCTGCATCAGAATAGGGTGAAATTACCCCATAGGGTGAAATTGCCCCATAGGGTGAAATTGCCCCATAGAGTGAAATTTCCTCATAGGGTGAAATTGCCTCATAGAGTGAAATTGCCCCATAATGTGAAAGTGTCTCCGACATAAGATCATTGATTTCCTTTTACTTATGTCAAACTTACGCTAGGACCTTAAAACATAGACTCTGAGATGACGCTAATGTAATCGCATTATGGACGCAGGATCACACAAACTTTCGCCATATCTTTCTTGACCATATAAGTGGCGACATGTCATATCCAAAATTTAAAGAAATGTGCTTGCAGTGTTGGGGTGACTCGATACATAGTTTTATTACTATTGTAAAAGATTTTGATTTGGATAAGGAGCGATATAGTAAAATTTTTGAGGAGTATATAAATATAGAAGAAGGCGTTCAATGGTTAGCCCCAATCCGAAGTTTCATGGTGACGAACGTTAAAGATTTAATTGTAAATAAACGTAAGCTTCATTTTATGCAGGATTCCGTACGAAAGAACTTTGTGGTATACAAAAAGGGAGACACTACATCTCTACAAAAATTCGAAGAGGTGTACAAACAATTGATTAAACCCTTGCAAATCACCGATTCCTAGTCACAAGGAATAGCGGAAAGAATCCTTACACGTACAACAAGGGTTAAACTTGAAAACAAAGGCTAGTTTTTAAAAGATTAAGTCACCAGTTGACGACGAGTCTGTACAATCTTTATTATACGGACGTGATAGCTAGAGACTAATACGAAAATATATACAAGTCGGTTTATAGAGTAAAGTGTAACCCCCAATTGATACGCATAGTTTAGGAAAAGTGTGTAGGAGGTTGATTCAGAAAACAGTGACACAACCTAAAATAATAACGTTTATCAGGAGGCTAGAGGTCTAACAAGAGTTATAATTATTTTAAAGTCCTTAGCATTTTGTTAAGGAATGTAATAGATTAATTCATAGAATACATTCCCTACCTGTTGCTTCGTACGTGTACACAAATCGGGTGCAATCGGTACATATCCGAAGTATTGTTTAATTTTCAAATGTCCACGCAACTGAAATGAGTATCTAAGTTCTTATGAAAAGAATTATAACAAAGAGCGCTACATTTAATTTTAATAGAAATGAGTACAACTACGTGTTTGAAACATACCTTTTAGTTTGAAATTTTTTTTTTTTTGTTCAACTTCTATAATATTACATAAACCAAGATTCTGCTACTGCTTGAGTAATTGTATTCTAACAATACCATTATATATAAATAAAACCAAAACGTTTGAAACAATATTTATATTTCAATTCAAATACTTAACAGGTACACTTCACATAGAAATATATTTTTATTCATTAAAACTAATACACACACACAAAAGTCACTTTTTCCTTCTTTTAATTGGCAAATGTGTAGTATACATATCCAAATTTTGCACACGATTTTCGTTTGATCTGAGTTTCGTATAGAGTGTAGCTTTTGGAACATTGTAGATTTCGGATGCTTCTGAACCAGTAATCCATCCTTTGTTTATTTCGTCAAGGGCTTTATTTAAATCCTCTTTAGTATACGATTTAAGTTGTCTCTTTCTTTTTCTGTCAGAAACGTTGACTTGGAGTCTATGTTCTGATCTTTCGCATCAACATTATCATGTGTAGGTTTATCTTGCACTATTTTAGTATTTACCAGAGATTCATTAGACATACCATTCAAATGTTGGTTAGTTGAATTGTTTGATAAACTTTTTCATCTCCTTGACAACTTCTTCTAAAATTTTATAGCATCTAAGGATATAATTCTTTGCTCATTTTATTACGATGTTTACTTATCAAAATGCAAATGCAGACTATTCCAATTTCACAATTTCGAAAAATATGTATAAATATTTACCCCCGTCTAACTTTGTTCTCGTTTGATACATCCGATAATTATAGATGTAGCGCGTAAGCAAGAAGTTAATTGATTTTCACCGACGTGAATAGACTGGTATGAAATGTTACTCAAGGTTAAACTACGTTGGGTTTCACCTAATTTAAAAGTAAACTACCTAATTATTATACGATCTTAAATTATGTGTATAAAACCGCGGTACGAAGCAATATAAAGCCAGTTTCTGTTTAGTCTTTGACTAGTTAACCAGTTTTAATTTTCTTATAGAAAAATGTCTTCATTCGTGTGCAACGTTTGTGGTGCGGCTTTTTCTCGAGGTGATAATTTAAAACGACATCTGCTCCAACAACATGACGTAGCATCGAAATCCACCGGTCTTTTTGTTTGCGATGTGTGCCCGGCATCCTTCTCACGGAAGGATAGCCTAAAACGGCACAAGGACGCCAAACATGGTGTAGTGGTACCAGTTGCCGGGCCCTCCGGAATCAAACGACCGGCTGCACCGACGGTTGAGGACCTGCCCCCAAGAAGTTGCAGAGATGCGTGGGTGATGTGGATGTTACCAACTTGGCAGCCCACCAGCGATCTAACACTCACAAGACTAATGCTAGTCGTGTCCTGGATGGCGGTGTAGAAGTAGTAGCGACTGCATTTAAAACTCGAATCGCTACATATAGAATTAAAAATGCTAATACTAGTGGTATGTATTTTTTATAAGTATTTTGTGTTTGCTTAGTTTGTATTTTTAGGTCTATTGGATTTTCTACGCGAGCAGAAGGAGAGGTTCATAGCCTTAGTCGGGGAACAGCTGGTTATACACACCTCCCTAAAGGTTAATTGCGAGTTGTTTGGTGGCTACACCAAGATGGCTACGGTAGAGGGTGTAGAGGATGTTAAATCTTTCAACACTGAAATGTTGTGGTCACCTCCTCCAGTAACCTAGGGGAGATCTACAATTCCTTTGTGGAGAGGATGTCGGCTAAGTCGGACGAGTTCCAAGAGCGTGATTCTGGTTAGTTTCTACAATTATTAATTTTTTCTAATTTTTTAAATTTTAGGTTGGACTCTGAAACAGGTGTTGTACTTGGAGGTAAATGTTAACAAGTACCAACCAATGCGGGGTTCATCTTATATCGAGCTCCCCAAATGGATTCGAGACAAGTGTGCGGTGATTAATGTCCAAAATCACGACAACGCTTGTTTTGCCTGGTGTGTTGTGGCGGCGCTGAATCCAGGACATATTCATCCTGAACGGGTTAGTAGCTACCCGCACTACAGCACGGTGCTCAACTTTGTCGACATTGAGTTCCCGATGCCCATAAAGGACATCCCCAGATTCGAGATATTAAACGACATCAGCGTCAACGTGTTTGGGGTGGAAGACAAGTCCATCGTTGGACCGCTACATTTCACCGCTAATAAAAGGATCGGCATTGAACCTACTGTACATTCAGAATGGTGACAAGTCCCACTACTGTTGGATCAAAGATTTCTATGGGCTGTCTAAGCATAACGGGCATAAATGGGTTTGCGATGGATGCTTGGTGTTTTTTCCATCCGAAGACAAATTACACCAACACTCAACAAACGACTGCAACCATGTGGTGACAACCATGCCGAACCACTTCAACAACATCCTCGAGTTCACCAACATCCACAAACAAATGCGGGTACCGTTCGTGATTTATGCTGACTTCGAAAGTGTGTTGAAGCCTATTAGCTCTGCAGTTCCGGATCCCACCTCTTCCTTCACCAACAGCACACAACACCACGAACCCTTCAGTTTTGCATACTATATCAAATGTTCATACGATGACTCGTTTAACAAATTTGAGCTGTACAGAGGACCTGAAGCCGCAAAAGTTTTTATGGAAAAGATGAAAGAGGAAGCCCAACGATTGGGAAAAATTTTAAAAACAAACACCCCCATGCTTCCAATGGAACCCCTAGATGAGTTGTTGTTTCATATGGTTGAGGAGTGTGGCATCTGCAAAAAACCATTGGGAGATGATCGAGTGAGGGATCGCTGCCATCTTACGGGGGAATTTCGCTTTGCAGCACATAGCGCGTGCAACATTAATTACAGAGTACCTCATTTCATCCCGGTGGTGTTTCATAACCTAAGCGGTTATGATTCACATTTCATTGTGAAAGAGTTGGGGTATGATAAAGAGAGGGTTACTGTCATCCCGAATAATAAGGAGAGGTTCATATCGTTTACAAAAAACGTTAGATTATTTAAGGAAAACGACGATGAAACTGATGAATCTTTTATTACGCTGAGATTTGTAGACTCCTTACGCTTCATGGCATCTAGCTTAAATAAACTAGCCTCCAACTTGAATGCTGAACAGTTTGCTGAACTAAAGAGCTGTTTCCCCAATGCCGAAAAGTTTGCTCTATTACATCGGAAGGGTGTGTTCCCGTACGACTACGTGAAAGATATTACCGTATTGGAAGAGAAGGCTCTACCACCACAAAATGCTTTCTACAACGGTCTAACCGCCACAGCGGTGTCGTATGCAGATTATGAACACGCACAGAATGTATGGAGAACATTCAAAATCCGAACGCTTGGGGATTACAGCGATCTTTATTTGAAAACAGACGTTTTGTTACTAGCAGACATTTTCGAGAACTTCAGAGACGTCTGCACAAAAACCTATGATCTAGACCCATGCCAGTACGTGACTGCTCCTAGTTTGAGTTGGGATGCCATGTTGAAGCGCACTGGGGTGAAACTCGAGTTGTTGACCGATGTCAGCATGCAACATTTTATCAAGAAAGGGATACGTGGTGGGTTAACCCAGCGCAGTGGTCGGTATGCTAAAGCCAACAATAAGGTATATGGAAGACTACAACCCTGACGAGTCATCCAAGTACTTAACGTATCTGGATGCTAACAATTTATACGGATGGGCCATGTCCCAACATTTACCCATTAGCGGCTTTAGATGGTTAAACACGGACCAGTTACATCGTATAAAACATGAAATATTAAATATACCAAGCACGCACGAAAAAGGGTATATTTTGGAAGTTGATATACAGTATCCAGAACATCTTCACAACGACCACAATGACTTGCCTTTCTGCCCTGAATCGATGGTACCTCCAACGCCGTTTTCGAAGACGCCTAAGTTACTCGCCACCCTTCTGAACAAAACAAAATACATGTTGTTGCATCGTACGTCTGTTGCAGCTGTATTTGATCAGTCGACGTGGTTAAAACCTCTAATCTAACACGAATCTCCGTACTCTGCGTAACGCGTTTGAAAGATTTTTCAAACTTATGAACAATGCGGTTTGGTAAAACAATGGAGAACGTGGACAAAAGGGTCGATGTCAAAATAGTCACGCGATGGGAACACGACGGGAAAAAGTTGTGCGCGAGTGGACTAATAGCTAAACCTAACTTTAACAGTTGTACCGTGTTGGGGGAAAATCTGGCGATTATACAGATGGATCGTGTTAAAGTTAATTATAATAAACCGATCTATGCAGGATTGTCAATTTTGGATATATCAAAACGCTAATGTACGACTTTCACTACAGTACCATGGTTCCTCTGTATGGTCCCAGATTGTTCCTGCTTTATACAGATACAGACTCTTTAGTTTATAGTGTTGAGACGCCAGACTTGTACAGTGACATTAACGCAAACATAATGCATTTTGATACTAGTGATTACCCTCCAAACAATAAGTACAATATACCACTTGTGAACAAAAAGGTGTTGGGTAAGTTTAAGGACGAGTTTTGTGGCGATTTGGTCTTGGAGTTCGTCGGCACCAGGGCCAAATCGTATTGCATAGTAAGTGAGAAAGACACTGTTAAAAAAATTAAGGGTGTTAGCCGTAGTGTGGTGGCGGGGATAAGTGTAGATAGTTTTAGGGGTGTGGTGGTTAATAATGATGATGCCCTCTTGCATACGATGGTATGCATTCGTAGTAAGAAACACCAACTGTATACTCAGTTGATTAATAAAATTAGTCTATCAGGCGAGGATGACAAAAGATATGTCATCCCCGGAAGCACATCAACATATGCATGGGGGCATAAAGATATAAGATAGTTATTTATATTTGTATATATTTTATTGTGTATAGTAGTATGTAAGTTAGTTATAAGACATACCTTCCACCCCCATCCTTAATAATTACATCGCTCCCGGCGGCATGTGTTTACCTCCACGTGGTGTCGCTGGACGGTAAAACATATTGTTAACGACAATATGTCTTATTGACCGAAAACACGTTTCCTCTCTTTTACTTTAATCTTTTTTTTTTTGTTACAGGTTAAACTACTTGGATTCGGCTACACAGGAAATAATGTTATACTTTGTAAAAATTGTAATTAGTTTATTAAACTGTAAATTGGATAAATAAATTATTAAACTTTTGTGTTCTTAATTTTGTGTTACTACCTCTAACTGTTTGGTTACCTTGGGTAGCGAAAAGGTTTTAAAATGGAGTTAAATATATACGAGCAAAAATTTTAAATAGGTTTGAGAGCTTAAAGTATAATTTTGCAGGGCGTGGTCCTATTGCAAATCTGTTTGCAGATTCGGGATGTGCGTAAAATTTTAGACTAGCAAGATGTATCGCATGACTAAAAAATTTATGCGGACGGTTAGAAATCGGTCTTGGTAAAAAATCTTAAAAATGGGGTAGCTCCCTTGGGGATGGCGCAATCTAAAAAATTCCTAGAGATTTGGGTAGCTGAGAAAATTCTATTGTTAATTGATACCAAACAAGATAGGTTTATCTCGAAAGATGCAATGGCTAGACAAAGAAAACTATTTGGTTCAGATGAAAGATAAAAATGGCTAGTCGAAGAAAACTTTTGGTTCAGATGTGGAGGAAATGAGGATGCTCATTTATCTCGAAAGATGAAAAATTAAGATATATTTATCTCGAAAGATGAAAAATGGTTAGTCGAAGAAAACTTTTTGGTCCAGATGTGTGAGGAAATGTGGGATTCTGGAGGAAATGTGGGTGTCATATTCCCAAAAATGGTCTACTCTCTAGATTAAAATTTATTGTGTACTATTGTGTTTTAGGATTTTCACAGCAGGAGCTAAAGTAGCTACTTTCGAGATGTTTCCAGCAATGTCGTTTTGTTTAACTTATATATTTTTTTAGGTAGTTATCATAGCCTGTGTGTTTATGCATTTTCCAGCAGGAAACTTTAGATATTTATGGTCCATATAGATGCGGTTGCGCTCAACTTCCTTTTTTTATCCCTGTTTATAATCGAGTTTACTTTACATTCACATCCATTTTCATTGTTCACCCTTGGGGTAATTCCCAGGCAAGCCGTGCATATTGTGACTTTCGTGAGTCTAAGTCTATTGGAAGTAACAAGCCTTACCTAGTAAAAATCATAGTATTGATGTGTCCGACTCACAAGAAGAAAAAAAAAGACTATAGTGGTCTGGAGTAAATTAACGCAAAATTGAAGTATATAGATTCAAGTGAAAAATTCTTACCGAAAGATACGACAAAATTAATGAGTCTAGCACAAATAGTATGTTTCTACAAAATTGAACGACAACATCATTAAGTCTTCAGCCCTGGAACTGGGTAGACCCGTACCCTCATTGTTTCTTATTCTTATTCGAAAAGTTTTTCGACTTCATCAACGACACAGACAAGATGTTATCCAATTTTATTGGAACAATCAATTATTAAATATTCTTTATTGATGTGATATTAGGTTTATAACTAAAATATCCTATATCTGATGTAATAGTTTGATAGATTATATATTTTTAAGTTGACATGGCACCGAAGATGGCTAACGCCAAAACCGCTCTGCTGTAATTTTTATAAAGATTTTTAAAATATTACATTATTTTACACGAGAATACTCACTTTTGGATTTTATTAAGTAAAGTAGTTGTTTTCCTCATTAGGTTTTCCATCTTGGAATTGGTTAGACGCATACCTCCATTGATTTCTGTTATGAGCTAACCTGCACATTTCCCTGAAATTCCCAGAGCCTACATTTTTCACTATCTGTGTGCAGTAGTCTAACCTGGGTCTACCTCTACCTCTCTTTTTTCCTATCTCTGCTTCTAATATATTCCGAAGTATCCCTCATGCCTTAGTATGTGGTCTATCATCCTATCTCTCCGACTTTTTTACTGTTTTCCACATACTTCTTTCTTCCCCTACCATTTCTAGTACCTCTTTGTACTTAACTTTGTCTGTCCATGACATCTTCAACATACATCTGTAGCATCACATTTCAAAGGCTTTTATCTTTTTCTTATCCGCTTCTCGTACTGTCCAAGTTTAGCAGCCGTACAGTGTTGTGCTTCACACATATTTTTTAAGCAATCTTCTTCTGGTTTCTACGTTTGTTTGCTTTGAACACAGCAGTTGCTTTTTCTTCTTAAATGTAGTACGACTTTACGCTAATCTTTTGCGCTCTTTCGTCTTGCGTTATTTGACTTCCTAGGTAGCAGAAATTCTTAACCTCTTGTAAGTTCTCGCTACCTATTTGTATTCTAGTTATTAATTTATTCTCCTTTCCTCAGTTTTATTTTTGTTAATTTTCATACCGTATTTCTATGTTTCCATTTCATTAAGAGCAGCTTCTAACTCTTCCTTGCTAGATGCTAATACCGCTATATCACCTGCAAATCTAAGCATATAAATCAAAAGTCCCTGCATAATAATTCCAAATGTCTTCTTGCATTTGACAGTATTTATTGCCTCTTGAATGTACAAGTTAAATATTAATGGAAATAGGGCACATCCCTGTCTCACCCCTTTTCTAATGTTTACTTCTCTACGTTCTTGCTCTAATTCTATTACGGTTGTTTGCTCTTTAAATAAGCTATGTACCAATCGGTCTATCCGTAAAACTCATTTCAATCTTTTTGAGTGTTTCGAGCATTTTTTCCATTTTACATTGTCGAATGCTTTTTCCAGATCTACAAACCCTATATACACGCTTTTCCCTTTTTTTATTGTTTTCTCCATTATCACTCCGAGAGCTAAATTATCCTCACATGTTTCCCTGTTTCGTCTGAACCCAAATTGATCTTCTCGTTTTTTCATTCGTCTTTGTACAATTCTAGTTAATATTTATGACACACGTGATGTCAAACTTATTGTTCGAAAATTTTCATGTATATACAAGCCTCTCTTTTTTGGTATAGTGACTATGGTGTTACGTTTGAAATCTTTGGGTATCTCGCCTGTCTCATACATATAGCTTACGAGTTGCAAGAGGCGTTTTGTTACTGCTTATCCAGTGGCTTTTTGAGTTTCTGCTTGCACCTTATCTGTACCCGATATAGGATATCCAAAGTCATCCTTTTCAATGTCCGATTCTTATTCTAATACTGTTAGTTCCTCT
Organism: Platerodrilus igneus; assembly: GCA_036346225.1. NCBI lineage: Eukaryota > Metazoa > Arthropoda > Insecta > Coleoptera > Lycidae > Platerodrilus > Platerodrilus igneus. The sequence continues at coordinate 5,005,241 of JARFIW010001134.1, read as the reverse complement.
CCTGCATATAAATTCCCTATATATTCTTGGCATCTATTCACTTTCTCTACATTTCTATAATGACGTTCCTCCCGCGTCTCTTATATTTTTGCTATACGGTTTTATATCTCTAAAATTCATTTCAATTAGTTTGTATGCTTCGTCTGTCTTTCCTATTTCCATCTTAGTTTGTATTTCTATGCACTTTTCATCAATCCATTGTTATTTAGCTTTCCTGCATTTGCGAATAATTTTCCATTTCATGGCGTTGAATCTCTGTTTTCCTGTTTCATTTGATTTATTTTTGTATTTTCGTCTATCTTCTATTAGATTTAGGATATCCTTTGTTATCCACGGTTTCTTATTTTCTTTTTATGTATACCCCAGAATATCTCTGGCCTCCATGTCTAAGCTGGATTTAATGTTATTCTATTCTGTTTCTACTTCCTTAGTATAATAAACTTTCCCGATATCTTTCAGCAATTCATTTGACTTTTTTTCAAATCTTTCATGGATATTTTCATTTTTAGTTTCTCAAAGTCAAAGTGCCGTTTTCCGTACCTTTTTCTCAAATTTTTAAATTTAAGTGCGGCCTTCATAATTACGATGTTGTGGTCAGTGTCTATATCTGCTTCTGGGTAGCTTCTACAGTCTTTTATTTGATTCTTAAAAGTTGTCTAACAAGAATATAACCTATTTGATATCTTCTTATATATCCTGGCATCCTCTACGTGTATTGTCTTCTAGTATAATGTTGAAATAATGTGTTTGTGATGGTTAAATTGTTTTTGTCCATTTTGCGTAAATTGAATAAAAGATATCAGTAATTAATTAGAAAGTAGTTGCTTAAAATGATTTACTCTTCCTGGATTTGGTAAATCTGAATTGCTGCTAAGATAATGACTTTATTTAAGATCACTTTATGATAGCAGCGCATCAGTACAACGCAGCTAACGTTTGCTCCATGCCCGGGAAGGTCAAAGAAATAATTTTCCTGCAAATTCTCAACCACTCTCAGTTTTTGTTATAAATGTCTAGTATTGTGCTAGAACGATGACCTTTCAGCTACCTTTTTACTTTCGTGAACAGAACAAAATTACAAGGAGCTAATCAAATGAATATGTAAAGTATTGAATGGCGGCAATATCCTATTTGGCCCAAAAATGTGTTGTTTCCAGTGAAACATAAACAGGTGCATTCTCGTGATGCAACAGACAGTTTTGGTTGTTTCACAATTTGAGTCTTTTTTGTCACACATTTTCTCTCAGTCGCCTCAAAGCTTATCAATATAAATCAGAGTTTGCTTTAATCCAACTGATATGAACTCTCAATGGACAATAGCTTTGATGTCATAAAACACGATGACATGGTTTTTGTCGCAGTTCTGACCTGTCGTGCTTTTCTTTTGGCTTCATTCATTGTGAACTCACGACTGTTTCGTGTTAAATATACGCTAATAACCTGAGTGAAATTTACTTTACCGCGGAGACGTAACATTAATAATGCACCAGCTAACTTGCAGTGGAGTGGGGTGAATTCTAAGCAAACAAATGCAAATCTTAAGAGATATACCAACGTTAAAACTTTCACCTACTTGCAAAGGTTTTTGAAATGTGTGTCCAATAAAAATGCTGAAAGCCAACCCACCTGCAGTTTGGTCTCGATGGAGGATGGAACCTTGTATACCTCTTCTTTCTGACCTATTACTTTAATTTAGGTACAAACAATAATAAAACTACAACACTTTTACCTAACATATATTGGCAAATTTGAACATCTTTGTATTTCACAATCGCATTCAATGTAAATAAACTAAGCTCTATCCTAGTGGGCCAGTTGTGTTCTTTAAATCAAAAGTAATGTGTTAAAATTATTTAAGTATAATTATTCACGAAATTTGACGGTATTTGTAAATTTATACAAATACAATTGGGATACTTGTTTTTCTAACATTACACTCTTACCTAAGTATGCACTTATGTAAAAGTTTGTCCTCTAATAAATTATGCGAAAATAATGAAATACACTTTAACAGAATATGTAGCAGGTAAAATACAAAATTTCTATCACTTACAGTTTGTGGCACGAGTACAAGTTTCAAATAACCCCTTCAGTTTAAGTCAAACTTGGGTGTCAGTAATCCATATAACAAACTTTCATTGACAGAAAGTAGTCACTACAGGAGCTTTCACAGTGTAATGGCATTTTATCTAATCCGCGTGTTCTTTGCGTTTATGGTTTGTTTTCTACTAACCCCAATTCAGGTTACTGTTACGCGCATAACTGTAAACCGGTTTATTCGTCCGATTATTGTGCTTCTCAGTCGACTTAGGACAAAGGCTGGTATTGAAAGATTTGAATGAATCTTAATTCCCCCTTCCATTAAACTATGGCAGGATTCACAAGCTATATTATTTTAGATAATTCCCGATTTCTTACGTTTACAGGGTTCGTACAATTTGAACTAAATTTGTGGTTGAGGTCAAAGATTTTTTGGTGCATAAGCATAGTGTATATTTTCACGGTTGCTATTTAATATTGACATCTGCATCATTGGGTAGATGTGGTACATATTGAGTTTTATACTATTCTTTTGTGTTTCTGTCGGTTTGAGTAACTTATAATAATTTTAGTTTCTAGCAATGCCTGAGAATGTTTACGAATACATGTTTGTAGGATGAATATTTATGGAAGAAATGATTGATTAGGTATTACGCTGAATGTCGTTTGCGCGCCGCATAGTGTTGGGCATTGCCCGTTTTCATGGACAAAAACCGAATTTTGAAACTTAAAATAGTAAGCATTTTTTATCAAAAAGTTAAACGATTGTACCTGAAGTATAAGAAAACGTATAAATAACACAAATTTCTGATGAAGGACCTCGTCTGACAATTCAATTAACATGAGCGCATAAAAAAGCTGTTATGTAAATAGAATCATACATATATTAGAGGCTCATGTTTTTTACGGTAAACAACTAGCATAGGTTGCATTTATAGATTAAAAATTATTTATATATTGGTCTTATAACAAGCTAATATCGGTTATCGTGTGTCTCGATACTACTCATACACGCACCATAATTCAAATTACTGACAAATTCCATACAAAGATACAGAAATATTGTGGTATGTCACGTCCATTGCTTTCCACTGTGTTCATTTTTGTATTTATCATGAGCTCTAAGACTTATTTACAAGAGAATGCGCTTACTGCGTAAGTGTGCGCCTAAACGAGTTCAACTACAGCTTTGTACACCTACCCCTACATTATAATGTGAATAAGGGCTGCTATACTTGCGGCCGCGTCCCCAATGCTCCACCCGAAAGTACTACATTGGGTTTAAACGCGAAATTTAACGTGCTTTAAATGTAATCTAACTTCAAAATTAATCGATTCTAAATAAAAATCTAACAAACTGAAACAAAACTAAAAATGGGGTTTGAATAATGATATCCTTAGAGTTGACTTTGAAGTGTGTCCGATCAACAAGACACAAGCAAAATGAAAGGGGGAGAAATCCGAAATACCGCATAGGAGCCGCCAGCTCTGCTTACCGGTGCGACCTGAAGGGTCGTCTTAAAACTATCCAAATCTCGCTCGCTAATTTTAAAAAAAAATTGATTCAAATTTTCTAAGTATTCGCCAAACATTTTAATAGTGAATCCAGCTATTTTGCCTACTCTATAGAATTACTAATTTGTGCTCCCTGGTCTAAGTATTTTATTCTAAGTCAATCCTATATTCATCCCTAACGTTTCCTATCGTTCCCTAACTTGACATATCATAATTACATTCTTCTTTCCCATAGATACTGCGCCCAAAAAATAGGCGACCCGACGTCAAACGAATAAAAGCAAGCTACACACCTGCCCCTACAAACAAAACTCGCTACAGTTTCGATGATGCGGGCTATAAGAGATTCGATATTTTTATTTTAAAGTACATTGTTTAAACTTTAATTTGAGCTTTTTTGGAAATTTTTCGCACATCGGATTTGTCAGCTATGAATTGTTAAAATGCCGTATAACCCATTTTTTTAGGAGATTCAATTCCACTTTTTTCATTGCGGCAAAAATTTTCAGAATCACATTCTCTGCTTCTTGGGTCTGAAATGTGCAGGCATGTGTAATGTATACATACTGTCACAGACCACGTCGAAACGATAAAGGCAGCGAGAATAGAATAGTGTATTAATTAAAGAAAAATTCATACTTGTTACTCTTATCAGTATTTACATTTATTATTAAGATAATTTTGTTATTAAGATATTTTGTTATTATATTACGATAACATGTAACATTATACATAATTTTGATATTTTATATATCCTAATAAACAACTTAATACTTATAAAAAGCAAAAAATAAACAAAATTAATAAAAACTATTACAATTAAATTTCTGCCTCAAGAACATATTGTTCGCCAATTTCTAATGGATTTAAGAGTACAAACAGCTCAGCAGGTTGTTACACACAATTCCTCAAAAAGTAAATAGTGTGTCTACTCTACCTTATAGGCGGCAGAGCCTCGATAGATTATGAGGGGTTCCTGTTTAAAATCTAAGCCCAGGGTAAAGGAGATGATAAATGGCTTTGAGAGAAAAAGGTCCCTCTAATGAGATCTTCCAGCCAGCTAAGCTTCTTCAACTTAGGGCAGAGCTATGAGCTAGGGTCGTAGGATGGTATACGAAAAAAAAGAAGTTTTATTGGACGCCACCGTATCTTAATGAATGTTATAATGAGAATCTATCCGAAGATCAGATACGGAAATCTTCGAAAAGAAAAAAATCCTTAAGACGAGCACCATATAAAAAAAAATACTCACTTTTGACTCTGCAAACTGGAATGGGAACGACGTTCTCGTACAACCTGAAAATTTAATCACTTCTAAATATTTTTAGACTAGGGCTACGTTAGAGCCTAGTCACTTTATCACAAAAAAATTAAAGTAAAGAAAGATCAAATAGTAAAAAATTATGCTTAAAAAAAATCTAAACCAACACCAATAACATCTCCCTCTTCACTACAAAAACTTCATAAATGTGGTTGTTTGCTTCTATAAAACAATTACTGCTGACTTCAATGAAAGAAAGCTTTACAACTTATTATTCTTTCTATTAATTTGTAAAGAAATATATATACATCGCTTGTACAAAGTTATCTGTACGAAGACTTTCGAAACAATTACTTTATTAAGATCTAGTAGTAATTTCTGAATACTCATAGGACATTTATAATTGAATAATTTACGTTAATTCTCTATAAGAAATATATGGTTTTCATTTTTATATTACAGGCTAATTATGATACTTGAATAGGATCCTGTTCGAGTTAACAAGAATTAAGTTAAATGCTCAGACTTTTTGTAGATTACAGAACTATATTTTTAACTGATATATTTGATGGAATCAAAGGTCAAAGAACACTTATTGTCTGAATTAAGCTGTACTTCAGGTGTACTGTCAAAAAAATTATACACTATAATGTGACAAGCAAATATCAACGTATTACATGTTTAGTTATGCAAACATTTTAGTATAACCTTGTAACTTCAAAATTATCTTATAGAAATGCCTTTGAAATAATAAGAACATTTATGAACTATTCGACTATTAAATTTTGAACAAAATTTTAAGTGTATCAATTTAAATGACCAGAAAAATTTCACAAAAATTTTGTGTATCAAATATAAGTAAACATATATAGAATCTTAAAAATTATTTGTACATTGTAAATAATGGTTCCATGAAATGAATATAGCTTTAAAACTGAGGATGATTCACCGCTGAATATCTGCTAGGCAACCAAATTTTTTAAACATGTAGGTACTTACAATGGCAGGTGCGCGCGGCTGATACATGTGCCTGAGCTTGACCTCTATACTAACCAAACATATGTGGAAATTTCCACCCTCTCGCATAGCAACATTTAAAACTGCACTTTCAGTACAACCAACATCCAAAAGGACTTATTACGTGTTTGCGATCGATATTGTTTTTACTTTACTTCAATATAAATTCATACTTTCGTACTTGCGCGTAGATATATTTTCTTGACTATACTTAGGTCGATACTACAACTAAAAATGAAGACATGGTATTCGTTGACACCACTTCACTTCTTTCTGGGACGGCATGTTTTATCAAAACCTGCTGGCCCACGTAACATTTGCTTAGCTGATTACATCCCGATATCAAATGAAGCTTGACCACGAGGTTACGTTGCTATCCAAGCACGCGCAGAAAAGGGGTATTGTATCAAGATATATACAAATAGAAGAGATCTTAAATTTTATTTTGAATATTTAAATATAGGTGGAGCTCTATGTATGAATTTGTAATATATTGCTTCTATTGGAATTTAATATTTATTGAATAGGTATATAGAACAAAAGCGTATATTTAAGAAGCAGATAATCGTATTCGTTACAAGGTAAAGGAAAACTCTGTTGTGAAGGCACTTTTCTCAAAGATGATATTAAGGGACCTGAGCTTTGGAGAAGTATATGGTAAATCTTCGTTGGTCACTTTTAGAGACATTTTTCTAGTGTTATATTCTCTATTCAAGTCATATTATTATACAAATTTATGATATATTTCTCCCCTCTCACTGTCATCATTGTTAAAATTCTGTGTAACTATATGCAAAACATTACTTTTAGTATGTAATATATGTGTGTAAAATTATGGATCGATAGCTTGAATAGATTTCAAATACCAATTTTTGTTCATGAAAGTGGGTGCAGCGCAACACTGAACGCCGGTTTGTAAAGCTACGTTCATTAGCCGTGCCGAGTAAAGTTTGGGAATATTCTGAGAGCACCCTGTTTTAACAGTTTAAATTTTTCTGTTACCAATTTTGTTGGTTAGGCAATGTATTCTACTTATTCTGATAGATAGACAACCATACATACAAACTTCGTAGGAATCTGTTTGGTTGAAAACAACATTTGAGAAACCATCTGTGTTTAGGAGGGAGATTATCTACCTTGTTAGATAAGCGAATTTTTTCTTCCTTTTTGATTTAAGCGCTGCACCAAAATGGATCTTCCTAATTGTGAATTTGAGCTTAGCTTGAAAAGCATCAAGTACTTAGGTGCTCGCAAGTTAGTTGGTTCACTTTGTAATAACGTGTAAAGCCGAAAGTGGGTAAATTTACTTCGCTATTATTAATTTAAAATTGTTAAATCTAATAAAGGTTTCTCATTTCAGTATTTAGTTACGGATTCGCGTGACACTAAATTATTGCGAGAAGCACGCAATACTAAACTATTCCAGGGAGCACGTAGAAATAATTTTGATCCTGGCGTAATTATTATGGTATCCAAAATACATTTTATTTTAATAGAATTCGCACATGGTGAATTCTAACCACTAAGTTTGGAACATCTCAAACACCATTTGTTGCCACTTTTAACGCACCCTGCAATGCAGCCATCATTTCTGAAGAGTATTTATAGCAATTGTCAGTATAACTAATCTACAGTTCAATAAGTTATTTTGCATGAAATACACAAAAATGCGTTTTGGAGATGTAATCGTAGAATATGGAAAGCCTGTAATCGTGAACGCTTTCCCATTTTGTTTTTGAAGCTGTTATCTTAATAGGTATTGTACTTGGTCGATCAATAATAGGAACTTCTGGTTAAGCCCCCTAGGTAACATCGATATCAACGTCTTAAATCAGATGACAGCAAATATCTACATACCAAACACGCAAAGAAGTATTACAAATTTTATTCCTCTTATAATAGCCAAATTTTAATTTTATGGGCAGTTAAAACTGAACCGTAAAATTTTTTAAAGCAGCACATGCAATTTCATTAACCTAAATTTTCTTGCTTGTATTAGTTACTAATCTAGGGACTTCAATTTTGTACAAGTCTGAAACAATTAAAGCAAGCTCGATTTAAAATACTTGACGACTTCATTCAATATTAAAGTATTTAACAATTTGTTTATGCAGTTTGCATTGCAGCAATTTTTTTATTTTATTTTTATTGTTCTAGTGGCAACATTTTCATTCTGTAAATATTGTAAAAACAGTTATTTTTGTATAAATTTGGTTGTACATATCATTGGTTAAAGAATTATGAATAATATATTTTGTACTCACTAAAATGGTGGCAATGTGTTACTGTTTTCGTGAACTTGGATTAAATCAAGTGTATGGGTTTTACTAGTAGGAATAACAAATCAAAGAACCCACTGTAGTTCTTGAGATAAGAGTGCAGTCCATTTATTTTTTAGCAAGAAAATTTTAACCTCATTAATTTTTTTAGAAAGGTAAATAGTTATAAAGGTTACACCGTATAATGTATATATTACTCTAAGTACGTATACTGTTGCTTTTAAAGACGATCAATCATGAGACTATAGAACGCGCACTTACTGAACTTGGTTCATCCCCTCGCGAAATTGCTGGGGATAACACTGATAATAAATTTGCACGTTTAGGTTACTTTATGGGTACATATTCAGCGACGTTGCGAATTGATGGCATATAAATCTTATGAGGAAGCTTTTATAAAAAATAAATTCCTGTTTGCTTTACAAACCATCCGTTTAGATATCGAGACGACCTTTAAAAAATTAAAGCGTGTCGCCTATTCTGATTTTTGTCAGCAGCCTGTTTCTAGCTCACGAATTTTTTATGAATCCGTTACAGCTACTGAGAAAAGTCCTTTATCTTTCTTCGGATTCTGAACCAGAAATGGATACTTCCTTTATTACAAATACTATGACTTATAAATGGTACCCTATTAATAAATTAAGTATCTCATTTTCTGGTGAATGATTTGTATCCGAATTGTTGATACGAATAAATGAACTCAGCATCTTTCGTAATATTTCTAGTCAACAACTTTTCCTTTTACTTCTGAATTACTTACAGGGAAGGCTCTACTAATCTTTCGAACACATTAAAGTTCTCTCACATGTTGAAAAGACCTTGCCGATTTATTAAAGACCGAATTTTTACCTGTCGATTATAATAAACGCCTACTGGATGAAATAAATTCTCGAACTATTGGTGCCACTGAAACCATCGGTTTATACGTAGCGACAATGCAAAGTTTATTCTTACGACTGTCTGTTCCCTTATCGGAACTGCAACAATTGGAGATTTTGCGAAGCAATCTAGTCCCGAGCTATCAATCTTCTTTAGCACTGGTATAAATTACTTCTATTTTACAATTACTATCTCTAAAGAAAAGATCAGAATTTAGTACGTATTCTGTAGGCATTTTTCGACCACCGCCTTCTGGCACTACCCCTAATTTGCTGCAACCTTCTCTAGCGTACATGCCTCCTTCGGCTATGATTACCAATTTTGCGTTACTTTTACTAATCCTACCTCAACCAACATCGATCCTTGAGTCGATTTACTTCCTGTTGTTACTCCCCTTTCAGTTACCCCAAAACCCTCTACTACTAAAATTTGGAATGCTACTTGTGAAACTTTGACTTCGAACATTAACTGCTGGAATTGTAGTCAAACCGAACACAAGTCCTCTCTCTACCCACACCCCCAATCCATATTGCTATGATTGCGATAAACCTAATGTCACACGCCGCAACTGTCCTGATTGTAAAACGTCTTTAAAATACAGTGCGAGTTGTTAAGTGAAGGTCGCGACTCATTGTACCCTAAGTTAACCGTATTTAATTCGTTGACAATGTATGTTGCGGATAGCAGCGCACTGACTCTGGACAGGTGATCCAAATATTTTCTAGATTTCATCTCGGCCAATGCTCGAAACGATGAAAGACCGTATGTTGCTGTAAATTTTTTGGAGTTAAATTAAAAAGATTGTTAGATTCTGGTGCTTCCCGCACAACTATTGGTGGGCCTGGATAGAAAATTCTCTCTAAAATAAAAACAGAAATCAAACTTACCCCTATAGTGCGTTTAGTAATGGGATTCAGTATGTAACATAATGGGATAGGCTACAGTTGTGCAATACACACTGAGCAGAAGCTTGATTCATAGCGAAAAAACTAACACACTGTGGTAACAATAAATATGTGTGAGAAACTAATTGACATTTTGTAGGTTAGCAAAATGTATTCAGTGATTGTGTGAACCTGGCCTACCAATACAAAATTTCTTTTTAAATTTGGGACTAATTTGTGGGAGGAGCATTTACCGAATCTGTTGCTTAAACGCACTACAGTGTTTAAGGATTCCTGATTAAAGGACCTTATCTAACAAATGTATTATAAAATCTCTGTATGCATGCATGATGTTTTTGCGGAACACAATTATTAACCTTACGCATCAAAGATTTCCAATAACGAAAATGGCCATTCTGTCACTTAACACGTTCAGTGCTCATGCCGACAGGGTGTAGACGCGAGCATTGCTATAAGAGTGCGCACTCCGCATATGTGTTGGCTCAAGGCCGTGAATTTTATAAGCTGTCTAGCAATATGTAGGCGGCTTTGTGGCGTAGTTGGTATGCGTGTGACTACTACGCTGAAGGTCCCGGGTTCGAATCCCGACACGGTCCGTAGGCGAGTATTTTTCACAAAAATACGCCCTCGTTCGGAAGAGAAGTAAAATGGAGGTCCCGTGTGTGAGTGTTGTCACGCACATTAAAGATCCATACCTTGCTTTGAACAGCAAGGGTTCGGCAAAATTCAAAATTTTTCAGGTAAAAAAATTCGTTTCCAGATGAATGCAGTACCTTCGGGTGGAGCATTGGAAAAAAATCAAATGTAATATCTAACAATATGTGCATTGCAATTGAGCTTTTGCCGTGCAAGGAGCACGTTGTTAAAGGTTCATAATATTGTGGTGTATTGTTCTCGCTTGCTTAGTTCAGAACTGTTAAATTCATTAATCTCAAAATGGCAGAAGATTCAGTTGCTGGTCCGTCAAAATCAAAAAGACCAAGAATTCGTAATCCAAATAAATTAACTGAGGATGAACTGGAGGCATTAGCTTTGAATTCTGATTTCGGCAAAGAACTTTTACAGAACTCTGATAGTGAATGGGTGCTGAAGAGGTCGCAGAAGAATTTTCTGAAGACGCTGATGATAATTACAATTATCAAAGTAATGATGGAAATTCTGTTGTCGAACCAATTGTTGAACGAAGTGGTAAGTTTCAGTAATTGGAGAATCCACCACTACTAAAAATTCTGTTTGTTGGGCAACAGAAACTAAATGTGCCCTTACATGGTGATGGAAAACCCATTGACTTTTTCTATCTTCTGTCAGATAACCATTTTTTTAATTTATTGGTTAGAGAAACAAATCTGTATGCAGAGTATATAATGCTACACGAAGTTAGGGGACCGCATTCTAGAATTAACCGTTGGAAACCAGTTGAATAAGAAGAAATGTTAATATTCTTGGGTATTTCGTTTTTATGAGCACACTGCAGTTACCTAGATTGCGTTATTACTGGCGTACAGATCGTTTGTATAATTTACCAGTAAGAGACTACAGAAGCCGAGATAGATATTTAATTATATTTGCATTTTGCAGCAAACCCTCAAGATGGCGAAGACAGTCCCGATAACAGGTTATACAAAGTTCGGCCTTTGGTGGAATTTTCCAATAACAAAATGTTCACGATTTGTTCTCCGGGAAAGAACTTGTGTACTGACGAATTAATGCTTTTCTGGCGAGATCGGTTGTTGTTTCGTCAGTATATAAAGAACAAGAAGCACCAATACGGTAAAATTTTATTTTATAACGAAAAGTAACTGAACAGTTTTGAATATGCAAATTTATACTGAAGCTTGTGATAACTTACATGGTAAAGGGCATGTTGCAAATGTTGTCCTCCGTATTCTTAGAAATTATTGTAATAGAGGTCATAGTTTATATATGGCTAACTACTACCACTTGGTAACACTTGCAAGGCAATTATTGGAGAGAGGGGAACCCCCGAGGTAGTTGGTAAAGCAAAATTGAAGACTAGCAAATATCTCCTTCGTTATGGAGGTAATGAGTGTGTTGGCAAATGGAAAGACAAACGCGAGGTACTCTAACTTACAACCGAACAGAAGTAACATCTAGGTCCGGTAAGAGCAAGATGGAACCTGCATCGATAGCACAGTATAACAAATACATGTCTGGTATAGATCTACAAGATCAAATGTTGTCTTATTATCCAGTACACTGAAAAACAATTCGACGGTACAAGAAAGCTGGTATGCATATTTTTGACGTCATCATCATTAGGTTTTTGTCCTGAAACTGGTTAGACACGTACCCTCGTTGTTTACTATTCTGATCTAACCTTCACATTTTCCTAAAATTGTGTAGCCTGCTTCTATCACTATCTGATGTAGGTCTACATCTACCTCCTTTTTCCTATTTCTGCTTATAATACATCCCATGCTGTTCCCCAAAAATGCCTTAGAACGTATTTTGCCCGTATATTTCTCCTATTTTTTTCCACAGATATCTTTGTTCCCTACTATTTCTATAACTTATTTGTTATTAACATTACCTGTTCATGCTATCTTCCTCAAACATCTGAAGCACAACATTTCAAAAGTCTGCTATGGTTTTTCTGTCTGCTTTTCAACTGCCCGTATTTCATAGGCATACTGTGCTGTGGTCAACACATATGCTTTCCACAATTTTCTTCTTGTTTCTATGTTTGTTGTCTTTGATTATAGGCGCTGTCCTTTCTTGTTAGGTGCGGTTCGGCCTCCTTCTATTGCTTTACAATTACATACCCTATTTCTCTTACATTCAGTGGTTGTGAAAAAGGGCGGCTCCGTGTCGTAGTTGGTATGCGCGTGATTACTACGCCCAAGGTCCCAGGCTCAAATCCCGGCACGGTCCGCTTGAAAAATGTTAGACAAGCATTTTTCACAACAATACGCTCTTATTCGGATGAGAGGTAAAATGGAGGTCCTGTATGTGAGTGTTGTCACGCACGTTAAATATCCCTACTTTGCTTGGAACAGCAAGGGCTCGGCAAAGTTCATAATTTTTCAGGTAAAAAAAACTCGCTTCCTGGCCAATGTAGAACCTTCGGGTGGAGCATTGGAAAATCACATGTAAGGTTGTGAAGGGGGGTAAACAGCCTGTGGCTGCCGAGTTCCCCCTGCACTTGAACTATTACCGATTTAATATTTTTTCCAAGATATCTTTTCGCACAATCAACATTAGATATTTCACAACCAACATCTGTAGTTGTTAATAATAATCATCAGATTTTGTTACATGCCGAAAATCGGCTATGTAAACTTTTTAGATTTTTGTTTTAAATATGTGACTGAAATCGCGCCAATAATTTTAGATTCTAATAGTTTTTTATCTAGTCTGCTACATAAAGCTTCCATTGCAATAATAAAAGAGATTACATTTTGGTCAGGTTCCTGGGTTCGGTTTCTTATTTCGTTCCAGAGATCGGTAATATAGCCATGGGGTAAAAAATCACGTTTTAAGGACGTAACTAATTCTTCCCAAGTAGAAATCTGATTTCTTGAATTTCTATACCAAATTAAGGCTGAACCGGAAAATAATTCACCCGCTGAAACAAATAAATCTTGGTCTGTACAATTGCGTGAGATTCAAAAATCGTTTACTCTATCCAGGAATGACATAAGCGATATTTGGGAGTCAAAGCTCTGAAAAGTTAAACCCCATTTATACACAGGTATTGATTTCCCCAATGATGAAGGTTGTGAGATTATAAGGTTCGACAAGGCTGTAGGTACATCTATGTCCACATCTAAGTTAAGTTTGTCAAGGGCTATTTCCGCTGCTTAACGTGCGCTAGGCGAAACAACACGCTTAAGCTCAAGTTCCGTAGGTTTAGGTTCAATTTTATGTACTATATTAGTAATATCATCAAGGGATTGTTTAATTTCAAATATATTTTGAGGTAAATCAGAGACTACAACACGCACAATAGGCAGGCTTTTAGCTTCTTGAGCTAATATAGCTTTCAGCTGCAATCGTCTATCATTTTGATTGGATGCCGCTTGAATGTTTTTGAATTGAATCTCGTAAATCAATTCAAATGCTTTGAAATGAACGGAATTTATTGTAGTATAGTGTTTACGGAAGCAGATATAACAAAATCAAGTTTACTATAACGTTTTAAAAAGTCAAAGGTATACTAAGAACTCAGTTAATTGCAAAAGCTATATTTAGGGAAAAAATTTTCTTTTTGGAATACATCGTAACTTATAATTGATTATTTAGATTAAGCGAACATTTTAGAATAATAATAAGGTAAGATTATATATAAGTTATGTAAATAACGGTTTTTTTAAAGTTAACCCAAAAACAAAAGAAATTTAGGGTTTATAATAGTTATTTAATTGACTTTAGTGTATTTTACGAAAACTTTTACTCATAAAAAAAATTATAAATGAAGGTATTTATCTATAACTAGAATACTTACATAAAACATTAGTAATCCAAAAGCGGCTGCTAAAGTTAGATAAAGGTGATTTGGTAGACACTTTTGAAAGGTACATGCTCCAGTTTCATGCTAAATTAGATTAGGTTATTATTTAAAAAACCCAGAATACAAACATACTATTTTTTATAAGGTGAGATGTAAATTAATTGAATTAGCAACACATTTATGAAAGGTATAAACAGTAATCAAATATGGCTGTCTATATCAGATTAACACATCAGCTGTATTTCATGTCATTTTAACTCAAGATAGGTGTTGCCAACTTGCAATGTTGCCAACTTATATCTTTTCTATTTAAAAGTTATTGAAATATCAAATAATTATTTTTTATTATTATTTGAGTGAATTAGACCCAATTACTACAGATATATTCAAAACTAATACCGTATAAGATAAACAAGAGGTGAAAACAAATTTTTCAACAAAAAACGTTGAGGCGCCACTGTTAAACTTCACGCGCGACTGTTATACTTTACGCGGCTATTAAAGTCTAAGGTATACTGTTAAAGTCCCGCGCGTAATTGATAAGAGCCACTACGACAGTTGGCAACATAATAAACACGTGCATAATATTGCGCAACAAGGTATTACGTCATTATTGCGTCTCAAATTTGTATCACATACAAAAGAAAAAGATAAAATGTACTCACGTAAAATGTGGAGCTCTTCACAACATTGCAGCTATTCTGGTGGCAGGATCTCGGCGTTAGTTGGGCGTGGGTCGACCTTCGCCTTCGTACCCAAATTAAATTGTCTTCCCTCTTCTTTGGTTGTAGCTATACGATAGGAATAAAGTAGGAAGCGATAAAAGGTACGAGACAGGAAACCTATATATCTAAAAGAGAAGACAAGATAAAAAGGCGACACAGATCAACCTCACTGTTCGACGTCTCGTTGACTAGTCCCGTCGTGTCGGGAAAACGCGCACGTCCTTCCACACTCCGCGTCTGCGCACACTCTGTCGCCGTCGCAACTGTCCGAAGTGACGGAAATGCAAGCACAAGTCTATTTTTAAATTATTGACGCGATTTCAGTCACATATTTAAAATTAAAATCTAAAATGTTTACATAGCCGATTTTTGGCTGGGCTTATTTTTTCGTCATTAGACGGAAGTCTCAAAACTGGTTGGACACGTACCTCCACTTATTTATATTCTGAGCTAGCTTACCCAGTTCCCTGAAATTCCCACACAGTCTATAAACAGCACGGTTCCCCTTCTATTGTTTTCTAATTGTATGCCCTATATCACCAAGATTCAGTGGTATATACAGGGGGTTAAGCAGCCTGTGGCTGCCAAGATCCTCCAATACTTAGACATTTGCCGAATTAATAGTTTTGCAGTAAATCCTATCAAACAATTAATATTGTTCGAGTTATTTTTTTCGTCATTAGTTTATCCATCTTGGGACTGGTTGGATGGGTATCTCCATTGATTTCTATTCTGAGCTAGTCTACATATTTACCTGAAATTCCTACAGCCTACATCTTTCACTATCTGTGTGCAATAGTCTAACCTAGGTCTACCTTTACTTATCTTTTTTCCTATCTCTGCTTCTAATATATTCCGCACTATTCCCTCAACGTAGTATGTGGCCTATCATCATATCTCTCCTATTTTATACCGTTTTCCACATATTTATTTCTTCCCCTACCATTTTTAGTACCTCTTTGTTCTTAACTTTGTCTGTCCATGATATCTTCATCCTACCTCTGTAGCACCACATTTCAAAGGCTTCTAACCATTCCTTGTCCGCTTCTCCTACTGCCCAGGCTTCACATCCGTACATTACTGTGCTCCACACATATGTTATAAGCAATCTTTTCCTTGTTTCTACGTTTGTTGTCTTTAAACACAGTAGTTGCTTTTTCTTGTTAAATGTAGCACGATCTTGTGCTAATCTTTGTTTTATATCTTGTACGCTCTTCCCATCTTGCGTTATTTGGCTTCCTAGGTAGCAGAAATCCTTAACCTCTTGTAAGTTCTTATTACCTATTTGTATTTTTGTTTTTGATTTATTTTCCCCTTCTTTGCATACTAGTATTTTAGTTTTATTTTTGTTAATTTTTATACCGTATCTCTCTGTTAAAACCGTTTCCATTTCATTAAGAACAGCTTCTAACTCTTCCTTGCTAGATGCTAATACCGCTATTTTGACGTAATGATATACAATTCATTCATGCTGTATAATAAATTCTCTAGACCCAAATTGTCATTCTTAGATTTTCGTCATTCATTTGTTGCAACTTTGCTGGTAGATAATACTACGCAAGAAAATAGAGACTAACCAAAAAAAAATTCTTCAGTTTTGCATCTTCCATCAAAATGTGCAACAGGCGCAAGTGGTAGGGAACTTCGAAAAAGATGCCGTTGGTGTTCAAAACGTGGTATTTGTAAAGACGCAATGTAGTCATATTGTAAAACATGTACAGATTTGCCAAGACTATGTTTAGATCCATGCTTCAAAGACTTTCACGACAATTTGAAGTAAAACAAATATAATCGTTTGTAGATTTAGTTTTTTTTTGGTTTATGGACGGTTTTATTTTTATAGACTATTTTTTGCTCTATCTCTTACACATTTACTATTGTGTTCAGTTCTAGTTAGTTTCACTTCTAATCTGAACTTTTTTTTGCACGTATTTTTTAGTATAATGCGTTTATTTTACACTTTGTAGATAACAAAGGATATCGTGAATTTAATAGAAGAAAGACGAAAATACAAAAATAAATCAGACGAAACAGGAAAACAGAGATACAAAGCCATAAAATGGGAAATTATTCGAAAATGCAGGAAAGCTAAAGAACAATGGATTGATGAAAAGTGCAAAGAAGTACAAACTAAGACGGAAATAGGAAAGACAGACGAAGCATACAAATTAATTAGAATGAATTTTAGGGATATAAAACCGTATAGCAAAAATATAAGGGACGCACAAGGAAACGTCATTATAGAAAACGTAGAGAAAGTGAGTAGATGGCAAGAATATATAGGGAATTTATATGCAGGAGAGGAACTAACTGCATTAGAACAGGAATCAGACATTGAAAATGATGACTTGGGATATCCTATACTTCGAGACGAGTTTGAATTAGCATTAAAGAGTCTGAAAAATGATAAGGCGCCGGGTACAGATAAGGTGCAAGCAGAAACTCTAAAAGCCGTTGGACAAGCAGTAACAGAACGTCTCTTCCAACTTGTAAGCTATATGTATGAGACAGGCGAGATACCCAAAGATTGAAAATGTAGCATCATAGTAACTATACCAAAAAAGAAAGGCGCGGATAGATGTGAAAATTTTCGAACAATATTAACTAGAATTGTGCAAAGACGAATGGAAAAACGAGCTGAAGAAATACTAGGAGAAGACCAATTTGGGTTTAGGCGAAACAAGGGAACACGGGAGGCTATTTTAGCTCTGAGAGTGATAATGGAAAAAACAATAGAAAAAGGGGAAAGCATGTATATAGGGTTTGTAGATATGGAAAAAGCATTCAACAATGTAAATTGGAAAAAAATGTTTGAAATACTCAAAAAGGCTAGAATGAGTTATAGGGATAGACGAATAGTACATAGCTTATACAAAGAGCAAACAGCAGTAATAGAATTAGAGCAGGAACGTAGAGAAGTAAACATTAGGAAAGGGGTGAGACAGGGATGTGCCCTATCCCCATTGATTTTTAACTTGTACATAGAAGAGGCAATGAATACTGTCAAATGCAGGAAGACATTTGGAATAACTATGCAGGGACAAAAAATTGACATGCTTAGATTTGCAGATGATAGTGTAACAATTTTATGTTTGATAATAAATCCCTCCATAAAATTGTAAGAATAATATAACAATTTTATTAACAACAATAGTAATTTGCATTCAACTTCAAAAGTAATACGTTAAGCCCGCATCGTCCTTTAATAATCTACTTATAGTTAAATATCTGTGTCATCTACAGCTATTTACAAGCACATCTCTGTTTGACTATCCGCCTCCGGACGCCTCGGCCGCCCGGGCTAGTTTGTAGAGAGTCGGCCATATGTAGTAGAAGCATCAATATGTACCCTAGATTAAAGGCCGGCAATTTGCGAATCCACTTCAATGAGTAAACACATCTTCGAATAATGCGCGACTTTTAGAAGACGACAATTAGGATGCAACTTTTAAGACACACAAGGACAAGTAGGATGCAACTTTTAAGACACACAAGGACACTGTAAAGATGCTACCTTAGGAAGGCGGCGTAATTCAACTTCGAGATTACAACTGCTGCAGAATGTATTGCAACAGGATTTGATTCGACACGTGGGACGAAGTCATTGTAGAAGTTGTTTTGGATGAATTTGTTTCAAACTACAAACGCTGTCATCGTTGCTTGAAATAACGAGGATCCCGTCTTTCCTTGCTACAATGCGACAAATGCAGTTTTGGTTTGTAGATAGCTATAAGTTCTTTTTATGTGTTTCAAAACTAGGAACACGTTAACTTGCTTTGATGCGTTATACAAGTACGTAATAAAAGTTTCAACTAATTGCTAAGCTGGATTTACCAGTAGTAAACTTAAAGTTCACTGATTTGATGTTTTAAGAAAACAACACGCGTGGCTCATTATGAATCGTCGGTAACGTCAACAGGTGTTACTGACGTCATATATTTTTCTGCTGTGTACTGCTGACAGATGTTATTTTTAAAGGCAAATGCCTCGAACAGCTTTAGTACAAGATATATAAACACGTCTATTTTTGTGATCAGCTTTATATAAATTAAAACTTGCATATGTAATTTAGAAAACTCAAATGCTAACATTTTTAGAACTTATTAATTTGTCATCTGCCTGAACAGATCTGCACAGGTCGGAACCCTATTTGTATAACAAGTACATGTCATACTGTTAAGTATTTGATTAAAAATAATTAAGACGAACATGAAGTTGAAAGTTATAGATTGATACAGTTATTGATTAAATTTTTGTTACAAGTCACATTATTTTAAAAGAGATTTTTTTTAGTAAACAATTGGTTCCAGATTAAAGTTTTTTATTTTGATCAAGTATGATCAAATCTAATAACATAAAGCTAACATCCTTATGAGTAGGACTTTGATGCCAACTTTATATTGGAAATACCTTTTTACTATTTTTTATGTATTTTTGCTGGACACAAATGGTGTTCCACTTTTTTTATTTATTTAACTATTACAATTTCTTACAGGAGCTGCGTCTTATTTTGTTAAGACAGGTTTTTGTCAGCGAAGGCGATCCTTTTTCTTTGGGTCTCCACGTCCGCCCTTAGAAATATGCTATGCAATTATCATAATTACGTCAGGACTTGGTGGCGCCTATTTGGTTTAGATTAAGTTTGATCTACAAACAGATTTCGACTTAACCCCCCCCATTTCTAATAGCTCTACCCAAGGAATAGACCCCTAGTTATGTCGGAAGACTTTGTTCAATGGCACCGGCAACGGTTAGGGCCCAGTTAAATTCGTTTCACTTGCGCACAATTTAGAAGAAAAATAGAAAAACGTTTCACTGGCACACAGCGTGGTGCTCTTTGAAAAGTTCGTTACACTGGCGTCCAACCAACGTGGGGCTGGTGCAGTTAGAAAGAAAAAATCGCTTCACTGGCGCCCAACGTGGGGCGTGCAGTAGATAAAAAGAAAATTCGTTTCACTAGCGCCCAACGTGTGGGGGCCTCGAAATTTATTTGCTCAAAATTTATTTTGCTTTAGAATTTGTCTGTTTAATTTGCTATTAGTCTCAAAATTTGTTTGTTTAAATTTGCTCTTGATATAAGTTTGGTTGAGATATTAACCCCCATTCAGTCAATTAATTACCCTAGTCAAATTTATTTTTAACTTTCATTCTGTTTTGACCCAATAAAGTTTTTTGATATTGTTTTGGCAAAATTTATTTTTACCAAAAACACTTTTTGATTTTTACCTTTAGTTGCCCAAATTTGTTTTGACAATTTTCGTAAGGCTCACATCATTTAGATTTATCAGTTTGATTTCATTAAAATATTAGGCTATTGCAATCATGTCGGAAAAATGAGGAGTTGGAGTATGAACTGAAAATTGGAGGAGTAGTGAGTGAGAGACCAGTGTTGGAGAAAAGGAAAATTTTAGGAAGACTGTTAGCTAAAGAAGCTGATAAGCCTGGAGTTTAATTTGCTTGAGTCAATAAAGAACATTTTTGTCCGAATTTGATGATAATACTACGAATTCTATTTTGAGGGTACATCGGTTTGAGCTGTCGTTGTATCATTTGAGAATTGCTCTTGTGCATAAGCACGTTTTTGGTTTTGTTAGCAGATTTTTTATTTAGATCGGCATTGCAACGCAATTTAGTCTAGGCGGAACTTGTCGTCGTGGTTGGTCGCTCAGCAGTATGTTAGTCTAGACGAGACTCAAGAGGAGTTGGTCGCTCAGCATTACATAAGTCTAGACGAGACTCGAGGTGAGTTGGTCGCTCTAGAATTTTTGCATAATTTTTTTTTGAGTTGATGTAATTTTTGTATTGTTAGTCTAGGTGAGACTCATAGAGGGTTTGTCACTCTAGCAAATTTAAGCGTTGTAAAGTATTGTAGTTGTTTCGACAGTTCGGTTGGTAGTAGGGTGAGAGTGTACCTGAACACTGATTTTTTTGTTAGCTATCGTCGTGATTAGTTTTTTATTGATGATTCAAAAGCAGGAAAATGGCTTTTAATTGTTGGTGACTGGTTCTCAAAGTATTCGATTTTACAACCTTTGCGCAGTGCCAAGGCACATTTGATTGAAAATTTTTTGGAAGAAAAAGTGTTTCTTGTCTACGGTGTACCACAATTTGTTATTTGTGATAATGGTCCACAATTGATTGGACGTGTTTTTAAAGCTTTGTGTGCAAGGTATGAAATTCAAAAGATTTGGTACAATGCTGTTTATGCTCCTCAATGCAATTTTGTGGAAAGAATTAATAAGACAGTTGGTACGGCAATCCGTTCTTACGTAGAAGAACATGATACATGGGATAACGAGATATCAAAAATTCAGTACGCAGTTAATTCAGCAAAACACGAATCCACCAACTATTCTCCAAATTTTTTAGTCTTTGGTCGTCAGGTACCCTTAAGTGGAAAAGCATATAGTAACAATTTTGAACCCGGTAAGGATGTAGATGTTGTTTCTAGTAGTAGACCTTCTTATGTTTTGGATCGTCAACCTTTGTTCGATAATTTTGGGAATGTCCGAGAAAATTTACATGTAGCTTATCAACGTTCGAGTAAACGCTACAATCTTAGAAGAAGAGACATTTCATTCCAAGTCGGAGAAAGCGTTTAGAGGACTAATAAGGTACTTTCGAGTGCTAGTGATAAATTCTCCGCTAAGTTAGCTCCAAAGTTCGTTTTGTGTAAAGTTCGTAAAAAACATTCCAATTTAGTGTATGAATTAGAGAATGAGGATGGAACAAAAGCCGGAAAATGGCATGTTAAGGACTTGAAACCCGTTGAAGCATCATATCCAGATGAGAATGATGATCCTGACGATTAGTTCCAGTCTAGTTATTCCTTTGATTTTAAGTAAAACAATCGTTGTTTGTTTCGTTTTGTTCGGATTTTAATTTAGTATAGTTTAACTAATACTAAATGGAGACTGTCCTTTTGTAACTTATTTTGTTTGAAAATTTTGTTTGATAATTGAAACATGTGGTTAAGGTTTTGTGTAGTGGTTTTGTAGTGTGCATTAGTGTGCATGCTGGTTGATCTCGTCGCGCGTTATTAGAAGATGTTATTAGAAGATGTCTTTAAAAGATATCATTAGAAGATATTCTTCGAAGATATCATTAGAAAGTAGAAATAAGTTGACTATTTAAGTTGCTAGTCCTGATTTCTACATATTTAGGTAGAGAGAATATTGGCTTATTCTTTCCCTTATTTCGGACCTTTCAGAAATTTTTGTTTGATAAGGTCAGAGGTTTGCACGGTGAACCTCACCATTTGCTCCATCACTAATAGGATGTGTTGTTTGAAAACTAGTGATAGGATAATCAGTAGGGTGTAGGAGATTACAGCCCTAACTGGTTCGATTTTGAATTCAATTTTTGTAAGTAACCTGTTAGTTAGGTTACACCTTAGTTTTGATTATCACCTTTAATGATAATATTTTGAATAGTGATGCTATTTTGATGTTGTAGCGTTCCTTTTTTTGGTAGATAGAGTTGCTTGAGCTTCAGGAAGTGGAGTTGTTATTTTTGGAAATTAAGATAATTTGTAATGTGTTTAGTTATAGTTAGTAGATACTAGCCTTAGTAGGAGTAAGAAAACTCTAGTTAAAGAGTTACTTTAAATTTAGACTTTGATTATTTTTTTTGTACCGTGGAATGTTTGACTTTTAATTTGACCTCTCTCAATTTTGACATACACCGATTGTGACTCCTCGATTTTGTCTCCATATGGACGCTTGGTACACGTAGTTACCGACACACTCAAATTTGTAGATATTTGTCCCCCTCGTTTTAATAGGTTCATAAGAATTTATAATCATAATTAAGAATGTAGAAGAGGCTAGTATATATATATATATATATATATATATATATATATATATATATATATAAAAAATCTTTGTATTTGTTTTACTTAAATTTTTCTTTGTTAAAAAAGATTTTTTTTCTTTTAGGAAAGGAGTAGTGTAACAATTTTATTTTTGATAATAAATCCCTCCATAAAATTGTAAGAATAATATAACAATTTTATTAACAACAATAGTAATTTGCATTCAACTTCAAAAGTAATACGTTAAGCCCGCATCGTCCTTTAATAATCTACTTATAGTTAAATATCTGTGTCATCTACAGCTATTTACAAGCACATCTCTGTTTGACTATCCGCCTCCGGACGCCTCGGCCGCCCGGGCTAGTTTGTAGAGAGTCGGCCATATGTAGTAGAAGCATCAATATGTACCCTAGATTAAAGGCCGGCAATTTGCGAATCCACTTCAATGAGTAAACACATCTTCGAATAACGCGCGACTTTTAGAAGACGACAATTAGGATGCAACTTTTAAGACACACAAGGACAAGTAGGATGCAACTTTTAAGACACACAAGGACACTGTAAAGATGCTACCTTAGGAAGGCGGCGTAATTCAACTTCGAGATTATAACTGCTGCAGAATGTATTGCAACAGGATTTGATTCGACACGTGGGACGAAGTCATTGTAGAAGTTGTTTTGGATAAATTTGTTTCAAACTACAAACGCTGTTATCGTTGCTTGAAATAACGAGGATCCTGTCTTTCCTTGCTACAATGCGAGAAATGCAGTTTTGGTTCGTAGATAGCTATAAGTTCTTTTTATGTGTTTCAAAACTAGGAACACGTTAACTTGCTTTGATGCGTAACACAAGTACGTAATAAAAGTTTCAACTAATTGCTAAGCTGGCATTGCAAGTTTTTCCTGGGTTTTCCTTGCAATATTAACATGAAATACAGCCTACATACCTGATTTCTATTTATACATAAAATAACTAATTACATAAAAATAAGCATATTAACAATCCTTGTAAAACAGCAATGGTATCTGACAATTATAAATCCACAATAAGGTTACCTCAAAACCATATACAATCTCCGTTGAACAGTATTGATATCTGACAAGTGTAAACCCGCCATAGAGTCGCCTCAGAACCATGTTAAAATCTACCAAAGGGGTAACTTAAATCATAATGAATTTTCCCCCTCAAAATAAATTTAAAAATAAACGACTACTTAAGCCTTTCAATAATGCAATCGCACACTTCTTTAATAACCATCCTCTCAATTGTATAAATAGAAACATGTTAAAAAATGTTTTCCATTTCCAAGTTATTGAATTTATATAAAATTCACCAATAGAAGTTGGTCGGCTGATTTCACGTTAAGCGTATTGGCTGCCTGGGGAGGGCCGATCCCGGGTCGCAACACAAATTGAAGGCGGTCATTCTGTTAAACTGAGAAACGGTAGCAGCCTTTTGAAATGATGTGCTTCAGATGTATGAGGACGATAGCATGGACAGACAAGGATAATAACAAATAAGTTACAGAAATAATAGGGGAACAAGGATATCTGGGGAAAAAGAGAAATATTAGGGCGGAATACGTTCTAAGGCATTTTTGGGGAATGGTATGTGATATATTACAAGCAGAGATAGGAAAAAAGAGGTAGATGTAGACCTAGATCAGACAGTTATAGATTCAAACTGTGCATATTTCAGGGAAATCTGTAGGTTAGTTCAGAATAGGGAACAATGATGGTACGCGTCTAACCAGTTCTAGGACTGAAGACCTAATGATGATGAGATAATAAAGCTCCAAACATATTAAAAACATGCGTGCAGTGCTGACAACAACACGCGAGCGTCACACGTCATTAGCTATTTTAAATTTTGTTGTTGCAAAATATTACGTAACCATCAAACTTTCACATAAGAAAGAAAGCAATAATCATACTTTCAGCCTATGGTACCAGGTAACTTGGTCAACAGTGCCATGAGCAGCGAACGTATTAAGATGCTTTTGCACTGAACCGTCGAATTTTGCCGCAATTTTAGTACATTTCAAAGCAACCTCGGATGCAATATATAGAAAGTAGTAGTCATTGCATTTAGGTACTAAGAATTACACCACCGAAAAAATTTGGGCTCATCATGTATCACATAAAAACTACATATACCGTATATTCATATCCTGTTCTGATCGCTTCATTTAGAGATAGGGTAAAATCTGAAACATTTAACTACCTATCAAAATGATTTTTGACTTATATCAAAACGCACTGGATTGGCAGAACAACTACAACAATTTATTTGTGCAAATTTATTATGGAAATAAGATGATTGTGTATTTTAGAATTATACAAGGATTAAGTATATCTGAGGAGAAATTTCCAATTCATACAAATCTCATACAGATTACTTGCTTATTTGTACTACAACTATAATGTAGGACGTGACTGTACCGAGAAGTCCAACCAACATAGTGTAATCGATAGTAAAAAATCCATTAGCAGAAAAACGTGGGCACTGATGAGTTGCTTGTTGAGCGAGTAGAATTAGTTCTTCTCTTAAAATTCTATCACGAATATTATTGCTTCTAGGCGGTACTTCAAGAAGTAATGTATAACATACTGTTGCGGTTCGTAAAGCTTCTTTTGACGTCATATCACAAATTACTGCTACGGCTACACCCATCATCTACAAAAATATATCCATATTACTATTGGCGGCTATTCAAAATTGTTATAGAAAATAGTATACCGAACAAGAGTTAAAGAATAAGTGAATTAAAAGAATTTCCTATATCTGTATATGTACAGTATAATCACATAGATCTAAAAAACAAACTACATATGTGTTTGTATACAAAATGTTCTTGAGGAACAAGGTTTAAAAGAAGCATTGATTATGCTAAACCGTAGAATGAAGTTTGTTGTCGTTTAGGAGCACACTTATGTCCATAGTATAGTACTTAAATAGCAAACAAAAATATGTTGAAAGTAGTAACTTTATATCCTGATATAGGTAACCTATTTTAACTTTGTGAAGAGGTTCGTGAGAAATAGTTAAAGTGTAATACAATCACAAAGAGGTACATAACATATTGTTTCATGCCATTTTGGCACTGATCAAATCTCTCTCGGTATTTAATTTTTATATGTCGCTTTATTATAATTTTAAATTTTAACTAAATCTCTTGTTTTAAACAGTTATGCGACATCTTGCTGGAAATTGTGCGATCACCTTGCAGCAAGCACGTGGCCATCGTAGAGTTACGAGAATTAACTTTTGAACACTAGTGGGTATTGTGTGATCGGCTATCAGTCGGTCTTGTATGAAAAGAGCATAGCTTTCCCTACAGTGAAAAAACACTTTTACCGGCACCTTGAAATCGTGAAAGGGCTTCAACAAATACCACACAACACCTACTTTATTCCTCCTTTTACCTTCTTTTTTTTTTACCTTTGCTAGGTTTTCTACAGGAAGAGTAGCGGAATTTGGTGATAGACGCAGTTCCCACCCTGAACCTTTTCCTAAAAGATCCCTTGGTTTTATAGTTGGCAGTACTTCATTGTACTGCGTACCGGATTTATTCACTGCTAGCAAGGGTATTAGCAGGCTATTGGGCAAGTTAGTCATTTTATCTTTGTGTGATTTTTGTTAACGGTTGTGCTTTGTTGCGTATTTCAAACTTGTCTATGTAACCGTTAAATTGACATTTAAAACGGAACAAATATACTTTAGCGGGCAGCTGCTGTTTTCTTTGAAATTTTCAGGAGTAGTGCATGTTGGACTAAAAATTACAAATCTGAAGTCAGTTTTCGGCGGCAATGAGTAATTGTTGCTATAATTTTATCAATAAAAAGTGAGGTTACCTTTTCACTCGCCTTTTTTCAGTACGCAATAGATTAAAGACCAAATATATTTTCATTGCATGCAGGGTGGTCTATATTATTTATAGAATGTGAAATCTTTTCCCAATTCTAGTTAATTTGCAAATAAACAACAAATAAAAATGCCGAATATTTTGACAGTTACACGGATTTCATAGCCAAATTGTTATGTTGCCAAATCAAAAAAACCCTCAAATTTAATAGTTTGCATCTAGTTTGAGTTGCCTACATAAAAATGAAAAAAATTTCAATAATTCAAATCTTGTTCTGCGGCAAATATCTTTCCGTGCTTTTTTTTAACAATAAATGACCCTTTAACCTAACCTACCTAACCTAACCTAAACTAACCACCCTTGTTCTGTGACCAACACTTTTTCTGTACTTTTTAACTATAAATGACTCTATAGCCTAACCTAACCACCTTGGTTCTGGGGTCAACACTTTTTCGGTCTGGTAGAATTGAAACAGTAAAAGTTTTAAAAGTAACTCTTAAATTTAAATTTGAAGTTTTGTGACTTGGCGACATAGTTATTTCACTATGAAATCTGTGTAACTGTCAAAATATTCGGCATTTTCATTTGTTGTTTATTTGCAAATTAACAAGAATTAGGAAAGATTTCACATTCAATAAATAATATCGATCATCCTGCAATAAAAATATATTTGGACTTTAAAAACTGTTCCGTACTGAAAAAAACGCGTGTGAAAAAGATTACCTGATTTTCAATTAAAAATTTTTAGCAACAATTACCATTGCCGCCGAAAACTGACTTCAGGTTCGTCATTTTCAGCCCAAAATGCACTATTCCTAAAAATTTTATTAAGCTTAGAAGCTGCCCGCTAAAGTTAAAATGTAAAATACTAGCCTATAGGGCCATGATAAAAATGAGTGTTTGGCTAGTTAGTTGTTGCCAGTGTTAAAGGTGCCTATGTGGATAAATTGCCACGAAAGAAAGAAGTTTGATGCAAGTATTGGAAATTCCTTAGAATGATGACGCACTTAAGTACTCCGGTAGCTAGGTAAGCACAAGACACTCAGAATTGGGTTCTGATATCCTGTACTGGACCAAGGCAACTCATGAGTCTAATGAGAAATCCAACTACCCAATGGAAAGTTTCAACGAGTGCAAGAAAAATGGGAGAGGCACCCCGGTTTCCACACTTTTGGCCGGCGTCCTACTAATATTCGTCATAGCGCGCTACCAAGAAGTAAATAAAGTAAAAATAGCATTAGTCAGTCAAATTCCAGTAGGTAACTGAGTTTGTTGATGGAGAAACAGGAAGATTTATAGTAGATACTTTACGATAAGATTCTGACTGACATGCTAAATCTGATTCTAATAGGCGGGATTGTTTTGTTTGGGGTGGAAGATATTTATCTATACGTAGCTTTACTTCTTGAAGAGAGCGGCATAAATCTTTAAATTGAGGTAAGGAAGAGATATGTTGTAAAGCTAAGTGTTCAGAGAAATAAGGATTTAAGTTTCGTAAAAGTTGATCGATAATTTCAGGTTCGAGTGGTTTTTTATCTAATCTGTCATATAAAGCTCCAATTGAGGTAATATAAGAGATTACGTTTTCATTAGACCCCTAGGTACGATTTTTTATTTCATTCCAGAGATCAGTTTTATATCCATGCGGTAAAAAGTCGCATGTTAAACTAGTAACTAATTCTTCCCAGGTAGAAATGCGGTTTCGTATATTTCTGTACCAAATCAGGGTTGAGCCAGAAAATAGTTCCCCCGCTGAGACAAATAAATCTTGGTCTGTACAGTTACGCGAGATCTTAAAATCGTTTACGCGGTCCAGAAATGACATTAACGATATTTGGGAATCGAAGTCCGAGAGAGAAATACCCCATTTATAAACGGGTATAGATTTCGGAGACAAGGTAGCAGGTTGCGAAATGGCGAGATTAGAGAAAGCAGGAGGCAAATTTACATTTGAATCTAAGTAAAATTTTTTGAGAATGACTCCTTCAATTAAGAGAACGTTAGATAAGAAAGTTTGCATAGTTTCATTAGCCTGTTCATTCTTAAGTAATGATAACAAGCCTAAACGTTGCTTTAAATGTATTATACAAGACCTGACACGTTTTAGTTCTAAATCTGAAGGTACTGGATTTGTTCTATAAACTATATTATTAATATTATCTAGAGATTGTTTGATCTCGAAGACATTTTGCGATAGGTCTGAAGTTAATGTACGAGGGATTAATTGTCCGTCAGCTGCCTGTGCTAGTACGGCCTTTACTTGCAAACGTCTGTCGTTTTGATTCGACGCAGATTGAATATTGCGTGATTCAAGTTCGAAGATTGTTTCGAGAGACTTAAAGTGTAATGAATTCATGGTGCTACTATGTTAAAAATAAAATGCGTAAAATTTAGTTAATTATTTAAATTGTAAGAAAAGGTTTAATTAGTGCCAAATACAGATAATATAGTTAGTAGAAATTTAGAACTAAAAAACAAGTTTTAATAATCTACAGAAATTCAAGTCAAGATAAGTGTTTAACCAATGTGGTTCTAAAGTATTTTTAACATAAGTAATAACAAATAAAGCTCTTAAGGTGATGAATTATCTATGGATAACAATACTTACTGGATAAATAAATAATCTACCTCTAAAGTAACATATTGCAGTTCACTCACAAGTTAGGTCAGATTAGATAGTAACTATCAAACACATTTGAAGTGCAAACAACACTGTTTTTTGTAAAGGTAATTTAAATTACACTAGATTTAAAATTGCATGGCCTAGTAGAAAGTAAACAAACAACTATTCAAAGTGACAGTTTCAACAAGTTTAATTGACATCATAGCCTTCTTGCGATATTGCCAACCAAATAAGATAAATATAACTAAAGATAATTTAAAATTTGGTGGTTGCCAAATTAAACTTTAAAAGTCACTAGAAATTAAACTTTTTTTAATTACAGGTAATTGAGTGAACAAACCAATTTTTCTAAAAAATATTATTATTTTCAGAGCTAATATCTTACAAGTTACAATAAAGGTTATTTATAAACGGATTTTAGTGTCAACATAACACGCATAGGCGCCATTGTTACAATTACAAGGTATTAACATTTCCCCTTGTACGCATACCTTACATCTTATATCTACATCAATATTTCTTGTGGAAGCTCATAAATAGGGTGTTAGTTCAGTAATTAGGAAATTTGCTAACTCCTTGGATAATCGAAACATCTTACAAATTTAATATCTGATAGCTCTTCAAACGGATTTCGCCTTCTTTCAAGGAGCCGCGGCGCCCTTTCTTCAAGATTTTCTAACTCCTCAATTAATAATAAATGTAGAAATGGTCTTGCCATATTTAATTGAAGTGAGGTTATGAATAGCAAATTAACATAGGCAACACAGAAAGACGGTGTTCGCATAAATGTGCACTCAAATTTTTCCACTCGCAACATTTATTAATGATGAATCTAAAACGCATGCTCAAGAATAGGAACCTTCAAATTCTTTTCAAGATACGAATTCGAATACCGACATTCAGCATGTGAACATAGGTCACCAGAGGTTGAAAACCTAGAACGAAACAAACATGCACCAGGTTTTATGTGTGAACTTCGTCATCACGGTATAGTACTACAGAAATACAACTAGGTGTGTACTGCCAGGTTAAGACTGTGTTTAAACCGTTTTCAATGAATTTAATGGAGAAAACAATCCAGATGCTTCGCGATATGCATGTCCTTATGATTTTTTAACATGATACAAAGTACCAAACATAATACAGGGTGTGTCGTTTTCAAAATTACTTGAAACTAAATTTATCTATGATTTTCATGCCTAGAAAAATTTAAATGTTTCATAGTAACGTTCGGTCAAGTTATTCAATAACACTCTTCATCGGCTCAATTTCAATGAACATTTTTATTCTATTAATTTTTTTTTATTACATTCAGGTACTTTTTCGGGGTCTGTGTACTTAATTCCGGATACCTTAGTACCCTACCAATGCTACGACCCTTTTTATTTTACCTTTTTAGCCTACTCCGTTAAATTTTTTTTATTTGGATTTTAGTTAAAATTTCTTATTTAATGATATGCCACGACTATTTGATGAACAAAATGATTACTCTCTTTCTCAAGGCCGCCTGTGGATATCGCTCTATTTAAAACCTTTAATCCTTTTAAAATGACGCACCTGTAGTACTTATTCTATACTCATTAATTAGAACAATGACAGCATAAACACAAACTTTATTAGAATTATACCACCTCCAAATGTATCAAAATAAGTCAAGAATGCAATAACTATAAAAGCTTATATCTATAAATTCCTGAGGAAAGTACCCTTAATCTATTAATCTACGAAGCAGTTAGTATCAGCGCATATTACTACAATTATATTAAAATAATATTGTTTGTTTTAATGTTCATCAATTACACACTAACCTTTATAAGCCTGTAGGTATGACAATGTCCTGTTACGATGGGGTCACGAAGTACTTAATTTTCAATAGCGGTTTTGGTAACCAGCAACCACAACAAATTTTCAGCTGCAGCGATAGAATGTACGATGCGTACGCAGCCACAAACAAGAACAGCGCAATTAAGCTTCCGCTCAACTCACCCTGTCTTGAAAAGGATTTTCAGAGTGTCTTCAACCATTCATCATCACTTCTGGAACCCGACTGCCTGCCGCTGTTATCTACCTTTCAATTTGTTACAGACATCACCCCTCCGCCACACTTTCAGACGTGCTTATTGCTACCGGTTTTCGATACGCATCTTACAAAAATCTTAGCAAATTTACACAATCAAGTATAATATTATAATTAAAGAATTTAATTAATTAAGTTGCATTACAGTTAGCCCCCAAATTTCGAGAGTAATTGAATAAGCTTAAATTACGATCAAAATTTTCAACGGAGGTGGTTTATTTATATATAATTAACTTATAAAACTTATCTTACCTACTACGCTACATGCCTAGAAATTTTCCACACAACACCACTGCTTTTCACTTTTACGGTTTTATAAGTTGACTAATGTAGTTTTTTAGATTTACAATATTTTGCGTGCTTTTATAATCGTCTGTATCTGGGTAATTCAGAACATACGCATTATTACCTATTTCGGGTACTACTTCATAAGGACCTTCATACAGTTTGAAAAACTTTTTAATAGTTTTATCAGCTGCGGACGATTGATAATAAGTTTTGACTAAAACTAGATCACCCGGGTTAAATTTTTTTGATTTTATTTCTTGATCATGCTTGTGTTTGCGCTTCGCTGCACAAGTGGACATACATACGGTCATTTGCCATAAAAAATTTAGTTTTAAGACTGAGGTCTTTTCTTTGTGGGAACGGCAATAGCTTTTATATTAAGTGCGTAGGCTTTTTTTTTTAGTAATTCTAACGGCGTGAACTCTGTTGACTCATGTTCACCGCAATTCAGCCAATTTTCTACTCGCCCTATGTGCACCGGCCAAATAGTATGTATCTCATTGCAGTACGCTTTGAGTAATCTGTCAATTTCGCGCATAACTCGTTCGACAGGATTTGTCTGTGGGTGATACACTGCCGAATATTTAACACCAATATCTGGATTCGCGAGAGTGCTTTCCAAATTTCGCTTATAAATTGGGTGGGCATGATCCGATAGTATTGCTCTCGGCTTTCCCGTAGTGGTTACGTAATTATTTTTTAGTCTGTTTAATGCTGCCCTAGCGGTCGCTCTCCGCAGGGGATATAATCTGACATATTTAGTTAAGATGTCACAAACTACCAAAACGTATTGCACGCCCCCTCTTCCTATTGGTAGCGGGCCAAATAAATCTATGGACACTAACTCTAAAGGTTGCGTAGCTGTTACTGATTTCATATATCTCTCATATTTTTTATTGTCTATTTTAGTTTTTTGACATATATCACAGCTAGCGATTATTTTGTGAACCTTTCTTTGAATATTAAAAATATAATAATTCTCATCGATAAGCGCGGCGGATTTTTTGCTGCCCGAGTTATGTATCCCCCAATTACCTATATATATTGATATATTGAATCTAATAGGAATTATTAGAAATTGTTAAGTAAAGTATAAGTCCATTGCAACACTGTAATACAAGGATAACCCAGAGAGGTTATCGACAGTTCATGAGAACGGACATGCAACTTTGCATCCGTGAAGGCAGTGATACTGCAAGTGGCAGGTCACAGGCGGTCAACATACCGCAATTACTTAGAATTAAGTTGTTACATTGTAATAAAGTGTACAATTAAGAGAAACGCAGACATGAGATCTGCAAGTTTCCACAGCCGTGTGAGGGGCAGGTTATTATAAAAAGCCCGGGAGCTCAATGCCCGGCAGTCAGTCTTCGAACTCCATACTTCGTTGTTCAAGCTACTCACTAGTACAATAATTATTTTTTTATTTATTATGTACAAGTTATTCTAAATTTCAAATGAATTTGTTAAGTGTTTAAGTTGTTTTTTAAAAACACAGCTCCAAAGGCCCGAACCTTAACTGGCGCAGTCGTAACGGATGTCAAAAGGGCACTTAGAATCCAAAAATCGGAAGATTGGTGACCAAGAATTTTAATTCGAAATTGTGACAGAACCCAAACCAAGTTGGAGGAAGAACAAAAATCGTCTAAATCCAGCAACAAACCAAGTTGGACGAAGAACAAAAATCGTCTAAATCCAACAAAGAAACCAAGGTGGACAAGATACAGCATCGATCGAGCCCACCAAAGAAACAGATGAAATTAATGTAAGTTCATTCCATTTTAAACCTTTTTTTTTAAAAACCAGAAACTATAATTGATATATGCTAGTATTATTATTTTATTTATTATTGTTTTATGAATTTTATTTTATGCCAATATTGTTTTGAAAATAATTACAAAGTGAATTATTTCCAAAAAACGAGACTGTATAACATTTTATGAGACGAATGTTTAAAGAGACTTGATTATTTAAAAAGAGATTTTCTTAAAACGCAAATGAGACTTGATATTTAAAAGATTCTTACCGCAATTATTAAAACAAACTCAAAATAGACCAAAAAAATAACGAACGCACACTCACTAACACCAAAATAAGAACCATTAACTACCGCGATTCAAAAGCACGTTTTCAACCCAGCAAACTAGAAACACAGAACGCAATTTAATTTCAAAGCTAAAGCTAATCCTTCAAAGCAATCACGGAACGATTATTTAAACCATTGACCTTATAAATTATAGCAAAACACTCTGCTACGGTAACCTAAAACCACTGTAATCTAAAACGCCATCCACAGATAAGCGAAGTCTGTGAACATTATTATTACCTCAGAGAATTGCAATAACTTTCAGAACTAAAGCAGCATTATTAAATCCATCACGACATAATAAAGCAACGCAGTTTTGCATTAATACCCATAAGTAATTAAATCCATCACGGAATAATAAAAGCATAAAATTGCAACCAACATTTAATGAGAAATTACACCACGGCGAATAAATTGCAGTACAAACACACAATAAAAGCTAAACGTTTTTTAATTAAAATTACTCATCATTTGCATTTACAAATACTGAGTAAAGTTAAACGGTCATCATAAGAAGCTTTAATTAAAACGCTCATAATTGTAACCTGAAAACCAACAATACGGAGAGTTTCAATTACCAACAAGCATTATAATTAAATACCGAGATATCTAAAAATAAATAGACGTAACATTTATGCAAGCGTTCAGCGAATACCAAAGTGAAGTGTTTGATTCCTATTAACACATGTAAGTGCTAATTACCTCAACGTACGTGATTAAATTACAAAGTAACAAAGACTTACATCCTTTAGTATTCAATTTCAACGATAAAGTGCAGAAGTAATTAATCTGCAAGAATACAAGACAGACGAACTGTACATTTACGCAACTCAATAAAACCCACGGAAAGAGTATTAATTACAAATTAACAGAATTTAACTAAAACAAAGCTAAGCAGATATAGTGAGAACAAATCCATCCATCCAGAAACTCAAGACAAATTAAAAGCCGCATAAAAAACAAGCAAATTCAAGACTACGATAATTCAATCAAAATTATCGATTATAAATCTCACAAGTACATCACCGCACTATGTAACTAAACACAAGTAACAGCCACTACGATTCTAAAAATAACCAGACGCAGTCTAAACTGAAAATTAATAAATCCAAACCAAAAATAACGCCGAAAATAGCAAAATAAATCTCATTTTTACCAAATTTGAATTTACCCAATCTAAACTGAAAATTAACAAATCCAAACTAAAAATAACGCTGAAAATAGCAAAATAAATCTCAATCTTTACAAAATTTGAAATTATCCAATCTAAATGAAAAATTAATAAAACCAAACCAAAGTTAACGTTTCAAATAGCAAAATCATCCCCAATTTTTACAAAATTCGAAATTATTCAATCCAAACGAAAAATTAATACATCCCAAGCATAATTAACGCTAGAAATAGCAAAACCAACCCCAATTTTTACAAAATTTGAAATTTTACAACCCAAACGGAAAATTAGTAAATCCGAAGCGAAAATAACAATACACATAGCGAAATAAACGTCAATTCAAAAAAAAAAAATATTTTTTTTGAAAATTTCCCAAAATCGAAAACAACCCTTAACCAACATGAGTAACACAGACATGCGACTCTATTTGGAGACAATACAGATATATGATGGCACGGAAGCACATCTCAAATTTCATTGGAGCATCTGAAATGTTCCTAAAAACCTTCAACAAACCCGGAGATAACGAAAGGAATTCATTGCTTATACGCTTGGTAATAAGTAAACTAACCGGAAGGGCACTAACCCTAATCGCCAGTAGGGACGATTTACAAGAATGGAAACAATTTAAACAACTATTAATTGCATATTTTGGAGACCAACGTAACATAAAATGCCAGGTACGAGACCTAATAAACCTTAGAATGGAACACAACCAATCCCCCTACCAATTCGGAATAAAATGCCAAGACGTGAGAAGTTTAATACTAACAAAATTAAAAATCAAAGAACCCGATCAAAACGTTACACATTTAAAAACAAAAATGTATGACGAAATGGCACTAGACACATACATAAACGCTTTACCAGAACGACTATCGGATAAAATCAGATTCCAACGACCCCAAAATCTAGAAGAAGCTATGAACCTAGTAATAGAAGAAGAAAATGTAATATATTACCGCAACAGACTATACAACCCCAACGCGAATAAAAGTTATTCACCAATAAAAACCACACAAGCCACAAGACAAACAATCCCTCAACAAAAATTCACACCCTTTAACGCACAAACAAATCAACCGCGAATTAATAACCCAAGTTTCAACAATACAAATTTTAATAATCAATATAAACATTTTTCAAAACCAACATTTAACCCAACTTTTACGAAACCCGCATTCCAACCAAGATTTAATCAAAACCTAAACCAACAAAGACCAGCATTCAACACAAACCCCAATAGAAATACACCAATGACTAATAATCATAACAACCCTAATAATTATTACATATCAACACCAATGGATACCTCATCTGGTAACACCAGACAAAATACAAAGATAACACATATCCGACCAAACCCTCATCAGAAACGCAATTTTACATCGGAAGAGCTATTCCATCAAGAAATAGAAAAATTTGACACTGACCAGAATAATTACATTGAGACACCTACGAACAATGAATCAAACCATGCAGAAACTTACGAACGTGACCAACAATACGAAACTTACGAGGAGTACGACGAAGAAAACTCGAATTCAAATTTTCAAATGGACCCATTCATAGACAACCAAACTTAATAAACTTAAATAACATAAATCACTTAGTACTACCATACATAGAAATACCCCACGCCAAATTCAAACTATTAATCGACACCGGATTATCAAAAACATTAATTAGCCCCAGAACCGTACAAAAACATTATTTAGATTATGTAGAAAGAGAACCATTTAAAATTAAAACAGCCCATCAAACAACAATACACCAATTTATAGCTAATATACCCTTACCGAGAACATTTAATGTTAAAATGAAACATAAATTTTGTGTATTCGAGTTTAACGACAAATATGACGGATTAATCGGAATGGGCCTTCTAAGAAAATTAGAAGCCAACATTGACATTAAAAATCGCTTATTAAGGACGAAATACGGAAAAATCCCAATTAAATTTCAAAACACACAAATTGAACAAAAATACACTATAGAACCCCGAACGGAAAAAAAAATAAAAATCCCAGTAAAATCTAACAAAAATTTAGGAATAATAAATCATATGACATTTCAACAAGGAGTAGAAACCCCACCTGCCATAGTACAAATAAACGATAACTATGCAACCACAACAATATTAAATTCAAACGACTATCCCGTAGAATTATCATTGACAGACCCAATTAACGTAGAAGAACTAAATTTTAACGAAATGGAAATAGACGAAAATTTAGAAAACGATTACAACCCAATAGAACATGACGAAATGTTAAGAGAAAATTTAACTAACATCCGCTTCAATACCGATATCAATCAAGAAGAAGAAAGAGCAATTAAAAACTTATGTTTTGAATACCGCGACATATTCCATTGCGAAGGAATACCATTAACATTCACCAAAACAGTAAAACATAATATCGAGTTAACAGACAATAAGCCAATCTTTACAAAAGCATATAGACTACCTCATGCAAGCCAAGAAGAAGCTGACAGACAAGTAGCAGACTTATTAGACCAAGACATAATCCAGCACTCCAATTCACCATGGAGCAGCCCCGTGTTAATAGTACCTAAGAAATTAGACGCAACCGGAAAGAGAAAGTACAGAATGGTAATAGATTATAAAAGTTAAATGAAAAACGGTAGATGACAAATATCCACTACCAAATATAACCGAAATTTTAGACAAATTAGGCAAATGCCAATATTTTTCAACATTAGACCTAGCATCAGGATACCATCAGGTAGAGATGGAAGAAAAGACATATCAAAACAGCCTTCAGCACACCTAGAGGACATTACAAGTACAAACGAATGCCATTTGGATTAAAGAACGCACCCGCTACTTTCCAGAGAGTCATGGACAATATATTACGAGGAATACACAATGAAAAATGCCTTGTATACCTTGACGACATCATAGTTTATTCCACATCATTGGTAGAACACATAGAAAGATTGAAAGAAGTATTCGAAAGACTTAGACAAGCACATTTCAAAGTACAATTAGACAAAAGTGAATTTTTACAAAAAGAAGTATCATTTTTAGGACATGTAATAACACCCCAAGGAGTAATGCCAAATCCCGACAAAACAAATGCAGTTCTAAATTACCCATTACCAAAAACAAACAAAGAAATTAAAGGATTTCTAGGACTTAGTGGTTACTACCGCAAATTCATTAAAGGTTACGCTCAGATAACCAAACACCTGACAAATTGTTTAAAAAAGGGAAACAAAATTGAACACACCCCGGAATTTATTAAAGCCGTAGACAAAATTAAAAACATATTAACGAATCACCCTGTATTAGAATACCCAGACTTTACAAAACCATTTATACTGACGACAGACGCATCGAATGTAGCATTAGGCGCAGTATTGATCCAAGGAAAAGTAGGTAGCGATAAACCCATCAGCTACGCATCCAGAACCCTAAATGAAACCGAACAGAAATATAGTACCATAGAAAAAGAATTATTAGCCATAATTTGGGCAACAAAATATTTTAGACCTTACTTATACGGAAGAAAATTTTACATATACACCGATCATAGACCACTAGTATGGCTATGCAAACTGAAAGAACCGAATTCAAAATTACAACAATGGATAATCAGACTCGAAGAGTACGATTACGAAATTATATACAAAAAGGGAATTTATAACAACAACGCAGACGCTTTAAGTAGAATCCAACTCAATGCATTAGAAACGGAATCCATTATAGGAAACGTAGACGAAGCAGAAATAAGCGAAGATCCAGGACGAGATCGACACGATACATTCGACACAAAACGAAGAACCAAAAAACGCGATTAAAATATTAATAAACGAAGCAATCGATATGAAACCCAATCAATTTATAATAACCGAAGTATTAAATAACCCCAATCCAGTAAAATATACAAAAGTAGATAACAAAAAGATATACCAAATTCAAATAACTAAAGATGAAAATGAGGAACAAATAATTAAAATTCTAAAAGAATACACCCCCGAGAAAAAACGATTTTATTTTTATTTCAACACCGAACATTTATACCAAAGATTTTCAGAATTATACATTAAATTATTCAATAACTCTGGCCCTGAACTCATCAGATGTACGAGAAAATTAATAACATTAGACGACCCTGACGAAATAAACGATGTAATTAGGAATCAACACGAAGGAAAAACTAACCATCGTGGAATTAACGAAACAATAAAGCAACTTGTAAGACGTTATTATTTTAAAGACATGAAGGACTTGACCACGGATTTCATTAACCAATGTGAACTATGTGACAAAGCAAAATACGATAGGAAACCCCCAAAGATACCTTTAATGTTAACCAAAACACCCGACAAACCATTTCAAAAACTACATGCCGATACTCTAGTAGTAGAAGCGCAAAACTATCTAACAATTGTAGACGCATTTACAAAAATAGGCCAAGCAATACCAATCACATCCAAAAATAGCATCGACGTGACCCAAGGATTTTTATAATATTTCACATTTTATGGAACACCCGAATCAATAACTCTAGACAATGGTAGCGAATTTAAAAATGAGACAATACAAAACACTTTAGAACTTCACAAAATAAAAATTCATTTCATAACGGAAAACCACCCTGAATCAAACGGACTAATTGAACGATTACATTTAACCCTGTTAGAACACATTCGATTATTAAGAATAAATTATAAAAAGGAACATATAACCAATTTAATGTCATACGCACTAATCGCCTATAATAACACAATTCACTCATCAACAAATTTTACACCCTTAGAATTAACCTTAGGACATTCAGATTCACGAAATCCCTATGACATACACTACAACAAGGAAGTGTATCAACAATACGCGAAAGACCACAAACAAAAACTAAAAATAACTTACGACAAGGTAAAAGGTAAATTAGAGAACGATAAAAAACGTATCACCACAACCCGAAATAAAAATACCGACACAAATAAATTTTCAATAGGACAAACCGTGTATGAGAAAAACTTTCAAAGTAAGCGACATAAAACAGCACCCAGAAATTTAGGACCATTTAAAATTAAGAAAATATCAGATAAAAACATAGCAGTAGTAGACAACGGTAAAATAACAAAGTACATTCATTTGAAAAACCTAAGACACCCTGTAATTTCAGATGGACAATCATCACCCTTACCGTCAACCTCCACTCAGGTAGAACGGACAACCAAGTAATAATAGATCATATAAAAACAACCCCGGTATACTACCAATTAAATTAGGCAGTATGCAAAACACAATCCACCCTTACTTTAATGCAACAAATTTTAGCAACGTTAGAAAACGCAGTAACATTTGCAAAATTGAATACCCTACACTCTAGCATTATTGAACCAACCGATTTACTAAACGAATTAATAAGAATTAAATCACTTATAATTAACAGTAAATTACCTTTTGATGTAACAGAGACAAACATTCTAATATTCGAAAAAATAGCTATAGTAAAAGGATACATTAAGAATAACGAAATAATATTTTTAATAGAAATCCCGATAGTAGAAAGTAA
Organism: Platerodrilus igneus; assembly: GCA_036346225.1. Classification (NCBI taxonomy): domain Eukaryota; kingdom Metazoa; phylum Arthropoda; class Insecta; order Coleoptera; family Lycidae; genus Platerodrilus; species Platerodrilus igneus. The sequence continues at coordinate 4,964,674 of JARFIW010001134.1, read as the reverse complement.
CAATTATAATTATTATCATTTATTTGCTTTTCCAACGAAAGTTACTAGCACATACCAAGTAATCATACCCAAAACCAAATTCCTATCCCTAAATGAACTGAGATATGGTTATACAAACGAAAAATGTACTGAAGTAACACCAAACCAATATTTATGTCAATCGATGACGACAACAACCATTCAAGAAGACAGCCCTTGTGAAGTACAACTATTAAAATTCTCAAATCATTACGAAAACTGTGAAGCCAAACAAGTGCAAATAACTAATATGAAAATTCAAAAAGTTACAGAAAACAAATGGATAGCCATTTTCCCAACAGAAGTAATAGCAACCATCCACTGCAACCAAGATGAAAATAACAAAGCATTAATCGGAAGCAAACTAATTACCCTCAAAGAAGACTGTTATGTAAAATTGAAAGACGAAGTAATCAGAGTTTATCAAGATCCCATAGCAACAAAGAAACTTGCAAACCTACCGGAACTACAGTTCAAGATACAACAAGAAGACAAAGAAGTAATCAAGAAACCTATGAAGCTAGAGCATCTAGACTTAGACGACTTAAACCACGCCGTGAAATTAGTGGAAAGTTATAAAGAACAATTAAGTGAACTCAAAACGCCAAAGTGACATTATAATAATATAAGTTGTTGGACAATTGTATTGATCATTTTAATAATTTTTGTAATTATGTATGTATTTTACAAAATGTACCTTAGATATAAGAATGAAGGAAACAGTTCTAGATTTAAAAAAACAAAGAGAAAAAAAGAAACAATAAGTATACCTTTAGAAACAATGAATTTTAAATGAATTTAAATAATGAATTTTATGTATTTAAAAAATTAAGTAAAACCTTAATTTTTCATTTACGGTGGGAGGAGTTATGTATCCCCCAATTACCTATATATATTGATATACTGAATCTAATAGGAATTATTAGAAATTGTTAAGTAAAGTATAAGTCCATTGCAACATTGTAATACAAGGATAACCCAGAGAGGTTATCGACAGTTTATGAGAACGGACATGCAACTTTGCATCCGCGAGGGCAGTGATACTGCAAGTGGCAGGTCACAGGTGGTCAACATACCGCAATTACTTAGAATTAAGTTGTTACATTGTAATAAAGTGTACAATTAAGAGAAACGCAGACATGAGATCTGCAAGTTCCCACAGCCGTGTGAGGGGCAGGTTATTATAAAAAGCCCGGGAGCTCAATGCCCGGCAGTCAGTCTTCGAACACCATACTTCGTTGTTCAAGCTACTCACTAGCACAATAATTATTTTTTTATTTATTATGTACAAGTTATTCTAAATTTCAAATAAATTTGTTAAGTGTTTAAGTTGTTTTTTAAAAACACAGCTCCAAAGACCCGAACCTTAACTCCCGTTCATTTGGTGGTATTCCCAGATCAGTTCTGTCACTAGTTTCTTAAGAATACAAATTAGCCACCACTTTTTTCTCTTTTTGCTCTAAGTCTTCATTTATCATATAAGTTCTTTTGAGATCTTCCGCTTTACCGTGTGTATTATTTAATATTTTATTCTTTATCCAATTTATATTCGCATCCCCTTCTTGATCCTTCCTTAAATTTTTAAAATATTTTTTAATTTATTGGGCGCTGGTTTGATAAATTTGCAATAAGTAGATGTTTGTTTCGAGCCGTTCCTTGATAATTGTATCTCGTCAAAAAATCTGCTATCTGATTTTCCGACCTTTTGCAATACTTTATTTGTAATTGAAATTCTTGTAGATACATACACCAAAGCATAGTCTAGAACTTAGCGCCTTACACGTAAGGAGAAACTCCAACGCACGGGGGTCTGTAAATATAATTGTTGGATCACCAAGTAAATACGTTCGGAATTTTTTGCACGCAAAAACTATTGCCAGTAATTCTAACTCTGCAATCATGTATGCCTTTTCGGCGCTTAATAATGTTCGACTTGCAAACGTTATAGTTTTAATTTGACCGTTTTGTTCCTGGAAAAGGTGTGCACCTAACGCTTGGGTTGACGCGTATGTTGAAATACAGAAAGGCTTTGTAAAATCAGGGTGGGCTAATAAAAAGCTATTTATAAAATTTTCTTTAATCTTATGAAAAGACTCGCTGTGTCGTCTTCCCAATACCATTTTGTTTTGTTTTCTAGCAAAGAAGTCAACGTACTGACGTGCTCGGAATAGTTACCCGCAAATTTCCGGTAGAAATTGCAAAATCCTAGAAATGATTGCAACTCCTTTTTATCTTGTGGTTTTTTAAAATTTTGAATTGTTTCAATTTTGTCAGGGTCTACCTAAATATCTGCTGGGGATATAATGTGTCCTAAGAATTTAATTTCACTTCTTAGAAATTCCGATTTACTTAGTTTCACTGTCATTCCTGATTTTTCAAATTGTTTTAATACAAGATGTACTTGGTTTTTGTGTCCGGCAAGAGTTCTGAACGCGATTAAAATATCGTCGACATAAATAGTGGCGAATTGTGGTTCAAACAAAAGGGTAAAACTTTAAATTGGAAACTTTTACCGTTTACAAGGAATGCCGTGTGTTTCCGACATTCTTCGTCTAGTTTTAGTTGCCAGTATCCACAACTTAAATCGATAGACGATAAATACTGCACCTCATTTCTGTAATAATTCCTAGATTATTGGCGGTGATTCGCGGTCCAGTACAATTATTTTGTTTAACCGTCGCGCATCTAAACAGATTCGAATATTTCCATTTTTTTTTGGTAACAACTACAATTGGATTTGACAAAGGAGAATGAGAACGTTCAATAACCCCCCACTTTAACATACGATTAATTTCATCATCGACGGCGGCGCGTTTGGAATACGGTATTGGATACGATCTTTGCACAGATCATCCACCTCTTATAGATGTGAAGGCTAGCGTTTCCCGCTTAATTGTTTTTCTTTGCGCATGCTCCAAATAAGAGGTTTTTTAATCAATTTCAAATTTTCTTCTGGTTAACCTAACTTTTTATTTCGATTCGTATTGTATTATTTTGTTGCCTTTAACAATGAATATGGATGGAAAGAATAAAAAAGATGGCACATTTTGTACTTTTAGAAGGGGTTCCATAAAATCTTCAAACAATATTTTATGTTCCGATTCCCAATAACGAATCGACTAAGGTGAGTACCTACACTGTTTTACCATTAATATAGGATAATCTGTGCTTTTAGTTGCTCATTGCAATATTTCTACTTCCACAGATGTCAGGAATAGTTAGCAGCATGTAATCGGAACTATTTACTGGCAATGGATTCAGACAAGCTGTATAAAAATTATAAACTGTGTGAGGAACATTTTTTAGAAAAATATTTCTTGAAAACCACTAAAGTTCGCAAAAGACTATTAAGGCAATTCCTACTGTTTGATGAACATGTACCGGATCAATTTGAACATAAACCACAATAAAAATAGTAATTCTATCTGGTAACAACTAACACGTTCTTTGTTTTTGCCTCTAATTTATTATGTTATATTTCAGATATTACAATTAATACTATAGAAGATTCCAAAATATATTTCCAAAGGAAGTTACTCTCTTTTATGCGCACATATCTGTACCGTCAACAATCAAGTAATACGATTTTAATGATAGTGCTATTTTTTCGTATTTCTCATATACAATTTACATACATTACAAATTTTCATAGTCCCAGAAAATTTCAACCTAATTGAATTAATGACAAAAGAGTTAAAGCAATTTAAAAATGTCAATTTTGTCTTTTATTAGTTAATTTCTTTAAAATGTACAATCTACAATTGATGGCAACTTGCCATAATTTTGTTATTATTAATTTGATTAGGTTGAAATCTTCAGGGTGTAACGATTTTATTTTCCATCATTATGTCTGCAGATATTTAATCTATTTACTTAATAAGAACCAACGTAATGCATAATAATGCTACACAATCCACTAAATAAATATTACATATTGTCCAATAAAATATTAGCTTTCAATTCAAAATTTTAATTTATGCGGTGACAAAAGATACTTTTCTATTAGTGTCATTCTTAGAGCTCCCTCTGTTAGACGATTGTAGCGTTGGGCTTGTTGTCAAGCGGTAACTCGCGTGATATTATCACTTCCAATACAGCTGTCGTCAGAAGAAGTCGAATTGTTCCTTGAACGCAAGGACGATGACGTTTGAGGAATCTACGTGTTGGAAGCACGTGAAATTTAAATTGTTTTCGTGAGATAATATCGTCTCCGACGGCACTTTTGTTGTCCACTTGCTGGAGAATAGCTCGCAGATGATGAGTCGATATTTTGTTTGAAGGGCCTTTGGTTAACAGTACGTAGTACTGCTTTTGTAATCTTATTAAATAAAGATTTTTCAGTGCAACTTTGAAATCATATGCAACTTTTAGTTAACAGAACTTCTGTTTAACGTAAAATTTTGAATAACATGCAAATTTTTGTTAGCATGTAATTTTATTTAATATTCGACGTAATTTTAATCAACATACAACGTAGGAAAATTTAGAAAATTTAAGAATTTAAACTTTGTACGAATGTGGATTTGACGAGTATCAATTAGTTAATATGGACGCCGTGATATGGTTTGGAGCTTCAATAAGCAGCAAATTTGGTAGTACCGAATTGGAGATTTCCTTTATTTAAGTGCTGAAGCAAGACGCCTAGCTGGTATTTTTCTGTCAGATGAACATCTGGTATGTAAATTTGCTTTCGTATGTCAGCTGTAGCATGGATATAGCAGACAAATAATTTTTTGTTTAATCACGTGATTTGAACTTCAAGTTAGGTGAATGACAGACTATTTATTTTTCATATTAAACAACAGGAACCTGTAAATTTTCATTTTTAAATTTTTTTATTAATACATTGAAATTACGGAAGATGTCATTATGAGATAAAGAAAGTTAAATTCTAGATTTTATGAAAATTGATTTAATTATTTGAAACATGATTTACTCGAATCATTAGAAATTAAATTTATACGTTACATATTTCACTAATAGCTGAGTGGAATATTTTTGTGAGGTTATAGTAGTGCTACTCAAACCAACCGAAATTGTTACATATAGTTAATTATTCAGAAAGTAAACTCAGGCTCACTCATTTTTAAGTAAAATTTGGCTAAATATTTCTAATAGAAATGACCATATTTTAACGGTGAAAAGTACTTATTATACCAAGTACTTATGTACATATTTTTCAAGAATTTAAATTAATCAAAATTATATTAAAGGAAAAAATGTTTTGTAAATAGCACAATAACTAAATACTGAAGGAATAGATTTTTATTTTGGTCAAGACTATTCTTTTTAATTGGAATGAATGAAGGTTGATTCGAATTAAATTTTTAAATTTTGGGTATAAATGCAGAAACAGTGCTATCTTTGTTTAATCTGTTCACAGGTGTAGCAGTGATGTATAAAGGTCAAAGTCGAGCCATAAGGTAAGAAACTTTAGGGATTGTGTTGTTTTTAATAAATTGTATAGCGGTAATTGAATAAAGGTTTCCGCATTCGCCTTGTACAAGGGACTTAAGTAAGGTCTTCTTCGTATAGAAAAATTCGGTGGCGCCATATTCTTTATATTTTTGATCGCAGTCCAACCCCGACCCACAGCTCATGTTCTACCCACAGCAAATAGTTCGACTAGCCGCTTAGCCTTTTGAGATTTCTTCAACTACGAGCCATTTTCCATCGGAACTTGCCGTGGGCTCTATCCGCTTACTGGAAATCCTCGTAAAATTTTCTTGTGCCTTTCAGCTGGTCACATAGAAAGAAAACCTAATAGGAAAAATTCCTTAATATAATTAAAAAGGGTATAGAAGATCTTTATGTTGTAATTTAGAATATTTACCTACCGCGTGAGGGTATCCAATTAATAATAAATAATAACTGGGAAGGACCTCTAACACTATAGTACCCTCACGTTTCGGGACATTGCCTCGTAGCTGCTGCAGTCGGTGAGAAGGGGAGGTTCATTAAACAACAACACACTAAGACAAAATTCCAATTGTTTTATTAAACGGCCTACTAACTAACTTAACCTAATTACATATGCATACAAAATTATACAGTGATTAACAATATTTACAATAGGGCGCCACCATGGGAATTAAACGGCCCATGGACCGATCGCGGTAATAGCTTTCGTCGCACTTTGTTCGTGGCGATGAACTAAGATTGCAAAACAGAAAATACGTCACTTCACAGGGACAAATGTTATTAAGTTTCCGGCTAGCACAAACACAACTTAACTAAACAATTCTAAAGTCCTTATTTTATGAATATTAACAACAGTTCAGGGTGCAAACACCCCAATACATATAATTAATTAACGCTACCGTAGTCTAACTAACTTGCATACTGAAACGACCTTCCTTTAATCCCGGGGTCATCAATAACAGGAAAAACATGACCTTCACACGGGTCAAAGAGTACAATAACGGAATTCGTGGCTTAGTTATTACAAGCCGCGGACAACGTCGAAACACAATAAAATAAGAAACCCTTCAAAAGATGCGGTCTTTAACAAAAACCTAACTGGATAAAATTACTGGAACGGAGATTTAACCCGAAGTTGTATGTTATGAAAGTCGACAGATATTGTATTTAAACAAATAAATGACTTATGATGCATAACACAGCTTTGAGTTCATAGTAATACCATATATAATAATTACTTACTCAGAAAAATAATTAACTTAGAACATAACGGCACGCACTTGACTTCAGAGAAATAAAACACTTCACTCAGTCTGGAAATAAACAACCTCTAACGCGTCTGAAAATAAACAACCCCGATTACCACCGGCAGGCATCCTTATATACATTTAAGTTAATTGAAAAATAACCCCTTTCTTGGCGCTCATACTCGGCTTAGGATACGCCGGTCGTAAATCTTTAAGATTAATTAAACTGCCCATTGCCTAAGATTGCCACACAAGTAGATCTCGGAACTAATTTTAGTTGAGTGCTCCGCTAATTGAAAAATTGCTTCAGACCACCCTGACATAAATAGGATCCTAAAGCATGATTGACATCTAATCATAGATAGCAACTAATCTGACATTTTTAGTGCCCTTAAAGTAAGTGCCTTTAGAAAACTGATTGACTCTTGGATTAGATCTTCCTGGAAACTTCGCTAGGACGCTACTTGGGTAGTCTTGAAGCCGTTCGCTCCTAGACCTTTATTCTAATAATTAGAATGCTAAAATTAAACTAGAAAATAACTATTTTTAGAATTCATAGAACTAATTAGAGCGATATTAAAACAGTATGTTACAATGTTCCAACCATTAAGGCAATCATTTGTTTTCGAATCACACTAGTTAAATAGTTGAAAATTAATCCTTTTTATCCACATGAGATATACACAACTACAACAGTTTTTTTTTATTTTTAGACAATATATCCTGCAAGGCTCCATCTTCTTCTATTGGGTCCAAACATCAGCAACATTATTATCGGATACATCAAGTAAACAAAAGATTAGGGCAGAAATAAAAAACTTAGAACAAAATGTCAATCAAGCTCTTGTTATAGGAGGTTTCTTTAGAAAGGTAGACCTAGATCAGACTATTGCACGTCGATAGTGAAAGATGCAGGCTGAGGAAATTTCAGCCAAATGTGTAGGTTAGTTCAGAATAGGAAACAACGAAGGTACACGTCTAACCAGTTCCAAGACTGAAGACCTAATGATGATGATGTATAGATGTTATCGACATATTTCTGAATATTCTTTGTAAAATTATTTTTAATTTACCTTTTTGTAATTGTTTGTGTTAATTAGAAAGGAGTTCAAACATGTTTTATTATTATGAGAATCTACATTATACATGGATATGTATGACTTCAGGTAATACATGTTCGACAAACTTCAAAAGCTTGTCAGGGAATTCAATGTATGTGTGTGAATCATTGGAATTTTAAAATTCTGAGTTGATATTTCTATTCATTATAAAAAAGTAAACAAAAAGTGTATTACGAAAAATTTGTGCCTTTTACAAAAATGTAATAAGGTATTTGAAGTCTCCATATTTGTCAAAATTTATCAAAATATTTACAAAACACCTAATTTAATAGGAAAGGTATTGTTATTTTTTTCCCAAAGTGGGGTGAATTAATATATATTTATCGAAGTAAATTCTAAGCTTCCCCTCAAGTCTTTATTTCAAACAACCTATGTTTTGTTACACTTATTCTTAGCAACATTTACCAGTTTTACTCATTGTGTCAATTCGTCATATATAATGAGTAAATCTTGAAAATATTACCGGTATACGTAACAAAATAGATGTTTGAAATAAAAATTTGTTGGGAAGCTTAGAATTTTCGTCAAACAATATACATAATTTAAAATAAACACCACAGAAAATAGTATAGAGAAGTGAATCATAATTCTCTAAAGGACGACCTAAAAGATCCATCACAGAAGCTAAAAATCAGATATAGTATAAAAAGCATTTTCTAACAAAAATCTTTTCAAATTCATTTTAAACTGAAGAAAGAGCAAATCTTTTTTAAGCAAAAGGTACAACGAAAATAGTTATTCAGGACCATTTCAATTCTGTGTAGGTATACGTAGAGGTATCTTAGGAAATTTGATTTTAGACTTCGACACAGATTATCCACCGGTGGATAATCTGTGATTTCGATTCAGCATAAAAATAAACAAAATAGTGTGTATCAAGAAGAGTTTGACCTATTGGTATAAAAAGTTATGACAGCGCCTACACTGTACTGATAAAATTGATAAATTCACAGATCTTGAACGTGTATTTCGATGGTGTGCCTAAAAATGTTGAGGATAAATTACTGTGTGGTTACTGTTAGAAATTATTTACTGCTAACAAAAGTGTTAGCCGTCTTAGTTTGTGTGTATTCTGGTATGCGAAAATAGTATTAAGGTTAGGTTACTGTTAAAAACATTATAGTAGATTTTATTATTCTCATTCGAATTTCCCGCAAAAAACCTCTTATGTAATGGCGGATTGCGTTCAAGGTTATAGAATTTTGCCTGACAAACTTCAAACGATCCGACAAAGCCTTCGCATCTGTAAGAGGTGGATAATCTGTGATCTTTGTACGAATGGTGTTTGATTGCTAATATTAAATTTACAAACACGCGTCTTACATAATCCTGGTATGTCTGAAAAAACATTGTCGTACTCGCCTTTACGCAGGTCTATAAATTCCTCGTCCGTTGGTAATTTGTACAATTCCTTAATACCTGTTACAACTACGGAATGTCTTTGGGTGTGCTTTAAAAATGCGTCACGAAACGGCAATACCGCTGTACACTGTTCGCACTGAAAATTAGTTTGCATTCTTCTACCTGTTCGTTATAAATCCCTTCATCAGTGGTATTTTTTAGATCAGTTAGCACATTTAATAACTCCATATCAGGATTTTCAGTTTTGTTTATTTCTAGCGCTGGCGCGTTTTGTTCATAAACGTTTAAGTCATCATGTACCTGCAACTCTGCCCATTTTGTTTCATGATCACCGTCCAAAAGTGTAATTCTATAAGCGTCTTATCGTGCACTAATTTCAGTTCATTCTTTTTAAAATCAATTTCGACCTGCTTAGACGCCATCCAATCTACTCCTAAAATACACGAAATATTCGGATAATCTGCTACTAAGAATGGAATTTGTTGATTTGTATCCCCTAATTTAGTTTCTATTAATACCTGCTTTTTTATTTTCGCGATTTTTCCTGTAATGCCTTGAATTGAAAGACCTACTGTTGGAAGTATTAATATATTTTTATTTTTTGATCGCAGTAATTCAAAAACTTCACCTGAAATTATGCTGACTGCACTGCCAGTATCTAATAAAATGTTTTGTTCTACGCCTTCCAATTTAACACTTATCGGCGGTACATAATTATTTTGTACCCCAGGCTCGTATTTCGTTTTAGTATGAACGTTTTGAGTCTCAATTGTGTTTATATTTAATCTTACTCTATCAAAAATAATTTTACAAAATTAATTTGATTTAATTGCTCCGGGGTTCCCGATCGTTGGACAGTAGGAGCGCACTGCCTCGGGGTTATTAGTTTTCCGACGCCGTATCTTCAGCGTGACGGGAATCGGTGATTTGTCCCTCTCACGCTTCTGTAACCCCCCGCCGTTCCTGGCAGTAATTTGACCTCCGCGGCCTGGAAACGTTTGATTAACTTGATACGAATTCCCGCTAGGACCCTGACGGTTCTGCCTAAAATTATTTCTGGTTTCGTCGTAATTATTACTATTATTACCCTGATGTCGGTAATCGCTATGTTCTTCGAGTCGTTTAATTACGTTGAGTAACTCGTCAATAGTTCCCACGCGTGCTGCAATTAAACTAGTTTCAACCCCATAGCAAAAATTTTTTATGATTGCCTTTACTAACAGAATTTCCTGTATTTTTGGTTCTAAGAATTGAACCCTATCTACCTGCTGCCAAACATGCGAGGTCATACTACCCGATCGCTTATCGTAAATTCGCGGTTTATAAATTTTACTGCGTCTTTTTCTTGCTCTTCTTGTGACCAGAAAGGTTCTAAAAATGCCTTTTAAAATCATTAAAATTCGACCAACTTTCTAATTTATATTCTGCCCATATTGGTACGCCTTCTTGTAAACTATCTACTGCTGTATGTAACCGTGTCTTACCTGTAGTTTTAAATTTATCCATGTAAATTTCTAATTTTCTTATGAATTTAAATGGGTGTAATGACCCGTGACTGCCATCAAATTTTGGTTTTTCTTCAGAGATGTTGAACACGCAGCTGACCGGCACCATTTCGAAATTTGCATCGCTCCTTACAGTAGCTACACGATTAACTTCCGTCGCCATATGTTCAGCGTTTCTATTTAAATTGCTAACTGCATTTCTCAAAAATTTTACATTAGATTCAATATAGTGCTTTTGTTGATCTATGCTACATTCAACTTGTTCAAATTTATTTTCGAAATTTCTGCATTTAAATTCTACCGGTTTAATTCGGGTTTTTAACCCACTACTAAAATTATCTTCGATTTGTTCTACCATTTGTTCTTGGCGTACCTGATTTGCATGCATTGGCACCTGAAGTTTATTTACTTCCAAGATTATTTCTTTCATATTTATGTTCATTTTACTATCCATTTGTCTCAACAAATTCATTAGCTCAAAATTAAAATTACTGCTCGTTGCCGTATTTACTTCCAGTTCACGGTTCTGAACGGAATTATTTGTAGGGTTTATTGCAGTCGATTTCGTTGCCATTATTATTAGTTCCTTTCCGAAACGCAAAATCATCAATCTGCTTAAACAAAATAACTGAATATTTATTTAAATTATTAACAATAACCTGTTAATGCTTATGACGAAAACTTGCAACTTTCTAAGGCAGTAATTTGGTTTTCTTTTGTTAAGTGCTTACTCATTTCTTCCACCTAACACTAACACAAGCCAGACCTCTGGTGCCAACACCTGACCAGCAAGTTCCTATTACTATTTCAAATTTACTACATTTAAAATTTCCGCATGGCTACAGCTTTTCAACTTGTATGATTCATACCCTGACTATTTCTTACCCTTGAGTACAATTCCACAGTTAACAAAAAATACCCTAAAATAGATTTATCTGATCTAAAAAAACGAGGGCTAAAAGCTTTAAATAGGGGACATCTCGAGCGCCACGATGGCGAGCCAACTGCTACGACCCTTTTTATTTTACCCTTTTACCTACTCCGTTAAATTTTTTTATTTGGATTTTAGTTAAAATTTCTTATTTAATGATACGCCACGACTATTTGATGAACAAAATGATTACTTTCTTTCTCAAGGCCGTTTGTGGGTATTGCTCTATTTAAAACCTTTAATCTTCTTAAAATGACGCACCTGTACTTATCCTATACTCATTAATTAGAACAATGTAAACTTAAACACAAATTTTATTAGAATTATTCCACCTCCAAATGTATTAAAATAAGTCAAGAATGCAATAACTATTAAGGCAGATATCTATAAATTCGTGAGGAAAGCACCCTTAATCTATTAATCTAGGAAGCAGTTAGTATCAGCGCCGATTACTACAGTTATATTAAAATAATATTGTTTTTTTAATGTTCATCAATTATGCACTAACCTTTATAAGCCTGTAGCTATGACAATGTCCTGTTACGATGGGGTCACGAAGTACTTCATTTTCAATTGCGGTTTTGGTAACCAGCAACCACAACAAATTTTCAGCTGCAGCGATAGAATGTATGATGCGTGCCCGGCCACAAACAAGAACAGCGCAATTAAGCTTCCGCTAAACTAACCCCTGTTTTGAAAAGGATTTTCAGAGTGTCATCATCACTTCTGGAACCCGACTGCCTGCCGCTGCTATCTACCTTTCACTGTGTTAAAGACACCAAATCACCCCTCCACCACACTTTCAGACGTGCTTATTGCTTCCGGTTTTCGATACGCATCTTACAAAAATTTTAACAAATTTACACAATCAAGCATAATATTACAATTAAAAAAATTAACTAAGTTTCATTACACCAACAACTAACTAAAATCTCAAAATTGTTTTTCTGACGATAAATTAGATACGATTTTATGAAAATACCTAATAATAGGATGAGTAGAGTTCGAAAACCTAAAAATAAAAAGTTGGAATGGCCTTTTCTAGTTTCTGCCATTTTTCTGTGTCAAAATTTTTGTAGTTTCTGCGTTATTGCTTATGACGCCAGAATATGCAATGATAATTAAAAGTATATTATCTCAACTGTGTACCTTATCAAAGCCAGTGTTAAATATATAATTATCAGATTAGCAGATCTCAATAGGTTAAGTGCAAATGTTAATTTTAGAATACTTACTATTTTTCCGGTACCATACAACACATAGTAACAGTATACACGTAATATAGATCCATTAAAGTAGTGTGCCCGATCAATTATTACAGAAACCGACCAACCGGTTAGCTCTAATAGTGCTAAAGCAATGGTTATTGTAAGAACAAGAAGTTGAAACCCGTATATGTCATTGAGGTGTGCTATATAGCGACTTGCTTGGAAATAGTGCTTCCTTAACTGATAAATGGAACTTATTTCCAAACGATTTAATTCCTTTTCAGTATACCGGCAATTAAATGCAGAAGTATTATCATATTTCGGTACAAGGGGGTGAGTATTCAATGACACTAGCAAGATTCTAACGGTTCTTTTCAGTAGATCATCATTAAAATCTTTGAATACGTTCTTTATAAAGACTACATGCACATAGAATACTAGTACGATGATACTTGAATAGTACAAGGAAATGTACTGCATTGAGTATCCAATATTGCCAAGTGGTGATGTAATTACAACACCTAAACTAACGACCAATACGTAGAATAAATGTGTTATAATAAATTCCACCCAAAAGTTACCATCAAGTTTACGTTTCCATGCCATTTTTTGTAAATCATTGTACAACCGTCTAATTTGTTTAAACTCTTCTGGATACCTGAATATTGAGTGGAGAATAGAAGTGACAATTAAAACTGATGTAAGAATTTGGGAAAAAGCATCTAACATCCACGTGTCCGTTGTAAGAACTTCGTAAATTTCAATCCAACGGATATACATATTCATGATTGTAGTCATGAATATCACTATAAGAAGCATAGCACAGTACATTTTGTGAAATATTATTTTGTATACGCGACTTTGATGGCACAGTGGAACTATGCCCAGTAAATTTCCAATATTTTGAAGTGGTTTAAAAATCATTTTTAGTAGGCAATGTTAAGCAGTACGTGTAAGCAAATTACTAGCAATCCGATAAAATATGACGCTTTGCGCTATAAGTGAACTTGCGGTAACTTATGATTAAAGTATAAGAATGAACAATTTATTGTAGCTAGAATAAGAATATAGCTAAGTGACTATAAATTTTGCTTGATATGATCTAAGATAATTAAAGTAAGTGGTCGATGAAGAATGTTTGCGTATTTTGTAGATTAGAGTAAGTACACTGGCGCTTCTTATTGGAGAATTACTATACATACGAAAATATAGTCAAAATCATCAAATTAAATGCCCGAGGTCTTTCGAGAGGCAAATCCATAATGTAGCGCCCTCTGATGAATGAGTTGGAATATACGAAATATATGAAATTTTTAAACAGTTAATCGTCAATTAAAATAAATTAAACAAAAAGCTTTTTCATTTAACATATTAGCGATCAACGTGGTCATCAGTGATTGACAGCCGTCCTGCCTATTTCGCCAAAGCGGTCACAAATGGCCGCTTTCTAGACTTTCATTAAAAGTGCTTTCCAGACCTCATGACATAAACGCCACATCGTTTCAGCGTGAGAGCTCTGACTATGAGAATTCTTGAAATGCATAGAAGTTTCAATTTTTTTATTTGGGGATATACATAATTGTTGATGATATTAAGAGTGAAAAAGTTACTGACAAACAACACAAAACTTTATAACTTTATAGAAACTCAAGAAAAACGTGTAATATTTAACAGACAACAGAATAATTTGTTAATCGATTATAACAGTATTTAACCTTCTGTGCGACTTTATTTTAGGGGAGAAATTAAAAATCCTAAATAAATGATTAATTTTTGACAACACTTAAAAAAATGAATAAAGCCTCATTTGTTATACAGGTATGGATGTGGGCGATTTTGCTACAAAACTAAATTTGAAAGCTAGCTTTCGCATGGTTTATTATAACAAAACCCATAAACGACATTAATAACAATAGGCAATTTATTATTATAAAGTATTTTTATGATAAACAAATTATTTAATAGTTGGCTGCGCTATTTCTGCAGTACTATGGCAAGCAGCAATATCAGGATATTTAGAAAATAATCCATTTTGGGCAATTATATCCCTGTAGTGCTTTAGGAAATCAGTTTCTTTCCGTTGCAATCCATAATCTGTAACGTTTTTAAAAACCTACTATTATGTTTGCACATAACCCAGTCCATTACCACAGATTATAAACGCTAAGCCCTTGATTATCGTATATCCGCATCGCCGCTTAAGCTTCAAGTATTATTGGTTACCGTTCTAGGCCTTTGTTCTTACATTGGTTGTACGAGAGACAATATCTCGCGTGCGCGAACATCAATGCGATGTTTTTCATAGTGATTGGCAAAGTGTATCCATGATGAGCGCCTGGATCCTCTCTATGTTTACTACCTAATGCCAATGTGTATTAAATTATATACGGTAAGCAGTTTACATTGTTTTAATTTGAAACGTATTTGATAACATTTGAAAAGTCTGTGTACATATCGAGTCCTCTGTTAAGCAATCTAGTAACTGTTGACTATTGAAACAACAACAATAGCGTTCAATGTCGAACGCTACTGTAAATCTATAACCTGAGACAATGTAAACTGCTTACCTTATATAATTTATTACATACTGGCAGGTTGTGTATCAGGCGGAGTACCAGGTAGTAAATAAAGAGAGGTCCCAGGCATCATCATGGATACAGTTCTCCACTCTGATTTATATTCCAGTAAGGAAATTGGGTTCTTCTACTAAAATCTAAACGGGAACACAAGATAAAGTACGATAAGAAACTGGTAGGAAAATCGAAAGATAAAGCTTCAACACATTGTCTGTAATCCACTCTCGCACCAATAGTTAAAGATAGGTCACATCAAGAAAGATAAAGACCCCGTTTGCCAATAACTACTCTCTGCTTTTTTACGCGTCTTCATTGTCGAAATGCGTCATGAGTCTATTATAGTCCGTGAGAGTTGTTTTTAACACAGTTTTAGATTAGAATAAAGACGAATCAAGTAAACTCTATAACACGGGCTCTTACCTTAATAACGGCATGTTATTGTCAAAATTATTACACCGGCTAATTGAAGATAGCCAGATAAATGTATAAGGTTATCATAAAGTAAGGGATATATTTTAAATTATGATAACTTTTTAACAAATTAAGTTAATAACAAGAAATAAATGAAATCTAATTGCTTATGAAATGGGATTTAGTATGCCCAAAACAGGTTACGGCAATTGCTCAATATGACCTCCATTTTGTTGTTGTAAGATTACCATCCTTACCTCCAAATTGTACACAGCATTTCGTAACATTTCTGGTTGAATTGTACCAATTTGCTCCGTAATACTGTCCTTTAATTCTTGTAGCGTAGTTGGTCGTCTTCTAAACACTAAACTTTTTAAATAACCCCACAGCCAGTAATCCGCTGGGTTTAGATCAGGTAATCTTGGTGGCCATGAATTTACGAAATGTCTGCTTAACACGCGATCTTGAAAAACGTTGGTTAACAATTCTTTGACTGGTCGAAAATGTGCGGGGTGCTCCATCCTGCATAAAATGATGTTTTCAATTCCGTAGTGCTCGTTTTGCAGCTGTGGAATAACATAATTTTGTAACATTTGCAAGTATCGTTCACCATTTACAGTTACAGATACGGCTTGTCCATTCTGCATTTCCTCGTAGAAATACGGACCAATAATAAAATCAGCTGTAAAACCGCACCAAACGGTGACTTTCTTGTCATGAAGACCTTTTGAACGATTTGTTGCGGATTTTCTGCAGACCAGATTCTACAGTTTTGAGTATTGACTCCACCATTCAGAGTAAAATGTGCCTCATCTGTCCATAAAATACGGGATAACCATTCGGGTTCAATTTCCATCTGAGCCATTACTCGCAAAGAAAAATCGTACCTAGTAGCCAAATCTGCGTCCTTTACTTCAAACAGCATTTTCAGTTTATATGGATACATGTTTAGAATTTTGCGTAAAATTTTCCAAACCGTGGTATACGGCATTTGCAATCGCTTGGATATCGCATTTGCACTGCTGATTGCGAGTGAATTGCTTCTGGCTATGTCTTGATTTTCATGAAGAACCTCTGCAACTTGGACATCACTAATTATTGGTCTTCCTGATCTTGGTAAGTCAGTTACAGACCCTGTTCTTTCAAATTTTTGTATCAAATTGCGGTACGCTTTCATTTGACAGGGCCCCGCTCTCAAACCCATTTTCGTGCGAAATCTTCGTAATCCAGCGGTGTAATTTCTGCCGGATTCATAATAGCACTGAACTAAACCAATTCTTGTTTGTAAATCCATGTTATTACAGTTGAGTCGTTTGAACTTAACGTTTACTTGAGTTTTAGTTTCAAAATAAAACTTCAAATTGAATAATTTCTTTTTGACACTAGTTTCAACAATTGTTATGACAACACTTTTGTTTCTCATAGATACGGTAAAATCCCATTCATTAAGCAACTAGATTTGGTTTATTTTATGTTACTAACTTAATTTATTAAAAAGTTGTAATGATTTAAAATATATCCCTTACTTTATGATAACCTAGTATATAACGGTCAATTAATAGACCTTTCTAGAACATGAGATATTGAGAAATATTCAGTAGGGGGTCTGGCGAGTTTAACAGTATTGAAAGGAACCATAAGTCAACTCAAATTAAATTTATTCATTCTTGCATATAGATTCGTATAACCAAATTCAGTAGTGGTTAAATACCAAATAAAATATAATTTATATGAGGGTGGAAAATTTATTAATCAGAAATATTTTTTTACAACATATACAAGTAATCAACTCCATTAACACACAAATGGTGTAAGTAATTGCTTACCTTTTCTTAAACTAAATAACTTACAATCACTTGATGAGACCTGATAGGAGCGGCAGTAATGCAGAATCAGTTAGTTGCGCCATAACGTAGATAAAGTTGTTGTATTTATAAAATGTTGCAATAATGTGTATTTTACTTCCTCAATAAATGAGGATATGAAAGGAAGTGCAACAGCAGATGTGAAAGTAATGGCGACAGGAGCTACAAACAGATCAACAATAGGATCTGCGAATAAATTGACGTGAAAATCTGCGAACAGAGGATTTTTGAAAGGATCTTCAAAAGGATATTCGAAAGGATTGTCAGTGCTGTCGGTAAAATCTATTAACACAATTGTTTCAGCACAAAGTACAACATCAGAATGTTAATAATTAATAAATAGATTTGGTTACTAATAATCTGACTTCAAGTTTTATGTTTGTTTCGTTCTAGGGGTCGAAAACCTAGACTGAAACAAACATGCACCAGGTTCTACGTATGAACTTCGTTATCACGGTGTAGTACAACAACGGAAATACACCTAGGTATATGTATATTATCAGGGTAAGAAGGTATTTAAACCGTTTTCAATGAATTTAATGAAAAAAACAATCCAGATACTTCACAATATGCATGTCCTTATGATTTTTTAACATGACACAAAGTAACAAACATAATACAGGGTGTGTCGGTTTCAAAATTACTTGAAACTAAATTTATTTATGAATTTCATGCCTAAAAGAATTAGAAATGTTTCATAGTAACATTCGGTCAATTTATTCAATAATACTCTTCATCAGCTCAATTTTAATGAGCATTTTCATCCTATTAACAATTTTTTTTTTATTACATTCAGGTACTTTTTAGGTTCTGTGTACTTAATTTCGGATACCTTAGTATCCTACCAACAACTAACTAAAATCTCAAAATTGTTTTTCTGACGATAAATTAAATATGAAGCTAGTATTGATTATACCAAATACGATTATTTTATCAAAATACCTAATAATAGCATGAGCAGAGTTCGAAAACCCAAAAATAAATGGTTGGAATGGCCTTTTCTAGTTTCTGCCATTTTTCTGTGTGAAAATTTTTGTAGTTTCTGCAGACGGCAGAATATGCAATGATAATTAAAAGTAAATTAACTCAACTGTGTACCTTATCAAAGCCAGTGTTAAATACGTAATTATCAGATTAGCAGATCTCAATAGGTTAAGTGCAAATGTTTAGAATACTTACTATTTTTCCGGTACCATACAACACATAGTAAAAGTATATTTGTAATACAGCTCCATTAAAGTAGTGTGCCGGATCAATTATTACAGAGACCGACCAACCGGTTAGCTCTAGTAGTGCTAAAGCAATGGTTATTGTAAGAACAAGAAGCTGAAACCCGTATATGTCATTGAGGTATGTTATATAGCGACTTGCTTCGACATAGTGCTTCCTTAACTGATAAATGGTACTTATTTCCAAACGATTTAATTCCTTTTCAGTATACAGGCAATTAAATGCAGAAGTATTATCATATTTCGGTACAAGGGGGTGAGTATCTAATGACACTAGCAAGGTTCTAACGGTTCTTTTCAGTAGATTATCATTAAAATCTTTGAATACGTTCTTTATAAAGACTACATGCACATAGAATACTAGTACGATGATACTTGAATAGTACAAGGAAATATACTGCATTGAGTATCCAATATTGCCAAGTGGTGATGTAATTACAACACCTAAACTAACGACTAATACGTAGAATACATGTGTAATAACAAATTCCACCCAAAAGTCACCATCAAGTTTACGTTTCCAGGCCATTTTTTGTAAATCATTGTACAACCGACTAATTTGTTTAAACTCTTCTGAATGCCTGAATATTGAGTGGAGAATAGAAGTGACGATTAAAAATGATGTAAGAATTTGGGAAAAAGCATCTAAGATCCACGTGTCCGTTGTAAGAAGTTCGTAAGTTTCAATCCAACGGATATACATATTCATGATTGTAGTCATGAATATCACTATAAGAAGCATAGCACAGTACATTTTGTGAAATATTATTTTGTATACGCGACTTTGATGACACAGTGGAACTATGCCCAGTAAATTTCCAATAATTTGTAGTGGTTTAAAGATCATTTTTAGTAGGCAATGTTAAGCAGTACGTGTAAACAAAATACTAGCAATCCGATGAAATGTGACGCTTTGCGCTATAAGTGAACATGCAGTAACTTATGATTAAAGTATAAGAATGAACGATTTACTCTAGCAAGAATAAGAATATAGCTTTTGTACTGTTTTCTAAGTGACTTTATAAATTTTGCTTGATATGATCTAACCTAATTAAAGTAAGTGGTCGATGAAGAATGTTTGCGTATTTTGTAGATTAGAGAAAGTACACTGGCGCTTCTTAATGGAGAATTACTCTACATACGAAAATATAGCCAAAATTATCAAATTAAATGCATGAGGTCTTTCGAGAGTTAAAAGCTACTCGAGTGTAAATCCATAATGTGGCGCCCTCTGATGCATGAGTTGGAATACACGAAATATATGAGATTTTTAAACAGCTAATCGTCAATTAAAATGAATTACACCACAAGCTTTTTCATGTAACATATCAGCGATCAATGCGGTCGTCAGTGATTGACAACCGTCTTGCGTATTTCGCCAAAGCGGTCACAAATGACCGCTTTGTAGACTTTCATTGAAAGTGCTTTCCAGACCCCATGACATTATAAACATCACATCGTTTCAGCGGGAGCGCTCTGGCCATAAGAAATCTTCAAATGCATAGAAGTTTCAGTTTTTACATTTGCAGATATACATATTTGTTGATGATATTAGGAGAAAAAGTTACTGACAAACAACACAAAACTTTATTTTCATGTAACAAGTAACAATATTTTTGAGTATATAAAGCATCTACCTGCAAATTTATGCAAATTTATAGAAACTAAAAAAAAACGTGTAAAATTTGTTAAGTTTATTTACAATGGTCAGTTAAAACCTATCCCTTTTTGGTATTTCATTATTCATTTACTTAGATTCTGCTCAAATTCTCCAACAACACGCTGTATATTAGACCTTCCTACAATAAATATGCTTCCTAATAATTTTCAATTTCAAATCTATTTACTTTAAAACGAAAAGTTTATTTTATAAATTAAATAGCCAATACCCTGTTTTAGGTATCCGTAAACTTGCTACATATTACGATAGCGTATAATTACTTTCTAGATTAGTTCAATCTAAACACTCATTGAAATAATGAATCCTACTTCACCGATAAAGCTTGTTTCAAATTGCTAATCACCTTCGTATGTTTGATAACACCGGCATAAATGTAAATTGGTGCTATCAAACAAGTTAATAATTTTTCTTTTCTGCAGACGACTGAGAATGTTCGTTGCAGTTTTCGTTATCTTATAACACTTTTCGTGTTTGCTCCGGTGGATATGATAGTCTCTTGAATTGCCGATCCTTTGGGTATAGAAGGCTGCACCAGTTACGTGGTCTCAGGTCCATCTGGCCCGCTCCGGCCCTAGGAGCGAATCAGAAATCTAACACCGTAGACAAGTGGGTGAGTGTTTCTTTTCTGTTTGTTCCGAGACCCTGTCCACCAGATTCTACTGTTTGGGGTTCATACATGTCTCGAATTAATTATATGTACAAAAATGATTTAACTATTTTGGGACTTATTGCCAAGGGATTAATATATTACGATTGACATTAAAAAGAGAAAACAGACAAAACATATAATATCTATGAATGCGGGAATGGGATAGAAACTTGCTGGCACATTGGAAGACGTTAGTTACCGCCATTGTATTTGTAACTGTATGTTATATGTTGCCGTTATCAGAGCCTATGTTGGCTGGAACTGCCGGCTAACTGATACTTTACTCTTGTGTGCAGTGCTAGCGCTGTTTCAAAAATGTGTAAGAAATAGACCAAAAATCTGGATGAAACCCACATATGTCGTTAGAACTATTGTATAACTATAGAAGAGCACCTAAAAGTTGACTTGAACTGCCGGCAAACTGACACTTTACTCTTGCGGTGCGGTGCTGGCGACAAAACCTCATTTGCAATACAGGTATGGATGTGGATGATTTTGCTACAAAACTAGATCTGATTAGCTAGCTTGCGCCTGGTTTATTATAACAAAACTCATAAAGGACATTAATAACACTAGGTATTTTATATTATAAAATATCCTTATTATAAACAAATTATTGAATAGTTGACTGCACTATTTCCGCAGTACTATGGCAAGCAACAATATCAAAATATTTAGAAAATAAGTTACTTGGGCAGTTATATCTCTGTAGTGCTTTAGAAAGTCAATTTCTTTCCGTTGCAATCCATGATGTGTAACGTTTTTAAAAACCTACTATTATGTTTGCACATAACTCGAGTCCATTACCACAGATTATAAACGCTAAGCCCTTGATTATTGTATATCCGCATCACCACTTAAGCTTCAAGTATTATTGGTTACCGTTCTAGGCCTTTGTTCTTACATTGGTTGTACGAGAGACAATATCTCGCGTGCGCGAGCATCCATGCGAAGCTTTTAATAGTGATAGGTCAATCCCCCTCCCTCTTCCCGGATATTTCATAGTGAAAACGATATGGATTGCTGAGCTGAATCTAGTAGTCGATAATTTCCGCTAACAAATGGATCGTATACGAGATGACCTGTAAGTTATCTTTTTGTCACGTTTAAAGTACATCCAGATAACGGCATGTGATACTTCTATCGTCCATTCGTGTTTATTGCGGCATCAACATATGCCAAACGAATTTTCGGAAATTCCACTCAATAGTATTGTGGTTTGTTTATATTTTGGTCAACATGTATAACTAGGGAATTATGAACGGCTAAGGTAGTTTGTTGAGGTCGATATTAATAGAAAACTATAACTTACTACCGATGTTAGATTTGCGTAAACAGTAATTCCATAAATTAAAATCGATTTTATTAGATATAAACGTTTGTGTCTAAGTAGCTTCATGTGTCATAATTATTAAAAAGTATCCTAAAGAACAGTCATAAACTCGTGCTTACTTTTAAAATCAAGATTAAGATAGATTCCTTCAGGCTGAAGTTTCTTAAGTGTGAGCCCCCAGTCTGCCTGGTAGTAATTTAAAACTGTTGCATGACATTTCAAATATCCAATATTGATTTCATTATTTAGATTTTATTAATTCCGTTCGGAATTGGTTTATAATGAAAACAAATGTACTTTAGGTTTATAAAGCAAAGAATTTGATATGTCAGTACGAATAACTAGAAAAAATTGTGTATTTGTTATTTAGTCTTTTATAGTTGTCAAAACTATTAGGTAATGATTTACAAATATATGGCTCAATTTAATTTTGACATTTTATTCCTTTGTTAGTATTATTTAATATTTAAGTTTCAGAAATTAAAGACAATAAAGAGGTTTTTTATTAGAAACAATCAATGAATTGAAGTTACCGTTTATTTACTGTTGTATAAGTAAAATGTCCAAGTGGTGGTGGTTACCCATTGGGCGTGTCCCCAGATGACGTTTGCGGGGAGTGGGGTAGGGGAAGGGGTGTTCACCGATCTACACTGCCGTCAGAATTTGTGGCAGAATAAGCCTAGCACTCGTATGAATCCAAAGCGTTGAGTGGCCTAAAAGAACATACGGGGTATGAGTGTACGTCAGTGAGCACTAAACCCTGCATGATGATAGTCGACTAATCCCACATCGCAGACCAAACTCATCAAAAACACTACCGTGTATTTATATATCCAATGCTCCACCATAATGTACTTCATTGGCCAGGAGGCGAGTTTTTTGTTGCCTGGAAATTTTAGAATTTTGCTGAACCCTTGCCGTTCCAGGCAAGGTAGGGATCTTTAACGTGCGTGACAACACTCACACACGGGACCTCCATTTAACCTCTCATCCGAACGAGGGCGTAATTTTTGTGAAAAATGCTCACCTGTCATTTTTCAAGCAGTCGGCCGTGTCGGGATTTGACCCCAAGACCTTGGGATCCGTAGTCTTACGCTTACTACATTGATCCACGGCGACGCCTCAAAAACACTACCGCTGGATGGGCGGTCATCGGTCTGCACAGAGTAATGCCCCCTAGTGTTTGTGCCGTCCGAGGCGACCGGTATCGGTTGGATGATAGGATCTTGGTAGCTGAGCTACACTTTAGACGAGATTAGTTCTTTGCAGTATAGCAGCACACCATTTTGGCCCGCATTTTACCTAGACGGTGCTTGCGACTAACCCATCTCGATCAATCTGCTGTGTCGTTGGTCAAACCGGCAACTGGGTGAGTTCTTGTGGTTAAGGGGCGGGTAGCCGGTATTGCGGTCGTGCGGCAGGTCCTACATGTGTCCCGACATAAAGTGGTATGCAAACTCGCACGTAACCCATCCTAAAGGAGCTATATCTTTCTTGTAGCCCTGGTGTCGGATCTGGCATCCCAATTGTTCTTCGTGGTGGGCGGGAAGCTAGGAAGATGAAGGTTTATTTTTAGCATGAATTTAGTAAGTGTAGTTGATACAGAGGGCGCGTCCTGGGATACCCCTTGAAATATGTTGCAGGTCCCCCGGAACTGCCACATCACCCGCAGCAGCCCCAATCCGGGGTAGTAAATCAGCTAAAGGAGATGTCAAAACAGCGCCCACAGAAGAAGCGGATCAGTAAGGCAGAACAGAAAAGGAAGAGGAAGACTCGTTTGGCGGCGCAGACTACTGCCGGGAATACGGCTGGTTCCAAGGCTAACCCACCCCAAGCGCGATCCTCTGCCCTGTTGCTCAACCCTAACTCCACACCTTCCACTTCTATCCCTAGGCCTGCTGAGGTCAAAAAGTGGTAAACAACAAAAGGACTAGGTATGACGATATCCCTCCGTTGGTATGACCACGGAAAAGGGAGTGTAAGAGTAGCTCTAGTGTGGCTGTAGTCTTCGGTAGCGGTTATTGAGAGGTAGCCGCGAGGCACCATCTCGTGGACATGATCGCCAGTAAATACTCCCGGGGCAAAATTGCCAAGACTCAAGCTGCGGTCCTGCAAACAGTAATTGTAAAGGTGCTGAAACACCATCTGTTCGCCTTTTCTGTAAATAGCACTCCACCAAATTTTAGGCGGTGAGCGTACTCGGATGAGATTTTTCGGATCTGGTCCGAGGACGATCACTCCCACTCAGGTGGGACTGCAACCCAAGCTTCTGAAGAAGCACCATGGACTCCAAGCCCTCGGAAGATTTGGATGTCGTTCAAAGGCACTTGCAAGTGCAGAGTCCCAAGGCTAACACTTCTAGGTGGTGCGTCTTTCACTTGGTCACATGGGACCAATCTAAGGGAGGTTGGTAGTCTACAGTTTTGGGAAATACGTTCACGAGATAATAGAAAGCAAAGGAGAGAGACTGCACTACAAGTTTTCCTCCCTAAATATCAAACTTTACTAGGCACGACCTGTTGCTGCAGAAGTCCATCCAACTACCGAGCAGCAGCAGCAACAACCTGAGCCTCCAGTACATTTGTACCCGGATTCTTTCCGGCCACAGCAGCCTCTGGAGGCTGAGGCAGCCCGACCATCGACAACTACAGCTATTTCAATGGAAATCATAGACTCTGATCCTATTCTAGTAAAGTGGCTGGCAAAAGAGTACAGCAAGGCGTCACCGGGCCGTCCAATCAGTGGCGAGACTTGGCAGTTTACAGACAAACCTCCAACACTGCGGCAGGCTGCTAGCACTCTATGCAGACACTTGACCAGCAAGCAGAGTAGTGCCCTTACCCAGGAACCCTGGGTGGCTTGCACAGGGATTTCTGTACTGGGTAGCCTCTATGGATCTATTCTCGCTGCAAAAATCAATATAAATCTAGGGCATGTATTTACTTCCCAAGGTACATAAACGCTTTCGTCCTGTCATAACTGAGTGGCTGTGATGTCATGGCCGTTCAGATTAGTTGCAAGATAGGTGCAATCACTGATATCATTCCCTAATCGATACGATTTTCTTCGAAAACACAAGTTTCAAACTCACAACAACACTCCCGTATTAAATCATTTCGTAGTTTTCAATTATCTTACACTAATAACGTTGTATATATTCTATCCAGCTGACAAGAGTTACCGTTTAAACTACGCCTATCTTGACATTTGTTACTTTCATCCCACTTCTGTATACGCGCTAAAATCACCTATCTCTCTTTGTTTCCAATCCCCGTTGTATAACGAACAACAGCTACCCCTCTAATAATCTTGTGTATTCACCCATGTCAAAGAACGTTAACATTCAAACTACGCGTATCTCGTAACAAGTGATGTACCTGTCTCACTTATCCATATATACTCACATCAACTATTTCTCGGATACCGTGTTTTCAAGTTTAATTGTAACGAACAGCAGCTGTTGTCATCCCACAGCATTTCTGAGTATGCTTATCGTTCTTAAGAAGATATAAATTTCTTTAATTGACACAGGTAGCTGGAATTGCTGTTGTTTGTGCAGTCCTAATCTACCGTACACAAGGAAAAATGCGACGGTTACATTTGTTTATAATTTAATGACACTAGAAAACTAGCTTGTTCCAAAACACGTTTAAATTGCTTGTAAACAAATAATATAACTGTCAACTTTGCTTTCATTTAACACTATTTGGAAACTAAAGCAGTTGCGTTTGTTTATACCTATGAAATTTAAATGCTATCTTACACAGGGTGTTTCTAATATGTAATGCGTTTATCTTTATGAGGAATTATTTGTAAGAATTATAAAAATTACATTTCAACTTCCTAAAATGCGTTCTGGAAAATTATTAATTTTAAATTATTTAAAATAAAAGCGTTTCAAAGTGGTTTGCTGTATTTCCACATGCTGACTAACAAAATAAATTGCAAATCAAAAATTAATGCTCTTTTAATCCCAAATATCACAGTAATATATATATATATATATATATATATATATATATATACGATATATTATTAATGGGTTTGAGGTCAGCTGGAGGAAAGTACACTCTTTTTAAGGCCTAAATTTTCGAATCTATTTCAAATTCTTGATCACAGGCTTTAAGGTGAGGATATATATTAAATTAACATAGATATTAAATCGAAAAGTATTTTTAAAATAATGTTTGACATTTTTGTATTTATACAAGTTATACAATTTTTATACAACAACTTGAAGCAAACATTATTTTAAAAATACTTTTCGATTTAATATCTATGTTAATTTAATATATATCCTCACCTTAAAGCCTGTGATCAAGAATTTGAAATAGATTCGAAAATTTAGGCCTTAAAAAAGAGTATACTTTCCTCCAGCTGACCTCAAACCCATTAATAATATATCGTATTTGTGCAAGGTCATTATCTCCAAACTGTATTATATATATATATATATATATATATATATATGTATATTGCTATGATAAGAGGGTAAGTTTAAGGGTTGATTAAGTCATAGGGGTCGTAAGGTAAATATAAATATAATGTACGTTAAGAAAACCAAATAATTCCACCATTAAAAAGAAGTAAATCAACTATTTTACAAAAGATCAATAGCGAGCACACTGTATATAAATTATAACCAATTTAATTCATAAGAAAAAAGCTCATTTTGCAATAATCAAATACTCTTTAGCAAAATAATAATGTGTACGTTGTATAATTCGTTTAAGTCAAATGTACAAGTCGGAATTGCAAAGAATGAGTGTAGATAAGGTTTTGAACGCATCGGATTGCATTAAAATAAACACGTAATCGAAAAAGATAAACAAACTGGCATACTAGCTATTTACCAATTGCATTAAAATGTCAACGCATAAATAAGCAAACGCATTCAAATACGTCATTATCAGAAAGATGAGTACGTGACTGGAATATTATATTTGCACAAAAATCCAACATATTTAGAGTAACAAACAATAAATAACAGGCGATCCGCGATATAATAAAGGTTTGGACTATAATCGGCAAACATGAAAGACGTGACGAAAATGCAATGAATATTTGAAAATTCTGAGAATATGCGGCGAAATATTGAACGTCTACGTGCGAGATTGAATGAAGGAACAACAATTAAAACCAGGGAATTTTGAGAAACACCGAGTTCTATAGAGATAGGCGCAAAGTACAAGCCTTGATCAACAAACACACCAATTAAAAACGTTGATAGGTGGAGCTTATAAATACCATAAGAAACTGGTAAACATTCAGTATCTCTTCAACAAGGCACAAACTACGTAAATTTAAAGTAAAAGATTACGTACAAATGAAACTCAGTGAAAGTGAATAAATTGTTAAAAATTGTGAAAAGTAAAAGTGCCAATTTATGTAAAGAATAATAGCCTTTTACGCTTAAAACGTAAGGTGAACTATTAATTAAATTTTATACTAATATTTTTTAATTTAGGGCTCTAATAGCACCTCTAATAATACCTCCAAATTGAACCTCCAATAATACCTTCAATTATACGTCTACTTAACCATCGAAATAAATATACAATTATACGTCCAATTAAACATTCAAATAAGCATTTAAATATACGTCTAAATAAACGTTTTAATTAAATATCCAAATATACTTCGAAAATATTATAAAACGTGAAGATACTCAAATTGGGCTAGAAGATACTCAAAGTTAAACCAGAAATCCGAGGGAAAAAATTCAAGCACTTATTAATAAATCTATCTGGCCAACAAGTGAACCAAGGCAAGCTGTAACAGTCAAGGGGTGCGTACCACCGATAATCAGAGGCAGTTCCTAACAAGGAAAACATAGGTTAGAGAACTTATTTATTATTATTAGTAAAAGATTGTTTTCAATTTTAATATTTTCTATATATCAAATATCTGTAAGGGTCAACAAAAAGGTCATTTGAGATTTTGAAAAATAGAGAAAGCATCGTTTGAACGTTCAAAGGTACTTAAAAGTAATTATAGAGATATTTTTGCAGGCTTTCAGGAAATTTAAATTTGGTGGGAAAATAAATGTTAATATTTTATTCAGGGGATAAATTTTGAATGTTGAACAAATCATTGATATAAAACTGTACATATTATCGATCATTATATTGTGTAATTTTGGATTGCTTCACTTAAATTATTTTAACAATTAGGTAATATAAAGAAAAGGGGCTAAACAATCTTTATTGTTGTGAAGAAAGGCATTCTGTGTTTGATAGATAGAGCTAGTCGTGGAAAAACAAATTCAAGAAATCATAGAATATTAAAAGGGGTTGACATTCACAGCAATTACAAATAACAACCAATCGTGGGGCAAAAAGGAATTAAAGAGTATATCACAGCAACTTAAATAACGACCAACGTAGGGGCTTATTCACAGCAATATTAATGACACCCAATGTAGGGACTTGAATCGTAAGGGCATTATCACAGCAACTTTAATAACGACCAACATAAGGGCTTTTCACAGCAATATATATATATATATACAAAGTAAAAAAAAGTGACACAAATTCAGCCACCAGGGCATTCTGTCGACGCGTTTCGCCCTAATTGGGGCTCATCAGGACAGGAGTAGTAATGTTGTAATATTTAATACAGACACTTTATGGAAAGTACACATTACATAGTTCACAATTTCTGTCTTCGTGTCGTTTCACCTCGTAGGTTTTAAGCAACAATCGGCACGGAGGAGATCCGGTTCAACTGCCTTTTTCCATAGGCAAAAGAAATAATTTAAAAGATAAGTAAGTTATTAGTCTTTAATTAATACAAAGTAAAAAACTGTATTAAATATTACAACTTTGCTACTCCTGTCCTGATGAGCCCCAATTAGGGCGAAACGCGTCGATAGGATGTAACCTCTTTAATTTTTTACCTACATTCCTCTCTTGAGCGTTTTATTTCAGATTTAACTGTTATAAACGCTTTTCTTATAACAGTCTTCTATTCCGAGCAACGAGACGGTGCCAAATAATCTTTAAAAGCAAATTTTACAAGCAATCCATGTGCACCTTATTTCAAACAGTATTAAATATACACATCAAATTAACAGTTATCAATAGACTAAGTGCAAATAATAATTTTAGAATACTCACCAATTTTGCTGCAGAATATGACAAATAGTACACGAATACATTTAATACTCCTGTAAATTCTTTAAAGAAGTGTGTCTTATCAATTATTGCAGAAATTGACCAACCTGTAAGCTCCAATAGTGCTAGAGCAATGGTAATTGTAAGAACAAGAAGTTGAAACCCGTATATGTTATTAATGCATGTTACATAATTACTTGCTTTAACATAATGCTTTCTCAACTGATAAATGGAATTTATTTGCAAACGATCCAGTTCTTTTTCAATACATAAATAACTATATGCAGATGTATTATTATATTCAGGTACAAGGGGAAGCGCATGCGATGACTTTAGCAACGTTCTAACAGTTCCTTTGAGAATGCTTTCATTAAAATCTTTAAATACGTTTTTTATGAAAACTACACGCACATAGAAAACTAGAACAATGACACTTGAATAGTAAATGGAAATGTACTGTATTGAGTACCCAAGATTGCCAGCTCGCGATGAAATTAAAATACCATAGGTTGCAAATCCTATGCACCATAAGTGAATTATGACAAATTGTACCCAAAGCTCTCCAGTAAGGTTACGCTTCATTGCTAATTTTTGTAAATTATTGCATAACAATCTAATATGTTTAACATCTTGTGGGTGCTTAAATATTGAGTGAAAAATAGAAGCAGCGATTAAAAATGATGTTAAAATTTGGGAAGAAGCATCCATGACCCACGTGTCCGATGTAAGAATTTGGTAAGTTCGAGTCCAACGAATATACATAGAAATGGTAGTAGCCATGAATATCACAATAAGAAGCATAATGCAGTATATTCTGTGTAGTTTATTCCTGAAGGAGTTAGTTTCGTGATTCAATGGAACGATGCCCAATAGATTTCCAATAATTAGTAATGGTTTAAAAATCATTTTTAATAAGCAAGGTTGTTATGTAGTAGGTGTAAAAATAATGGGAACAATGTGGTAAAATTTAATGTTTTACGCTGTGCCGTAACTTATGATAATGCGTAGGTGTGGACAATTTAATTTGGTCTGGCCAAAATAATAATACAGAATAGTTGGACGCCAAGTGACATCTTTATAAGTTTTACTTGATCTAATGATCTGAAATAATAATGTTAATGGTGTTCAGCGTTTGCGTAATTTGGAGGTTAGTTATATTAAACAAGGGTTTCCTAATGGATTGATGCCGCAAGTGTGTCATTAGTAATTACTATGTATTCAAAGATATAGTCCAAATCATGAAAGAACAAATGCCCATCATTAATTTCCGATTCGGTATATGCTTTTGCGTATAGAGTTGGAATAATTATAGTCAATTCGCCTTAACTTCAGAATGACGTCACAAATGGGTAAAATGTTATATTGTCAATAATTTAAATTATAATATAGTTAATGAAAGATATGCGAAAATATTCATTGGTTGATGTTGAATGGCAAATGCTTCGATTTGCAAGAGGAATTGGTGGCACACCGTCAGAACTGCCGACCACTATTGTGTTAAATGACAGTCTCACTCACGCGCAATTCTAGTTATTTATTTGCATACAATTGTCAATACTTCCTTATCACATCTGACGTCATCCTAAAGTAAAGTGAATGGACTCTAATAATTATGTGAAACTGGCACTGTTTCGAGCAACTATTATCACTAAGAGGACGTGTTAGAAATTTATGCTACAGAGAGGAGAAAATTAAGCTGCCACATATTCTACCTTCTTTAAAAGAATTTTTAAATTTATTTGTGCGGCTCCTGAATACACATTACGGCAAACCATAGATTACTCTCTCTTTCTTCTTTTACCTTTAATTTTCCATTTACTTGTTTCGATGATGCGATCTTAAATTTAAGACAATTGGTTCTGGAACCAATATCGATGTTAATATGATGATTAAATAAAGTTTTTAAAATTCCAAACCCATTAGCTTGTGCTGAAACTGTTGTCAGGGCCACACTGGAACTTTCTTCCGCTCGTGTTCGAATGGCGGCTCCGCCCAAGTATATTAGCAATTACAAATGTATTAGTAATTTAATATCAAAATAACGTTACAGCATTTTAATAGGTATGCCACTTTAACAGCACTGGACATTGTTATTTCTGCAACACGTGAGTAAAGTAGTACTTTTTCACGAATAGGAAAGTTTGACCGCACGAGCCGAAGGTGAGTGCGGCAATTCCTACCAGTGAAAAAGTTACTTCACTTGTTATTTTACAGTTTTGCTTTTAAAATTTACTTGACTAAGATAAGCCATTAATTATTATCTCCTCTATATTCCGAATAAAATAATTGCCTTAGTTCATATCCCATTCTGGCGAACCTAGTGTTTGAACATTTTATCTTCGGTCTCCTAATTGTAGTTAGGTGCATTTAAATCATTGATTCTAAGCGGTCCCTACTCATACTGGATTGTACTAGGGTCCGTCAAGTTGCCCCCCCCCAGTTGACCGATTTGATTCAAAACCTAGCACCCGTTTGCTTATAGCTAGCACCAGCTAGCACCAGAGTTGTAGAGCTAGCACCAAAGCAGTTTCAGAAATATGGCCAATTATATTCGGGGGGGGGCCAACTTGACGCTAGCCCCCCCCAGTGCTCCGATTTGCTCCAAAATCTAGCACCATGTAGCTTAGAGCTAGCACCAGCTAGCACCCAAGTAAGAAAGCTAGCACCTTAAAAACAAGATGGCGGCGATTTTTAAAGAAATTTTGCCAGCCCCCCCCCAGTTGTCCGATTTGCTCCAAAACCTAGCACCATGTAGCTTAGAGCTAGCACCAGCTAGCACCCAAGTAAAGCTAGCACCTTAAAAACAAGATGGCGGCAATTTTTAAAAATTTTGCCAGCCCCCTCAGTTGTCCGATTTGCTCCAAAATCTAACACCGATTTGCTTAGAGCTAGCACCAGCTAGCACCAAAGTTGTAGAGCTAGCACCAAAACCGTTTCAGAAATATGGTCAATTATATTCGGGGGGGGGCCAACTTGACGTTAGCCCCCCCCAGTGCTCCGATTTGCTTCAAAATCTAGCACCATGTAACAAACTAGCACCAGCTAGCACCCAAGTAAGAAAGTTAGCACCTTAAAAACAAGATGGCGGCAATTTTTTAAACAAATTTTGCCAGCCCCCCCCAGTTGTCCGATTTGCTCCAAAACCTAGCACCATGTAGCTTAGAGCTAGCACCAGCTAGCGCCCAAGTAAAAAAGCTAGCACCTTAAAAACAAGATGGCGGCAATTTTTTAAAAAATTTTGCCAGCCCCCCCCAGTTGTCCGAGTATTTTACCTGAAAATATTGAATTTTGTGAAAAATGCTCACCTGCCATTTTTCAAGCAGTCGGCCGTGTCGGCATTTGAACCCGGGACCTTGGGATCCGTAGTCTTACGCTTACTACATTGATCCACGGCGACGCTCCATCACTAAACCGCATATAATTGGCCACATTTCTGAAACGGCTATTGTACTAGCTCTACACCTTTGGTGCTAGCTGGTGCTAGCTATATACAAAGAGGTGCTAGATTTTTGAGCAGATTAGACAACTTGGAGGACTAGCAAATTTTTTTTAAAGAATCGCGCCATCTTGTTTTTAAGGTGCTAACTCTCTTACTTGGGTGCTAGCTGGTGCTAGCTCTAAGCTACATGGTGCTAGATTTTGAAGCAAATCGGAGCACTGGGGGGGGCTAACGTCAAGTTGGCCCCCCCGAATATAATTGGCCATATTTCTGAAACGGTTTTGGTGCTAGCTCTACAACTTTGGTGCTAGCTGGTGCTAGCTCTAAGCAAATCGGTGCTAGATTTTGGAGCAAATCGGACAACTGGGGGGGGGCTGGCAAAATTTTTTAAAAAATCGTTGCCATCTTGTTTTTAAGGTGCTAGCTTTCTTACTTGGATGCTAGCTGGTGCTAGCTCTAAGCTACATGGTGCTAGGTTTTGGAGCAAATCGGACAACTGGGGGGGCTGGCAAAATTTCTTTAAAAAATCGCCGCCATCTTGTTTTTAAGGTGCTAGCTTTCTTACTTGGGTGCTAGTTGGTGCTAGCTCTAAGCTACATGGTGCTAGATTTTGGAGCAAATCGGAGCACTGGGGGGGCTAGCGTCAAGTTGCCCCCCCCCGAATATAATTGGCCATATTTCTGAAACTGCTTTGGTGCTAGCTCTACAACTTTGGTGCTAGCTGGTGCTAGCTATAAGCAAACGGGTGCTAGGTTTTGAAGCAAATCGGTCAACTGGGGGGGGCCAACTTGACGGCCCATTGTACTATCAAGTTGATACGAGTTTTGCTAGTACTTTCGTTGAACATTTGTTGCACAGCTATCAACACTCGTAGCATTGGATGTTGTTTATGAATTATTCATTCTGTTTTCTAATACCAATCGTTTTCGTAGGAGTACTGATTCTGTCCTTTGTACAATTACCGTGGGGATTGTACAAGAAATTATACGAGCTGGTACATGCATCCTCCCTTCAAATTAATTTCTCTTGCTGTCACGTTGTATATTGTTAGTAACCAACATTACTAATATCAATTAGTGTTAAGAACACTCCAGCGGTGTTGATACGTTTTATCATCTAGCCTTTAGCCGGATATAATTTAACTACGCAGCTTTTAAATAACTAAAAATGTATGTGGTCCGATACGGGCCGAGATCGTGTATTTCTTGTCACGCAACTTATACTACCTAAACATTACAATCATTCATCTAGGTTCTCATTTACTATTAAGTGATATGTTTGTTGTATGTGTTAAGTATACGGTTACGTAGTTGTGTGCTACATACAAACACTATTAAGTTTAATCTTTGTCCCATTTGTAACCATATTTTGAAATTATAATATAAAAAAGCAATTACTTATACCAGAAAAGTATTTTCTTTATTATTTATATTGATATATATATATATATATATATATATATATATATATGTATTCTTATTTTTCTTTGACAGACTAATGTTCTGTTTTTGTTTGAACTAATCAAGTAATTTTTATTTTAGAGAGACGACTCGGTTTTTTTTCTTGGGTTTTGTTTTAAATTACCTTCCCACGCCCAATCTCCGATTGAAGTTGGCCCGGCATCTCTTCCTTCAGCTACGTAATTTTGTGTGTCTTTACTTTAATTGGTTTTTTTCTTGGTTCTACCTGATCCGCACGGTTTACCGCAACACAATATCACTGACGACACCACCATACCTGGGACTGTACGTGGATCTTCTGGTTTCCGACTGCGGATGGCCAGGACACCGGCAGGAATACGGACTTCTCGTTTTCTGATTTCCGGCTGCCGACGGTTCGGAAACTACAGGGGGAAGCAGTCCCATGACACCATTCTATAACACCCTACATGTGATTTTCCAATGCTTCACATGAAGGTACTACATTGGCCAAAAAGCGAGTTATTTTACCTGAAAAATATTGAATTTTGCCGAACACTTGCTGTTCCAAGCAAAGTAGCGTGACAACACTCACACACGGAACCTCCATTTTACCTCTCATCAGAATGAGGACGTATTTTTGTGAAAAATGCTCGCCTAACATTTTTCAAACGGACCGTGGCGAAATTCGAACCCGGAAAAATTCTATGACACCACTACATACAAACTAATATACACAGAAAGTTTCGCACTCGCACACAAACATCACCAGCATAAATATAAATACACGCAAACACACGGTAACTGTACGTGACCCTTCTGGTTTTCGGCTGCCAATGGCCAGGACATTAGCAGGAATGCGAACTTCTCGGTTTCTAATTTACGGCTGCCGACGGTCGGGAACTGGAGGGGGAAGCAGACCCAAAGCACCACTACATACAGACAAACACATACCCACAATTCCGTACTAGCACACACACAACACACACACACACACACACACACACACACACACACACACACACACATACACACACACAAACACATAAACTTGGTGATTTCGAACACCTTAACAACAATAAATTTTCATTTTAACTTTCAACAAAACGGGTTAGTCAAGGAATGGGTCAAGTCTGTTTTAATTTTTTAGGCAACGGACCAATCAGAAGTAATATTTACCGCCACCGCCACCGCCACCGCCACCGCCACCGCCACCGCCACCGCCACCGCCACCGCCACCGCCACCGCCACCGCCACCGCCACCAAAACCGCCGCCACCACCGCCACCGCCACCGCCACCGCCACCGCCACCGCCACCGCCACCGCCACCGCCACCGCCACCGCCACCGCCACCGCCACCGCCGCCGCCGCCGCCGCCGCCGCCGCCGCCGCCGCCGCCGCCGACCGCCGCAACCGCAACCGCCACCACCGCCGCCGCCGCCGTCGCCGCCGCCGCCGCCGCCGCCACCGCCACCGCCACCGCTACCGCCTCCACCCTCGCCGGCGCCACCGCCACCGCCACCGCCATCGCCACCGGCACCGCCATCGCCACCGCCACCGCCACCGCCACTGTCACCGCAACCCCAATCGCCATCGCCACCGTCATCGCAATCGCCACTGCCACTGCCAACGCTACCACAAGGTCAATATTTACATATAAAAAAATTATTATAAAATAAAAACCAAAACTTTAGAAATGTGTGTACACGTACGTGTACAGTAAGGCGGAGTCTCAACCTAAAGTTATTTTACATAACGATCAAAAATTTCAAAGCTCATCACATTTGTGCATATATTGGTTTTAGATAAAATGATACCGAAGTAGATATTGTAGTTTAAGGGACACAAACCGGGCTAATGGCACGTGTTATTATATGCAGTGTCAATGTTGCGAACGATATAATAACACATGAGGTGGGTCGTCAATGTAATTCGCATTGTACTAGCTGTTATCAATGCCCTTTATTAGTATAAGTTATTACAATTAATCATTAGTAACGTTCCCTGTGGTTATACATTAATACGATTCTGCTTATTTTTGCTAAAAAAAGAAACATGTTAATTGAACCGTTTTTAGAAAACTGGCACAGAAGAACAAAATGGAGGGTATTTTGAACACCTCCAATCAGAATATGCGAGTTCTGGTCTAAATTTACAAATACATATCTTTTTTTTTATTTTGGAAATTCTCTCCACCCCATTTTCAAACATCGGTCAAAATATCACTATAAGTCGAGAATCTCATGCCTTATTCACAACTTTATTGGGTAATATAAGTAATACACTGGAAAGTGGTTAGTCGCCTCTTTATTTTACACGTTCAAGTACACACATTTCTAATAACAACCGTTTAAATTTCAAGTTTCTATTCACTATGGAATAATATCAACTTATGACCTCGTGTGAAGAGGGTGATTATGTGCGTGCGTGCGTGAGAGCGTGCGACGTGCGTGCGGACGTACATGTATATATATATATATATATATATATATATATATATTATACTGCTGTGGACTGCAACCTAAAAAAGTAATAAAATAAGTCCCTATGTTGGGCGTCAATAAGACCGCTGTGAATCATAGCCTGAAGGTCCCCGAATCATCCTGCTAGCTCAGTTTAAATGAAACGACGAAAATCAAACATCAAACTTATGACATCAAATATTAGTTATCAAACAATCTTTCACCTAACAATTTCTACATCCACAAAATCTTTTCTCTAATAACGATCACCTCAAAAAAAAATACATACAAATATTGAAATCTAGAAATAAAGTCCAATATAATCAGCATATCTTAAATATAAAAGAAGGGTTTTGTAACTACTAGATACTCGCTTAGATTAAAATAGAGTCGATAAAATCGCTTTTTCTAATCAGTATTGCCTTATGTAAACCACATCATGTACCAATTTTTAAAAACGAAGATCGATAATGGTTAATAATCTCTTTTAAATCGAAGTCAAACTTAGCTACCAATATGTTCAATAAATCTCTTTATTATGGCCGAAATTTGACCACACTTAAATCAAATTTTAAATTATCTGTTTGCACGAAAAACCTTCACATCAAATTCTTATTTAGTCTTACCTACTTAAATAAATAAAGCAAAAATGTCTGTTAAAATATTTAAAAACAACGATGTTCTTGTTTTTACCGTTAAATTGTGGTGGTTGTTGTAAACTTGTTCATCTCCTAAAACATTAATAAAACTTCCACATACATATACCCATATTACACTATTCTTATAAATTAATGTATCATTCATCTTCCATTCAAGTTAAAACTATTTTTTAGGCATTTATTGCGCTTGTTTCAAAACTAATTCCATTATTTACTTCATATCTTACTTCTTCATAATTTCAAATTAAAAATCAAGCTTCAACGTCGATTGTTATACATTTATAGTTTTAAAAACTCATTATTATCTGTTGACCGATATTTTTAAAGGTATAATAAGACACCGACGTGAACTGAACCTAATTAGTAATATTCGTAATTGCATTTTTAATCGATTTATATAATATAAATTTTACTACGTCATAAAAATCTAGAAGCATCTGCATGTTTTCTTTCATGTGGATGATGTAATATTCTGAAAGTGGCGTTAATTAGTACATTTAATGTGCGTATCTTGTCTAAATAGCTGCCGCTTGCACGATATCTTTGATTTATTACCTCGTTAAATGTTTTATCTCATATTATAGGTCTTAATCGGAATGTCCATTCATCCTTATTGAACTATTGTTAAAACGTTTATCTGTTATCTTGATAAATAGCCGTCATTCGTTTATTTTACTGCTCTTGATCCATTTGAATTATGGATTTTGCTACTCGATGAATGTACATTTGGAACTTCTTAAACAGTTAATAATGGATTCGTAAAGGGTTGAAAGCGGAAGGTGTCGAAATTGGATCTCAAGAAAGCGTTTTTTTAAAGCAAGAGAAAAATATAAAGCAGAGTGATGGTGTAAATGCATCAGATATTTAGTAGTCTAAAATGATGGCCATTTTGTTGATTTAAGTGAGAGTATGAAGCAAATGGGTGAGAAATGTGATAAAAAATATACAAGACTTAGAGGCGGAGCAAGGAGAGAATTTTGCAAGATTGGGGGAAAGTTTAAATTCAGAAAGTGAAAAAAATAAAAATAAAATTAAAAATATGAGATAACTTTAAGTTTAAAGAAGACTAAAAACACCATTCAGGAAATGAAGATCGAAACTATAGGTAAAGTATTACAGTTCCTGGACGATATAAGTGATGTTAAAGAAGAAATCATGCCGACAAAGTCAAAACAAGAAGCATGCAGAAAAGGATAAATGGGAAAATAAGGGCTAGGTACGAAAGTACATGAAATTAAAGAAGCAAACAGGGGTCGGAACATTCAAAAATGACAAGAAGGCTTAAGACAAAATTTGGAAATAAATCAGAGCATTTAGAACATAGCAGGCAAAATACAATTCTTGATGAATCCGTGAGGTAGAGTTAAAGTAATGATACATTATAAAAATGTTTGAAACTGTATGGGAATAAGAAATTAAATTCCAAAATATTTTTAAATAATGTTAGGACTTCAGTGAAGGAAAGCTTAGATAAACAAACCAAATTAAGCGTAGTTAGATCAATGTTGAATGGACGTGCACAGATATGGTTTAATTTAATAGAAAGTAAACTGATGACGTTGAAGGATTTTGAATTTAAATTTTTAAAACATTTCTAAAGGACCAATCAACAATTTGGGGTAAAGGATGATTTAATTATAGGAAAATATAGATCAAACTTAGGTATAACGAGAGTTATGCGCTATCAAGAAATTTAATTTTGCGAAACAATTAGATCCTCCACTGGAAAATAAACGAGTTATTGAGTATTCGGCAGTACATTTTAACGTATTTTCAAAGTATTGGGAAAGATATAATGAATTTGTTCAGCCGAGAAGAACAGAGATTAGGTACAGGAAACATCCGGTAAGTTTTGTCAGATACCAGAGAAATGCGGGTCCAGAACGTTTTAATAATAGGAATTTGGATCGCGCGAATTATAGTAGGTCACGTTGGAACCAGAGTAATACACCAAAGAAGGAAGTAGGAAGAAATAATGATACGAGGTCCTAGAAAAATAGAAATCTAACTAGAGAAAAAATATTAATGAAATTCACTAAGGGCGGTATTTATAAACCATTCTTAAGGTTCACCTGAACCTCAAGAATACCTTGCGTACAAAATCGCGTTTCATAGTCTACTCTACACCTTCATACTTAAGTAAACCTTAAGTCTAAGGTAGGTTTAAATCATCCTTTGTGTTCCTTTATTGGTTTCTAGGTTACATGCTATTGTTTTTAATTGGCAGATTTCCATTTCAGATTTGTTTATTAACTTTTTTTAATTGCTGCCGTATTTTAATAAGCATAAATGAATGACGAATTATTAGACTTTATAGAAATTATAGATATTGAAGAACCAAGAATATTTCCTTTAGAAAACAGGTGCATATAAAATTGCTGTTTAATATATTAAATTATATATTTGTATCCAACAGAATTCTAAAGCTTTATTTTCTATAACACTGGCAAATTCTTGTACATAGGAGGCCAACAAACTTTTTTCTTTTTCCGTGTAGAGCTTTTTACTTTCCATACAACAAATTATGATAATTAATATTAAATGAATAATTATTAGAAAAAAAACTAACCGTATATATTCAAGTTATCAAAATTTTTAGAAATATGAAATATTAGTACCTAAAATAAAACTTGTAATTTTAGCACAAATATCCCTAGAATCTACCTTAAACTATACCTTACACGAGAATACCCGAAGTATTGTTTATGAAAAGCATATGTAGCTGGAGTATCAAGATCACCTTCAGTAAAGCTCACTTAAGGTTGACTTTGAGAATTGTTTATGAATACGACCCTAAGTGGTAAGGAGCGTGAAGGTAATTTAACGAGGATGAATAAGCGTACGTGTGCAGAAACCATAAAAGGCCGGGATCGTCCACATTGAGACAGGATTTTCAATAAGAGGCAGACCAAACACTCATTAAAATTAATCAATATGAACATCAACGCTAGTTTATAAAATTCTAATCAGGAAGTGATGATAACTTAAACGACATATGAATTTTAGAAGATAAAATAATTAAAGCACTTATAGATACACGAGCTAAAGCATCGCAGATTTCTGAATATTTTATTAAAAGTAATATGCAACAATTAAAAAATAAATTGATGACCGTGAAGAAATGTAACTTGGTAGCACCGTACAATAGAATTTTTGCCAGTATGAATAGTATGGCGATTTGGAAATGTGGGTTAGAGAATATAAAGTTTGAACATCTATCTATGATTGTCCCTAGATTAAAGATGGATGCTATTTTTGAGATAAATTTGATAGATGAGTTGATATTGCGAATATATACAGGGAATAAGATGATTATGTCAGGCGGAGTATATTAAGTGGCTTGATGAAGTAAATATTGAAGTCGGGAATTGCTGTATTAATCTTAATCAGTAGAA
Source organism: Platerodrilus igneus (assembly GCA_036346225.1). Taxonomy (NCBI): domain Eukaryota; kingdom Metazoa; phylum Arthropoda; class Insecta; order Coleoptera; family Lycidae; genus Platerodrilus; species Platerodrilus igneus. Next base: position 4,923,629 of record JARFIW010001134.1, on the reverse strand, counting down.
GGTAGTAAATGACGTAGAAGTGAAGCAATTTATTGAGAATCTTGGTGATGTTTAAGATGAAGTAGAATCATCCTTAAATAAATATTCAGTGTTATTAAACAGAGAGTGAAAACGACTACAGGTTACGAAAATAGATTAGAAATTGTTAATGAGGAAACTTTTAAAGCAAAAGTTTATCGGATTTCAGAAGCAGTTGAAATTGCGAAAAGGTTGAATGATGGTTTCAAAGAGAACTTAAATGTTTACTTTGTGAATCATTTAGTTATAATAAGGAAAAGCAATGGTAGTATGATATTATGTTTGCATGTTAGAAAAATAAATATGCGAAATAAAAATAATAAACAATATAATTTTCCAACGTCAATGAATAGCATTTTGGCGAAGTTAGGCAACAAGAGAGTTTTTTCGAAAATAAATTTCAAGCATTCATTTTTAGCAAGCATGCATACAGGAGTTTCCAATTAAAAGTTGTCCCTTTTGGTTTTGCTTTAAACACTATAGCATTAGTCAAGGCTATTCAGTACCGGATGGGTCCATATAAAAAGTTTGTATCTAATATTTGATTGACATTTTGATATTTAATAATGGCTTACAGCAGCATTTTGTAAATTTGGTGTATGTAAAAAGAATTTTATTGAAATTAAATCTAATTTTGACGAGACTGTTAGTATGTGGAAATTTAGAAGTTGATTGAAAAACGTAATGAAATATTTCAAGTAATAAAGTATATATGGGGGGGATTGATTATTAAATTTAAGGATAATATAAAAGAAGCGAATTTAGAATTATTTAATAGGAAAACTATAATAAGTAGAAAGTTATGTGTGTGTACTACAGGTTTAATATTATAAGCTGTTTGTAGTAAGTATCTAAAAATATAAATAAAAAATTGTACATCCGTGTAAAAGCTATGACGCTCAACGTAAACATAGTGGGATTAATTTTAAATTTTGTATTTTAATTTGGGGGAAAATGATGTGATTAAAGGTTATAGCAGGGTCATATTATATGATGTGATAAACCCCTTACCTTTGATAGAAGTAGAGGGTGATGGAGGGGGTGGAGAGATGTGGAGGAATGTGGCGGGTTGTGGAAATGGGTGGAAGGATGTGATGGGATGTGGAGGTGGATGGAGGGATGTGGAGTGATGTGGAGGTAGTGGAGTGAAGTGGAGGCGGGTGGAGAGATGTGGAATTTGTGGTGGATCTAGAACAGACCACCTCCCTCTACTCATGATATTATCTGTGTTCCTTATTTAACGATAGGAAAAAACAATAGGCTGATCGTAAAATGTGGATTAGAGCGGCTGCCACACCCACGCGGTATTACTGAGATAAACAGTAATTATTTGGTAGACAGCCTGCCAATATCTGTTGAACTAAACGATAAGCAGAGTTAATTATTAATTTAAATTGTTAATATGAGACGTATATTATATTGTTCCATTTGTAGTTTCCGTGTAATGTATTGCGTCCTCTGTTCAGACAAGCAATTAACTATGACTTTTGCCAAAAGTCAAAAATGGCGCCCATTTTCCCCGTTCTAATCTCTATGGTGTACTAACTGCATATTTAATTAAAATTCTTAGCTTTTTCCAAATTAAAGAAAAATAATTAGTTCTGTTTGAAAATTATATTTCAATGTTACATCACATTTGATTTACTTAAAGTGGTTGTTATCTAGGCTAAGCTCAAAACAACAAGTGTTTTATGTTCTCTTAAATAAACTATTTATAATTTTCTATCCAGGTGATCGTCTACTAACTCATTTTATCACATCTATTGAAAAAAAATTCGGTACTTAGTGTATTTAATCATTAGTGTTTTTCTTTGTTTATAAAAATATGCAGTGTAATTGCATTTGTTTAAAAACAAGGTCATTAAATTATCCATATCTTAATAAGCAGGTCAGTAGTTGTTTACTTCTAATATAAGTTTGCTTTTTTATCTACAAAAACGCGAATAATACTTCAACTTCAAAACTTAAAGCCTGTCAGGATTTATAGTACTGACTTTTACCTAAAGATTTTTAAAGTATTTTTAGCTTGAAAAATCTTTTATCTACTTAACTTCCACTAACTTAATTACTTTTCTAAATCTGTCCAATCACGTATTTTTGTCAAGTGTTTTAATCTTGCCTTTTTATGAAAAAAATATTTCTACTTTCATTTTGAAAGATTAAGTAATTATGTCTATAATTCCTGTACTAAGTACTGCTTGTACTATTCTGTGTTTATTTTATCTTGCATACTATGTTAACTATCAGGTATTGCCTACATGTAAAGTCAGACGAAACCATTTTTGAGTTTCTGAAATTAAACGTGAAACCAAAGCATTCCTTATCTAATGCAATTAAAAAGGTTTCTGCAAAATTAGCGCTAAATTTATCTTATTCAGATACCTCGTGTAGTTTCTTTATAAATTTATGAGTACAAGTGCCGGTGCTAAACCTCAGGGACGGCGGTATAATAAGGATTCAAAACCTTCTCTTTTATTTCCAAAGATTAGTAAACAATAGTATCCCGTGTCTAGCTTTACGTGAATATATCCTGTCTTCTCAATCGTAATCTAAATTAAACTTTTATTTTTGACTTTATTTTATGTTATATAAATATGCCATACCATTAGCTCTAAATCAATTCAAACGTTTTTCTTTTCCCGATACATCATTGATCGCAAAAATTTTTAGTTCTCTCGTCCCTATTTTTTATAAATTTGGCACTAAACTTAAATATTTTTATTTTTTTTAATGTTAATTTTTTGTACAACTTGTTACGTTCTTTTTCCGCCGATGAATTTAAACCGTACCCTTTTAGTTAATTGTTCATTCACACAGATTCTGCTTTCTAATACTCAAACAACATCCTATATATTTTGCCTTCCTACAATAAGTACGCTGAACAATAATTTTCATTTTAAACTTATTTACTTCGAAACGAAAATCTCTTCTACAATCGAATAGTCGGTCTCTTGTTTTAGGTGTCCGCTGGCTTGATACCTATTCCTATAGAGCGTAATTAATTTTGATACTATTCCAACCTAAAGATTCGTTGACATATTAGGACGTACTTATTTGATAAAGCGTGTTTCCAGTTTCTAATCACCTTTTGGTATGTTTGATAACGCCGGCATGGATATGAATAGGTGCTATTAAACGAATTAATATTCATTTTTATTTTCTGCATACGATCCAAATATAATTGTCGTTCCCGTTCTGTATAAAATTTTTGTGCACACGCTGTGTGCTTCCTCCGGTAGACACGACAGTTTCTTGAATTGCCGCTCCTTGTCAAATGGAAGGTCTCAGGTCGATCTGTCTCGCTCCGGCCCTAAGGAAGGTGTGATAGATCCAACATTGTAAGTACACGGGTGAGTGTTCTATTCCCTGCTTGTGTTGCGACCCTGTTTACTTAGACTTTGCTATTTGGGCTCATGCATGCCTCGCAATAATTTGTATATACGAAAATAATTATTTTAGGTTAGGGGACATGTGTTACTAATATTGTATTCTTCAATGATTTCCTTTTTTTCTAGCAATTTTATATATTTAATTATGCTTACGATGGTAATTTAGAACCGTTGTTTTGAAGGTGAAATTTGTGTTAATTAAGATATTGTAGTGATAATTTTATATATTTAATCTTTGTGCGTACGATGGTAATTTGGAGCTGTGGTTTTTAAAGTAGTAATTTTTTTTAGTTGATAATACAGATTAGTAGTGACCTAAAAACTGCAGCTCGCCATTTTAAAAACGTGATTTTTTGTTTGGGTTTTTTTCTGCTATCTGTACAACTGTAGTTATTGATTTTTTGTTTTTGGGTATACTACGCTTTTATGTCTCTCCAAAATGTCATTTAGGGTAACTATATGTATTAATAAGCACTGCTAATTTCTTTTCTTTGTCTCAGGCCTTCCCTTTATGTTTGGTAATTATAAAACCCCGCCTACTTGCCGATTGAGCCCGGTCATTCTTGTAGTGTCTTTCCAGCTACGTCGATGTACGTAGCAAACTAGATCCTTTAGATTAACACACGATACATAGTTTTAAAGATACTACTATCGCTGAATAAGGGGTGAGGTATTTTGTTTTCAAAGATTGCTCCAACTTACCTCTGTTTCCGTAGCAAGTTGATTAGTGAAGTGCACATGAAAGACGTTGAAATCCTTTTGGTGGCACTATTTCTACTATTGGATCAGCATGAGATGTTCTTTTCAAAACCAAACATTTCCGAGCCCAACATTTACCAGGTCGAAGTTATTTTCTTAGTGTTACTGCTTACTTGTCCGTTATTTGCTCAAAGTCGATGTAGCTTTAAACACCCTAAACATTTTGATTGCCTCTTCTATCCTCTGTCGAGTCTATAATGACCTCCCCTTATATTATCCTCCTTCAAATATAGTGCTGATAATACCTCCAACATTTGCTTTTCACACAAACTCTATTTTTATTTAATTAAATAAATTATTTTATTTAAGAACACAAAGCTATTCTTTTAATGACGTGCTAAACCACAGACAAGTACGAACTAGTCATGTTGCGTAATTGGATTGCTGGTGGTTATAGCATCGACAAACTTATTTTATCTTTTTTCTAAACAGTATAGAACCTTGATTGAATCAATAGATTGTTTTAGGGATATGTAAAATTCCAGCATACGTTTAGTCATCCATTAGGTGTTGATAAAACTCCTAGTGATTTGATCAAACAACCAGTTTAATCATAACTTTGCGACATATACATACGTTAACACGAGATAAGTGAGTATGTGCTACGTTTTTACGTAGAGCTCAACGAAGTTCACAGGATAATTAGCTATTATGTTGCACGTGGAAAGGTTCAAAGTGTACATTTTATGTTTGGTGCATGGATTGTTGAAAAATGATTACAATTACAAGTTTGCAAAGTTGTGCTTTATTGATGTCAAGTTGATCATAATTTATTTTTCAGCATACTGTGGCCAAATGGGACAATCTCTAAACTTCCGCGTCATATAATACAGCCTACTGTATTTATTAATACATGAAAAATTACCATACCATTTAAAAGCATCAGCAGAATCAGCGTGGTGGATATACATGGAGAGCTATTTTAGTACGTGGAGTATTAGACACATTTGTAAGCAGTAATCTCTATAGACAAAGTTGGACATGCTTCCCGAGGTTTTACCTGGAATTTTTATGCATATGTACAACTATGATGAACTTCATTTCCAGCACGATGGAGCTCCTGTTCATTGTGCTAGGTAAGTTCTATTGTACCTCCATAAAGTTTTCAAAACGATGACTGGGCGGCGTACAAATATTGCACTTCTTCCGCGTTTCCTTGATCTCACGCAGTCTATTTAATTGTAACAAACTTGTTTAACTGTTTTTTATCGTTCAGATATAAAAACCTGCTTACTCGCAAATCCAGAAAAATCTTAAGGTACTGATGACAGTCCATGACAATGTACTGAGATACCGCCACCAGCAAAGCTGATGACAAGTTAAGCACTAACTGTCCTTACTGCACAGTTTAGCCTTACCGCAACGATTAACCTTTATCACTAAGTTCTATTATGCAAATATGTATCCACTAACACTTGATTTATATCCGCATTAAACGTATTTCATAATCGCGACTTCACACTTTGGTAGAAATTGATCAATCTTCGTCCTGTGTGATTTGTAATAACTAATCTATAAAGCCTCTACAATTTTCTAGAAAATACCAGAAGTTTTCCAAGTAATTCTCTTTTGCAAGCCTTAAGTGAACCTTTGTGACTGACAATCCATTGTCGTTTAAATGGCATTCGCCTTTCGATTCTAGGTCCTGTGACTTGTGTGTAACATCATAATGTAGGTTTTTGTTAAAGACAAGGTGCTTGTATTCGAAGAAAACACAAACTAATGAGAAGTCTTCCGAAAAACGTGATACGAATACAAAGCTGTATCACAGTGTCTTTCAGGATGTTTTGAGAGTATTAATCAAGGAGAAAAATACCTGGAACGTAAAAGGAAATAAAATTATCGTTTTTAGTTGTAAAATAAATTATCTATGTTAATTTAGATAAGTGTGAATTTATTTTCGGCCACCATGAATAATAACCTTTATTAGTTATACAAGGTTAATTTGAGTATCTCAAAAAAGTGCGTTATTTTTTTTAAATCTGCTATTTATATATTTGTATTAAAACAATTGTGTAAGAAGTCAGGACTCCCATCAAACCAAAGATCATTCTTGAATCTACCCTAAAGAAACCAGCTGCGCTAAAATACGGATATCTGTGAGTTGCTTGTTGTGATAATAAAATCAGTTCGTTTCTAATTGACTCGCCATTAAGGTTGTTCACATGTGAAATATTAAGCAAAAGAGCATCGCAAATGGAAGCGGTACGCCGAGCTTCCTTGGTAGTCGAGTCGCATACTTTTGCGATACTTGCACCCATCACCTAAAACAGAAATATATTTAGAGTCACATTCATTTAAACAATTTTTTTTAAATTGTACAGATATAGATGACACCAAGTGTTGAATTTTAATGAAGATTTAATTTCTTTTTCTTATTAGGTATGAATTTGTTCACAGTCAATTTCTGATTGAAATACTAATTACTCCGACTTTGCTTTATTTTATGATCTCTATGATGTAGCTAGCAATGACGCGCGAACGTTAAAATCGTGACTCGGTGTAAACTCGCAGGTAATAAGTTGTGTGCGTGTAGTTTAAAAACACGCCCGAACTTTAATAGATGGACGGTACAAGATGAAAATTTAGCCATCATGCAGATGGATTGCGTTAAAGTTTCTTATAATACTTCAGTTTATGCAGGTTTTTCAATTTTGGATTTTTCTAATACTCTAATGTATGAGTTCCATTACGATAAGATGAAACCTCTGTATGACTATAAACTTTAGCTTTTGTACACGGACACAGACTCAATGATATATAGTATCAAAGCTTTTAATCTTTATAGTGATATAATTGCTAATTTAGATCATTCTGATACGAGTAACTGTGCTTCAGACAAGAAATACAATCTCTCCCTAATGAACAAAAAGTACCCGAAAAATTTAAAGACGAGCTTAATAGTGCGTTTGTGCTGAAATTTGCTAATCCTTATTGTATTTTAAGTGAGAACGATATAGTAAAGAAAACTAAGAGAGTCAGTCGGAGTGTAATGGCGAGTATTAGTGTAAATAACTTTAGAGATGTGGTTGTTAACAATAGTAAAGCAGTAGAGGAAAATCAGGCAAGCCACCACCACATTTCCTCCAGAATCCCACATTTCCTCACACATCTGGACCAAATTTACATGTAAATTCGCACTATAAAGTCTTATTTTTTAAGAATCTCCACCTGCTCTCTCCCTGTGGAACTCCTTGTGGAATTTTTTACCCCAACCATTTTCATTACGTCACACCCGCATTCTTTCCACCCGCGAGATAAATCTTTCTCCACATTTCCACCCACGAGATAAACCTATCTTGTTTGGTATCAATTAATATTAGATTTTTCTCAGCTACCCGAATTTCTAGGAATTTTTCAGATTGCATCATCCCCAAGGGAGCTACCCTCATTTTAAGATTTCTTACCTGTAGCGACTTTTGAGCGTTCTTATAAATTTTTTTATACATGCGATACATCTTGTTAGTCTAAAATTTTGAATTCAAATCTGTAAACAGATTTGAAATCGGACCATGCCCTGCAAAGTTATACCCCTTTAAAGTCCTGATCTTCTAAATTTTGCTCTTTGCTTTATAAGCAAACCTAACAAATAGTTTTCTTCGTCTATCCATTGCATCTTTCGAGATAAACCTATCTTGTTTGGTATTAATCAATATTAGAATTTTCTCAGCTACCCAAATCTCTAGGAATTTTCAGATTGCACCATCCCCAAGGAGCTACCCTAATTTTAAGATTTCTTACCTGTAGCGACTTTTGAGCGTTCTTATAATTTTCTTAGTCATGCAATACATCTTGTTAGCTTAGAATTTTATTGCAGAATCTGTAAACAGATTTAAAATCGGACTACTCCTTACAAAGTTACACTTTAAGCTCTCAAACCTCTAAATTTCGCCTTTGCTTTATAAGCAAAACTAACAAATAGTTTTCCTCGTCTAGCCAATGCATCTTTCGAGATAAACCTACCTTGTTTGGTATCAATTAATATTAGATTTTCTCAGCTACCCGAATCTTTTATTTCTAATTTTCAGATCTCCGCGGCTAGCTCTTTTCAACGTCTTAAAACCGGTTGTAGAAATTGTTTTGTGAACCTTAGAATTTTGGTGTTGAAAATAAAAACTAAACATATTAAATAAAATTTATTGATAAAATAGCCGCCACTGAACACCTTATCCATCTAACGTATTGATTTTTAAATAATATTAACAAAACGCTAGTTCGCAGGATCTGAAATTTGTGTAAACAAGGATGAACTCCATTCAACGGTACATCAACTACTTATTTTCTCTTTAGGAATATACACCAGAAACTTGTATGCTTTTAATTAATTAAAAGCAGAAAGTTTTAATCCGGAAACGCTACTGTAAAATATATAGAGCAAATAAATTATTCCTGAATGTGTTTTCAATTGCAATAACTGACTATACAATCACAATTTAAATTACACTTTATTTAACTAAGTTACTTTAAACAAGAAATTACCGCATCCAAAATTCCAATGCATGCTTAACAATAATGTAGAAATGGCAGGTCGACTTTTGATGTCCAATGTAATGTGTTTTAAATATCTAAAAAGAAAGCGCATTTTGCTGGTATGAAATCTATGGAATTTCTCCTGTAATGAAAGAAGAATGCATTCGTAATTGAAAATGCGTGCTACAACTTTCGCTAGATACCAGCCATGTATGTTAATTAGAAATTTTGTGTATGACATCATTAACTACCTAAATTCCAGAATTAACAAAAATGTAATAAACCAGATTAAGTACTGTTCAATAATAATCAGAGTGAAAGTAAATGGGTCTTATTACCTAAATTACCTTACGTGAGGTGGTAGAAGCATTATAACGCAAATTCCGGAAACTCGTAATCCAACAAATATTCTAGATTTCTTAACGAACATTTGAATGCTGTTTTATAATTTCTTTTCTTGGACTTTCTATTAATTATGTTGAGAATATGTTTCAATGACGCGCATTTCAAATCGAGATATAATTGTTTGTAGATTACCAATAACACGAGGCGCTGAAAAGTGCGTATTTACGGAAAATACAAACCTCATTTAGTAGTATAATTAACGGAGCTTAACAGTGGACGATGTTACACCACGACATTAAATGGCGTGCTTGAATATTTTCTTTGAAACAATCGAAGATTGCCGAAGACACTCGAAGAGTGCACAAACGCGGTCACTAAACCACAATTAATAATCGCCTTTATAGGTTTAACATTTTACCATTACCAATGACTTTAATTTCTTATTGGAGAATCCTTATTCTCCACGCACTGTTGCGTAGCTGGATGCCCACCCCTTTTGGGAATATATGCTCGTTATAGGTTGTAAGACCCTCGGTTTTACTTAACTACACTTTGTGAGATCCCTTTAATCTTTTTAATCGTGTCCTTCTCGCGCACAATACAGTAGGACTTAGCCTTACTACCTACAGATTCTAACACCAAGTCACCGTAAACTCGTCTTTAAATTTCCCCCACAACTTTTTGTTAACATGCGGTATATTGTGTTTATTATTTCCGCGTACACCACTTTAAACCTAAAAAATAAAAACAGGATAGTTTAATACGTCTATTAATAATTTATGGTAATGTTGGCGATACAAATATGTAAAACAAACTTTATCAAGAAATATGTTTTAATAGAATACATACATGTATTGATAACATCTATAAACCGCTGTGGTAACCAGAGTCTGGCGAATCTGGGATAGCCAAATCTCTAAACATTTGCGCAAGCGATTGCCTTGCAGTTGCATCTTTTAAGTACTGAATGAAACATTTAATAAGTTCCAACACTGTCAAGTAATTTAAATTGCTGCAATCATTAGACAGAGAAATACTGGCACTGCTCTCTCCCTCTAATAACGTTTGAACCCTTTCTTCCTCCGTCGTATTTCCACATACTTTTTATATCACCAACAAATTTTCGTAAAATTCTGGAAAGTTTCTACACCTTAACTCAACCATTTTAAAACAGATCAATTCTCGCAAATTTAATAGCTTGATGCACTCGTACGCAGGTAGGACAATAACATTCCCATCTTTCGTAATCTTCATATTATATAAATTCTCTTTCAAAATTGTTCTAAAACCATATACTTCTATTAAAGGCTGTGCTCAGCTGCAATTTGAAATCTTGATCCAATTGTATGTCAACAACATCGTTTCCAGTAGTCAGATCATTTAATCGTACTTGTTTTGAGTCTTGAGCAAATTGGCGAATTTGAAATTCCACTTGAAAAGTACACAATTTCTTCCAATCGAAGTAAGAGAATGTTATCGTAGAATCAGCACACATACCACTACAGCAAATCACTTGGATGACAGGTTGAAGACCACCATATAAATCAAAACCAACTTCTAATATATGGTGGTGATAATTTGGAAGGAAATTCGCCTAACCTATAGGTTGACTTACCAACCAGTTGGTTGATATTTAATTGTGGTACTCGCACATCACTTGTAACGTCAACACAAGAAAAATCCATCTTTAATTTATAATTTTAATCAAACTCGATGATACTTTGACGACTAATGCACTGGAACATGGCTCTCGCCTTTTATGCCGATGGTCGAGCGTGCGCAGCTCCTTATTATATTAGTTGGCGTTATATGCAAGTCTTGACTGGAAAAGTGACGTCTATAATTGTTTTATAGTGGGTTTTACCTGTATGTATTTAACCACCAACGCCATTTTTAGAATTATTAAACAAAATTACTCTTAGCAGTATTTTTAATATACCATCGTGTAAGATTTCAATTATTATTATGTTTTTTCCTCAGGTTTTCAAATCCCTCGGAATTTTTTCCAAATCGAATGACACCTTACTGATTTGCAGAATAACCTTTGCAAGCACCGTATATAATTCATCTTTAATCTATTTCTAAACCGTATCGCTCTGTCTTTTGAGATAAATCCTGGTGTGTCCCACAATCGACTTCCTTTCCACCCCAAACACGTTGACACTGATGTTGTTTAATTCCTCGAACCGGGGTATATCCTTTATGGATATCGGAACTGCAGTCCTGTCAAATTGAGAATGGTGCTGTAATGGGGTAGCTACCGACCCTTTGCGGATTGTGAGCACTGAGTAGGCGCAGCTATCACGCACCAGGCAAAGCATGCGTTGTCGTCATTTTGTATATTAATAACAGCTCTGGTGTTTCGAACCCATTTGGGAGCTCGATGTATGAGGATCCACGCAAAGGGTTGTACTTGTTTACATTAATCTCCAAGTACAACGCCTGTTTCAGAGTCCATCCTAAAATTTAAAAATTAGAAAAATAAATTATTGTAGAAACTAACCAGAATCTCGTTCTTGGAACTCCTCTGACTTAGCTGACATCCTCTCCACAAAGGAATTGTAGATCTCCTAGGTTACTGGAGGAGGTGAGCACAACATTTCGAGTGTTGAAAGATTTAACATCCTCTACACTGTCCATCTTAATGTAGCCACTAATTAGGTAGTTTACTTTTAAATTAGGAGAAACCCAGCGTCGTTTAACCTTGAGTAACATTTCATACCAGTCTATTCACGTCGGTGAAAATCAATTAACTTCTTGCTTACGCGCTACATCTATAATTATCGGATGTATCAAACGAGAACAAAGTTAGACGGGGTAAATATTTGTACATATTTTCGAAATTGTGAAATTGGAATAGTCTGCATTTGCATTTTGATAAGTAAACATCGTAATAAAATGAGCGGGAAAGAATTATATCCTTAGATGCTATAAAAATTTTAGAAGAAGTTGTCAAGGAGATGAAAACAAGTTTATCAAACAATTCAACTAGCCAACATTTGAATGGTATGTCTAATGAATCTCTGGTAAATACTAAAATAGTGCAAGATAAACCTACACATGATAATGTTGATGCGAAAGATCAGAACATAGACTCCAAGTCAGACGTTTCAAAAAGAAAGAGACAACAAATCGTATACTAAAGAGGATTTAAATAAAGCCCTTGACGAAATAAACAAAGGATGGATTACTGGTTCAGAAGCATCCGAAATCTACAATGTTCAGAAACTCAGATCAAACGAAAGTGCAAAATTTGGATATGTATACTACACATTTGCCAATTAAAAGGAGGAAAAAGTGACTTTTTGTGTGTGTGTGTGTGTGTGTGTGTATTAGTTTTAATGAATAAAAATATATTCTATGTGAAGTGTACATGTTAAGTATTTGAATTGTAATATAAATATTGTTTCAAACGTTTTGGTTTTATTTATATATAATGGTTGTTAGGATACAATTACTCGGAAGCAAGCAGAATTTGGTTTATGTAATATCATAGAAGTTGAAAAAAACAAAAACTAAAGGTATGTTTCAAACACGTAGTTGTAGTCACTATTTTAAATGTAGCGCTCTTTGTTATAATTCTTTTCATAATTACTTAGATATCCATTTCAGTTACGTGGACATTTGAAAATTAAACAATACCAATGCTTTATATTTAAAACATAAACAAGCTAATATATACAAAATAATTTCTAAACATCATTCATTTCTTATGATAACAGTTGTGGTGGTTTTTTATTTTAAAACTTACAATTTAGTATATATTCCATTTGAATATCTGCCAACAGTTTTATAAACCCATCTCCTCGATTATTTCCATAAAATCATCCAGATCTCGGCAGATAACACTGCAGTACAGTGCTGTGCTTCCTCATGTATGACAAAGACATTTTCTCATCTATCATTGCATTGTTCTGCTTTTTATACGTACATCAACAATATGCGAACAGTCTTCATATAACCTCTTACAGTGCGGCACGAAGCATAATATTGTCTCAAATCATTACAATCAACAAATGCTGCGACTTTACGCGAACAGTCCTTTTGATATAAACGTTATTATTTTACATACTTTTTGCACACCAATTTCTACGCACGAAGCAACAGTAGAATGTATTCTATGACAAAATCATTACATTTCTTAACAAAATGCTAAGGACTTTAAAATTATAACTCTTGTTAGATCTAGCCTCCGGATAAACGTTATTATTTTTAGGTTGTGTCACTGTTTCTGAATCAACTTCTACACTTTTCTCCAACTATGCGTATCAATTTGTTATACTTGCTCCATAACAAACTTGTATATATTTTCATTCGTCTCTATATAAGCGTCCGATAATAAAGATTGTACAGTCGTCGTCAACTGGTAACAATCTTTTAAAAAACTAGTCTTTGTTTTCAAGTAACGACTTGTTGTACGTAATTCTTCACTATTGTGACTAGTCGAATCGGTAATTTGCAGGGATCAATCAATTGTTTGCTCGATTTGTAGAGATGTAGCATCCTTTTGTATACCGAGTTCTTTCATACAGGTCCTGCGAATGAAGCGTTTATTTACAAGATCATAAGACGTTCGTCATCACGATCTCGGAAAACTAACTTTTTTCATAATCGAAATATTTATATCTCGTCGAATATTCTTCACTATATCGACCATTATCCAAATCAAAATGCAACAGTAAACCATTTTTTGAGTCATAACCACTGTAACACCATTTCTAAATTTCCACAACCACATGAACCATATGATGAAAAGACCATATCCGAGATTGGTTTCATCACAGCGACCCATAATGACCACATGGCGATCTCTGACCATCATGAAGGCACCAGCGACCAGTTTGACATACCATAGACCACATGACCATTACATGACCACATGACCGAACGAGACCACATGATGATTTTACGCTCGTTTGAGTTTTCATCGAAATATAATTGAACTTTTTGTGTATCTCACACCAGCACTAATGATTTTCATCACCAATTGCTTCTTTTAATGGTGCAAAAGCGTTTCAACCAATTTCTATTTCGGTTGATACAAACCTTCGAAAATCACATTTTGAAATCTAAGACCGTTATTAGATATTAATCGTTGGTCTTAATGAACTATGAGCTCATTAAAAGGACCAATTTTACCACACGGTTTTATGAGAAAACCATTAAAAAGCAATTAGGTCATATGGTCATGTGGTGCGGTCATGTGGTCATGTGGTCATATGGGTCATGTGGTCTTCGTGGTCATATGGTCATATGGTCATTGGTCATATGGGTGGTCATTATATGTGGTCAGGTGTGGTCAGGTCATGGTCATCATGGTCATGTCTGGTCATATGTAATAGATGGTCATGTGGTGGTCACATGGTGGTCATGTGGTTATGGAGCAGTGAGATTAAATTTGGTATATAAGGAAGTAGTTTTGCAGATTAGTTATAGTAAGACATTTTTCGAAAGATGTCACAGCAATCAGTGGTGCTCCAAACATATTACAAAAGCAGAGGATATCCTGGATGGCTGAGTTTACGCTGCATAATAATATACCATATACCGTTATGCAGATGAAATGGTTGCAGACCATATGAAATTACATAATTCCAACGATGCATCCAGAGATGTTATACCAGAAGTTAAAATACCTATAGAATTATGATAACTTTGCTATTGCTAATGCAAAAGAGGATGGTAAACATGGTCCTTTGTTCCGTCTAACATACGAGCTATATTCGTGGGACCATCGAGTTGTGGGAAGACCAACGCTTTAATATCTCTGATCTTGCACGAGAACGGTCTTAGATTTCAAAATGTCTATGTATTTTCGAAGAGTTTGTATCAACCGAAATACGAATTGTTAAGAAACGTTTTACACCATTAAAAGAAGAAATTGGTTACCATGAGTTTGAAAATTGCGTGATTTGATCGAACCGGAGATACCAAAGAAGATTCAATTATGGTTTTCGATGATATACCTGCAAACGAGCAAAGTAAAATCACTCAGTTTTCTCGCTCGGTCGACATAAAGCACAGATTCGTTCTATCTATGTCAAACTTACGCTAGTGCCTTAAAACATAGACTCAGAGATAACGCCAATGTAATCGCATTATGGAAACAGGATGAAACCAATCGGACATATCTTTCGGATCATATAAGTGGTGACATGATATATCCGAAATTTAAAGAAATGTGTTTACAGTGTTGAAGGACTCAAAACATAATTTTATAACTGTTGTTAAAGATTTTGATTTGGATAATGGTCGATATGAAGAATTTCGACGAGTATATAAATATTTGATATTATTCAAAAAGTTAGTTCCCATCCAAAGTTTCATGATGACGGACGTTAACAATTTTATTGCAAATAAACGCAGTCTTCATCTTATGCAGGATGCTGTACGAAAAAGTTTGTAGCGTACAAAAAGGAGATGCTACATCTCAGCAAAAATTCAAAGAGGTGCACAAACAATTGATCGATCCACTGCAAAATACCGCTTCCCAGTTGCAATCGATCACCGAAAAATCCCATACCTACAACAAAGGTTAAAGTCGAAAACATGGACGTACCTATAAAGAAAATTAAGCAACTCGTTCCAGAAGAACCGTTCCATCTTTACTATGCGGATGTGTTAGCTAGAGACGAAGACGAAATATATACAAGTCGGTTATGGAGTAAAGTATAACCGTCAATTGATACGCATAGTTTAGGAAAAGTATGTAGGAAATTGATTTAGAAAACAGTGACACAACCTAAAATAATAACGTTTATCTAGAGACTAGAGGTCTAACAAGAGTTATAATTATTTTAAAGTCCTTAGCATTTTCTTAAGAAATGTAATGATTTTGTTCATAGAATACATTCCATACCGGTTGCTTCGTGCGTGCACACAAATCGGGTGCAATCGGTACATATCCGAATAGGAGTAGCTCATATAAAGGACTGTTCGCGTAGAAGTTATTATTTGTTGATTGTACGGTTTAAAGAGACAATATAATAAATATGTATAAAAACTTTGGAGAGGTTATTCGAAGATTTCGCAATGCTCTACGAGTAAAAGCAGAATGTGGGCAACGCTGATAGATGGAGAAAAATGTCTTATGTGTCAGTCATACGAGGAAGCAATACAGCACTGTACTGCAGTGTTATCATGCTCGAGGATCTGGATGATTTTATGGAAATAATCGAGGAGATGGGTTTATAAACTGTGATATTCAAATGGAATATATACTAAATTGTAAGTTTTAAAATAAAATTTAACCACCACAACTGTTATCATAAGAAATGAATGATGTGATTTAGAAATTATTTTTGTATATATTAGCTTGTTTATGTTTTAAAATATAAAGCATACATTGGTATTGTTTAATTTTTAAATGTCCACGTAACTGAAATGGATATCTAAGTAATTATGAAAAGAATTATAACAAAGAGCGCTACATTTAATTTTAATAGAAATGACTACAACTACGTGTTTCAAACATACCTTTTAGTTTTTTGTTTTTTTTCAACTTCTATGATATTACATAAACCAAAATTCTGCTACTGCTTCCGAGTAATTGTATCCTAACAATACCATTATATATAAATAAAACCAAAACGTTTGAAACAATATTTATATTACAATTCAAATACTTAACATGTACACTTCACATAGAAATATATTTTATTCATTAAACACACACACACACACACACACACACACACACACACACAAAAAGTCACTTTTTCCTCCTTTTAATTGGCAAATGTAGTATACATATCCAAATTTTGCACACGATTTTCGTTTGATCTGAGTTTCGTATAGAGTGTAGCTTTTGAACATTGTAGATTTCGGATGCTTCGAACCAGTAATCCATCCTTTGTTTATTTCGTCAAGGGCTTTATTTAAATCCTCTTTAGTATACGATTTAAGTTGTCTCTTCTTTTCTGTCAGAAACGTCTGACTTGAGTCTATGTTCTGATCTTTCGCATCAACATTATCATGTGTAGGTTTATCTTGCACTATTTTAGTATTTACCAGAGATTCATTAGACATACCATTCAAATGTTGGCTAGTTGAATTGTTTGATAAACTTGTTTTCATCTCCTTGACAACTTCTTCTAAAATTTTATAGCATCTAAGGATATAATTCTTCCCGCTCATTTTTATTACGATGTTTACTTATCAAATGCAAATGCAGACTATTCCAATTTCAATTTCGAAAAATATGTATAAATATTTACCCCGTCTAACTTTGTTCTCGTTTGATACATCCGATAATTATAGATGTAGCGCGTAAGCAAGAAGTTAATTGATTTTCACCGACGTGAATAGACTGGTATGAAATGTTACTCAAGGTTAAACGACGCTGGGTTTCTCCTAATTTAAAAGTAAACTACCTAATTAGTGGCTACATTAAGATGGACAGTGTAGAGGATGTTAAATCTTTCAACACTGAAATGTGTCACCTCCTCCAGTAACCTAGGGAGATCTACACCTTTGTGGAGAGGATGTCAGCTAAGTCAGAGGAGTTCCAAGAACGAGATTCTGGTTAGTTTCTACAATAATTTATTTTTCTAATTTTTAAATTTTAGGATGGACTCTGAAACAGGCGTTGTACTTGGAGATTAATGTAAACAAGTACAACCCTTTGCGTGGATCCTCATACATCGAGCTCCCCAAATGGGTTCGAAACACCAGAGCTGTTATTAATATACAAAATGACGACAACGCATGCTTTGCCTGGTGCGTGATAGCTGCGCTCTACCTCAGTGCTCACAATCCGCAAAGGGTCGGTAGCTACCCCATTACAGCACCATTCTCAATTTGACAGGACTGCAGTTCCCGATATCCATAAAGGATATACCCCGGTTCGAGGAATTAAACAACATCAGTGTCAACGTGTTTGGGGTGGAAAGGAAGTCGATTGTGGGACACACCAGGATTTATCTCAAAAGACAGAGCGATACGGTTTAGAAATAGATTAAAGATGAATTATATACGGTGCTTGCAAAAGGTTATTCTGCAAATCAGTAAGGTGTCATTCGATTTGGAAAAATTCCGAGGGATTTGAAACCTGAGGAAAACATAATAATAATTGAAATCTTACACGATGGTATATTAAAATACTGCTAAGAGTAATTTTGTTTAATAATTCAAAATGGCGTTGGTGGTTAAATACAGGTAAACCCACTATAAAACAATTATAGACGTCACTTTTCCAGTCAAGACTTGCATATAACGCCAACTAATATAATAAGAGCTGCGCACGCTCGACCATCGGCATAAAAGGCGAGAGCTATGTTCCAGTGCATTAGTCGTCAAAGTATCATCGAGTTTGATTAAAATTATAAATTAAAGATGGATTTTTCTTGTGTTGACGTTACAAGTGATGTGCGAGTACCACAATTAAATATCAACCAACTGGTTGGTAAGTCAACCCATAGGTTAGGCGAATTTCCTTCAAATTATCACCACCATATATTAGAAGTTGGTTTTGATTTATATGGTGGTCTTCAACCTGTCATCCAAGTGATTTGCTGTAGTATGTGTGCTGATTCTACGATAACATTCTCTTACTTCGATTGGAAGAAATTGTGTACTTTTCAAGTGGAATTTCAAATTCGCCAATTTGCTCAAGACTCAAAACAAGTACGATTAAATGATCTGACTACTGGAAACGATGTTGTTGACATACAATTGGATCAAGATTTCAAATTGCAGCTGAGCACAGCCTTTAATAGAAGTATATGGTTTTGAACAATTTTGAAAAGAGAATTTATATAATATGAAGATTACGAAAGATGGAATGTTATTGTCTACCTCGTGTACGAGTGCATCAAGCTATTAAATTTGCGAGAATTGATCTGTTTTAAAATGGTTGAGTTAAGGTGTAGAAACTTTCCAGAATTTTACGAAAATTTGTTGGTGATATAAAAAGTATGTGGAAATACGACGGAGGAAGAAAGGGTTCAAACGTTATTAGAGGAGAGAGCAGTGCCAGTATTTCTCTGTCTAATGATTGCAGCAATTTAAATTACTTGACAGTGTTGGAACTTATTAAATGTTTCCCATTCAGTACTTAAAAGATGCAACTGCAAGGCAATCGCTTGCGCAAATGTTTAGAGATTTGGCTATCCCAGATTCGCCAGACTCTGGTTACCACAGCGGTTTATAGATGTTATCAATACATGTATGTATTCTATTAAAACATATTTCTTGATAAAGTTTGTTTTACATATTTGTATCGCCAACATTACCATAAATTATTAATAGACGTATTAAACTATCCTGTTTTTATTTTTAGGTTTAAAGTGGTGTACGCGGAAATAATAAACACAATATACCGCATGTTAACAAAAGTTGTGGGGAAATTTAAAGACGAGTTTAACGGTGACTTGGTGTTAGAATCTGTAGGTAGTAAGGCTAAGTCCTACTGTATTGTACGCGAGAAGGACACGATTAAAAGATTAAAGGGATCTCACAAAGTGTAGTTATAAAACCGAGGGTCTTACAACCTATAACGAGCATCCAACGCAACAGTGCAGTGCGAATAAGGATTCTCTCAATAAGAAATTAAAGTCATTGGTAATGGTAAAATGTTAAACCTATAAAGGCGATTATTAATTGTGGTTTAGTGACCGCGTTTGTGCACTCTTCGAGTGTCTTCGGCAATCTTCGATTGTTTCAAAAAAATATTCAAGCACGCCATTTAATGTCGTGGTGTAACATCGTCCACTGTTAAGCTCCGTTAATTATACTACTAAAACAATTATATCTCGATTTGAAATGCGTCATTGAAACATATTCTCAACATAATTAATAGAAAGTCCAAGAAAAGAAATTATAAAACAGCATTCAAATGTTCGTTAAGAAATCTAGAATATTTGATTATACTGATTATTATTGTAACATACTTAATCTGATTTATTACATTTGTTAATTCTGGAATTTAGTTAATGATGTCATACAAAATTTCTAATTAACATACATGCATGAAAGTTGTAGCACGCATTTTCAATTACGAATGCATTCTTCTTTCATTACAAATTGAAAACACATTCAGGAATAATTTGTTGCTCTATATTTTACAGTAGCGTTTCGGAAACTTTCTGCAATTAAAAGCATAATTTGGTGTATATTCCTAAAGAGAAAATAAGTAGTTGATGTACCGTTGAATGGAGTTCATCCTTGTTTACACAAATTTCAGATCCTGCGAACTAGCGTTTTGTTAATATTATTTAAAATAATACGTTAGATGATCCGGTGGCGACTGTTTATCAATAAATTTTATTATTTTCAACACCAAATTCTAAGGTTCAAAAAACAATTTCTTACAACCGGTTTTAAGGATTCGGGTAGCTGAGAAAATCTAATATTAATTGATACCAAACAAGGTAGGTTTATCTGAGGTTTGAGAGGTGTAACTTTGAGTAGTCCGATTTTAAATCTGTTTACAGATTCTGCAATAAAATTCTAAGCTAACAAGATGTATGACTAAGAAAAATTATAAGAACGCTCAAAAGTCGCTACAGGTAAGAAATCTTAAAATTAGGGTAGCTCCTTGGGGATGGTGCAATCTGAAAAATTCCTAGAGATTTGGGTAGCTGAGAAAATTCTAATATTGATTAATACCAAACAAGATAGGTTTATCTCGAAAGATGCAATGGATAGACGAAGAAAACTATTTGTTAGGTTTGCTTATAAAGCAAAGAGCAAAATTTAGAAGATCAGACTTTAAAGGGTATAACTTTGCAGGGCATGGTCCGATTTTAAATCTGTTTACAGATTTGAATTCTGTGTAAAATTTTAGACTAACAAGATGTATCGCATGTATAAAAATTTATAAGAACGCTCAAAAGTCGCTACAGGTAAGAAATCTTAAAATGAGGGTAGCTCCTTGGGGATGATGCAATCTGAAAATTCCTAGAAATTCGGGTAGCTGAGAAAATCTAATATTAATTGATACCAAACAAGATAGGTTTATCTCGTGGGTGGAAATGTGGAGAAAGATTTATCTCATGGGTGGAAAGAATGCGTGTGACGTAATGAAAATGGTTGGGGTAAAAATTCCACAAGGAGTTCCACAGGGAGAGAGCAGGTGAGATTCTTAAAAATAAGACTTTATAGTGTGAATTTACATGTAAATTTGGTCCAGATGTGTGAGGAAATGTGATTCTGGAGGAAATGTGGTGGTGGCTTGCCTGATTTTCCTCTACTTAAAGCACTCATGCATTCAATGTTGTGTATATGAAGTAAGAAGCATCAATTGTATACACAACCAATACACAATATTAGCTTGTCTGGGGATGATGACAAACAATTTGTCATCCCCAAAACTCTTTATACATACTCATAGGCGCATAAATATATCCATAATTTTAGTTTTTGAGTAATAGAAAGCTGGATGGTGAAATAGAAAGGGCAAATGTTGGAAGAAAACTGTCTGGAAGTATGTGGGCAGTCAACAGAAAAGGAGAATTGAGTACAAATGTAAAGCTTGCCATTTACAACAGTGTATTTGAGCTAACTGCTCTGTATGGATACAAAGCTTAGTTCTGGCAGAAGAAAGCATATTAGTCGTATAAAAGCTGCAGGAATGAGGTTCCTAAGAAGTGATGCCTAACAACATTTAGAGACAGAGTGCCAAAGGAATGGGCCAGAACAGAGTGTGAGGTGCAAGTGGCGCTTAAGAAGCTGAGCGAACGTAGCATGCTTAGATGGTTTGGATATATAGAAAGAATAAACGAGGATAGACCTACAACGTGCATATATGCTGCAAGGGGCAGAACGCGTAAAAGATGGTTGTATGTAGTAGATGAGGTTCTGAAAGAACGACCGGTAAGAAGTCTGAGAAATAAAAGAGCATGCCAAAAGCAATATATGAATGTTGCAGAGACAAAGGAAGTGTGTAGGGACCAAGGGATGTGGAGGAATACTGTGAATGGTGCTGAGAATAAAAGTAGCGTAGTAGTCCATACTGGAAACGATGTTGTTGACATACAATTGGATCAAGATTTCAAATTGCAGCTGAGCACAGCCTTTAATAGAAGTATATGGTTTTGAACAATTTTGAAAAGAGAATTTATATAATATGGAAGATTACGAAAGATGGGAATGTTATTGTCCTACCTACGTACGAGTGCATCAAGCTATTAAATTTGCGAGAATTGATCTGTTTTAAAATGGTTGAGTTAAGGTGTAGAAACTTTCCAGAATTTTACGAAAAATATGTTGGTGATATAAAAAGTATGTGGAAATACGACGGAGGAAGAAAGGGTTCAAACGTTATTAGAGGAGAGAGCAGTGCCAGTATTTCTCTGTCTAATGATTGCAGCAATTTAAATTACTTGACAGTGTTGGAACTTATTAAATGTTTCCCATTCAGTACTTAAAAGATGCAACTGCAAGGCAATCGCTTGCGCAAATGTTTAGAGATTTGGCTATCCCAGATTCGCCAGACTCTGGTTACCACAGCGGTTTATAGATGTTATCAATACATGTATGTATTCTATTAAAACATATTTCTTGATAAAGTTTGTTTTACATATTTGTATCGCCAACATTACCATAAATTATTAATAGACGTATTAAACTATCCTGTTTTTATTTTTTAGGTTTAAAGTGGTGTACGCGGAAATAATAAACACAATATACCGCATGTTAACAAAAAGTTGTGGGGAAATTTAAAGACGAGTTTTACGGTGACTTGGTGTTAGAATTGTAGGTAGTAAGGTTCCTACTGTATTGTGCGGAGAAGGACACGATTAAAAAGATTAAAGGGATCTCACAAAGTGTAGTTAAGTAAAACCGAGGGTCTTACAACCTATAACGAGCATATATTCCCAAAAGGGGTGGGCATCCAGCTACGCAACAGTGCGTGGGAGAATAAGGATTCTCTCCAATAAGAAATTAAAGTCATTGGTAATGGTAAAAATGTTAAACCTATAAAGGCGATTATTAATTGTGGTTTAGTGACCGCGTTTGTGCACTCTTCGAGTGTCTTCGGCAATCTTCGATTGTTTCCAAAGAAAATATTCAAGCACGCCATTTAATGTCGTGGTGTAACATCGTCCACTGTTAAGCTCCGTTAATTATACTACTAAATGAGGTTTGTATTTTCCGTAAATACGCACTTTTCAGCGCCTCGTGTTATTGGTAATCTACAAACAATTATATCTCGATTTGAAATGCGCGTCATTGAAACATATTCTCAACATAATTAATAGAAAGTCCAAGAAAAGAAATTATAAAACAGCATTCAAATGTTCGTTAAGAAATCTAGAATATTTGTTGGATTACGAGTTTCCGGAATTTGCGTTATAATGCTTCTACCGCCTCACGTAAGGTAATTTAGGTAATAAGACCCATTTACTTTCACTCTGATTATTATTGAACAGTACTTAATCTGGTTTATTACATTTTTGTTAATTCTGGAATTTAGGTAGTTAATGATGTCATACACAAAATTTCTAATTAACATACATGGCTGGTATCTAGCGAAAGTTGTAGCACGCATTTTCAATTACGAATGCATTCTTCTTTCATTACAGGAGAAATTCCATAGATTTCATACCAGCAAAATGCGCTTTCTTTTTAGATATTTAAAACACATTACATTGGACATCAAAAGTCGACCTTGCCATTTCTACATTATTGTTAAGCATGCATTGGAATTTTTGGATGCGGTAATTTCTTGTTTAAAGTAACTTAGTTAAATAAAGTGTAATTTAAATTGTGATTGTATAGTCAGTTATTGCAATTGAAAACACATTCAGGGAATAATTTATTTGCTCTATATATTTTACAGTAGCGTTTCGGACAAAACTTTCTGCTTTTAATTAATTAAAAGCATACAAGTTTCTGGTGTATATTCCTAAAGAGAAAATAAGTAGTTGATGTACCGTTGAATGGAGTTCATCCTTGTTTACACAAATTTCAGATCCTGCGAACTAGCGTTTTTGTTAATATTATTTAAAAAAATCAATACGTTAGATGGATAAGGTGTTCAGTGGCGGCTATTTTATCAATAAATTTTATTTAATATGTTTAGTTTTTATTTTCAACACCAAAATTCTAAGGTTCACAAAACAATTTCTACAACCGGTTTTAAGACGTTGAAAAAGAGCTAGCCGCGGAGATCTGAAAATTAGAAATAAAAAGATTCGGGTAGCTGAGAAAAATCTAATATTAATTGATACCAAACAAGGTAGGTTTATCTCGAAAGATGCATTGGCTAGACGAGGAAAACTATTTGTTAGTTTTGCTTATAAAGCAAAGGCGAAATTTAGAGGTTTGAGAGCTTAAAGTGTAACTTTGTAAGGAGTAGTCCGATTTTAAATCTGTTTACAGATTCTGCAATAAAATTCTAAGCTAACAAGATGTATTGCATGACTAAGAAAATTATAAGAACGCTCAAAAGTCGCTACAGGTAAGAAATCTTAAAATTAGGGTAGCTCCCTTGGGGATGGTGCAATCTGAAAAATTCCTAGAGATTTGGGTAGCTGAGAAAATTCTAATATTGATTAATACCAAACAAGATAGGTTTATCTCGAAAGATGCAATGGATAGACGAAGAAAACTATTTGTTAGGTTTGCTTATAAAGCAAAGAGCAAAATTTAGAAGATCAGGACTTTAAAGGGGTATAACTTTGCAGGGCATGGTCCGATTTTAAATCTGTTTACAGATTTGAATTCTGTGTAAAATTTTAGACTAACAAGATGTATCGCATGTATAAAAAAATTTATAAGAACGCTCAAAAGTCGCTACAGGTAAGAAATCTTAAAATGAGGGTAGCTCCCTTGGGGATGATGCAATCTGAAAAATTCCTAGAAATTCGGGTAGCTGAGAAAAATCTAATATTAATTGATACCAAACAAGATAGGTTTATCTCGTGGGTGGAAATGTGGAGAAAGATTTATCTCGCGGGTGGAAAGAATGCGGGTGTGACGTAATGAAAATGGTTGGGGTAAAAAATTCCACAAGGAGTTCCACAGGGAGAGAGCAGGTGGAGATTCTTAAAAAATAAGACTTTATAGTGCGAATTTACATGTAAATTTGGTCCAGATGTGTGAGGAAATGTGGGATTCTGGAGGAAATGTGGTGGTGGCTTGCCTGATTTTCCTCTACTTAAAGCACTCATGCATTCAATGTTGTGTATATGAAGTAAGAAGCATCAATTGTATACACAACCAATACACAATATTAGCTTGTCTGGGGATGATGACAAACAATTTGTCATCCCCAAAACTCTTTATACATACTCATAGGCGCATAAATATATCCATAATTTTTAGTTTTTGAGTAATAGAAAGCTGGATGGTGAAATAGAAAGGGCAAATGTTGGAAGAAAACTGTCTGGAAGTATGTGGGCAGTCAACAGAAAAGGAGAATTGAGTACAAATGTAAAGCTTGCCATTTACAACAGTGTATTTGAGCTAACTGCTCTGTATGGATACAAAGCTTAGTTCTGGCAGAAGAAAGCATATTAGTCGTATAAAAGCTGCAGGAATGAGGTTCCTAAGAAGTGATGCCTAACAACATTTAGAGACAGAGTGCCAAAGGAATGGGCCAGAACAGAGTGTGAGGTGCAAGTGGCGCTTGAAGCTGAGCGAACGTAGCATGCTTAGATGGTTTGGATATATAGAAAGAATAAACGAGGATAGACCTACAACGTGCATATATGCTGCAAGGGGCAGAACGCGTAAAAGATGGTTGTATGTAGTAGATGAGGTTCTGAAAGAACGACCGGTAAGAAGTCTGAGAAATAAAAGAGCATGCCAAAAGCAATATATGAATGTTGCAGAGACAAAGGAAGTGTGTAGGGACCAAGGGATGTGGAGGAATACTGTGAATGGTGCTGAGAATAAAAGTAGCGTAGTAGTCCATAGCTATACCCTGCATATCCCCCATAAAGAGCTACTAGGTTTGGTTACCCCGAAAGGGAATACCGTGTTTGGTGTAGTTGTAATTTTTATTTTACCTAGTTTTAATATTAGTTTATATTAGTTGTAAGTTTCTATACTCTACCTTCCCCAAACCTAGTTCCCTACCATTTTTGTCCAGGCGGGCAATGTGTTACCTCCACGTGATGTCTACTAGGCAACTACAATGTTCTTGTAGGCTAACAACACACTTCCTCATACCTTATTCTTCTTGTTGGCTATAATATCGCATTTTTACTTTTATGTTTTTAATACTTTTTCTATTTTTCAGATACAGGGTGAATGGTGGATTGCTCTGGTACGCAATTTTCAAATTTATAATTTCGTAATTCAACATGTAAAACTGCTGTATGTTATAAATAAATGTACTAAATTGTGTTATTTTTATTCTTAGGTTTAAGGTAGTAGCACCTACATTTACACCTCCACATCCCTCTACCTCCACCACATTAAAAGAAAGTTAGTCCTCCAGTTGTTCAGTTCAATAGCGTCTGTCGACCGATACAAATGTCTAGAGCGTACCTTTTTGAGAATTATGTGATTTAGTGGTGTTGGTTAATAACAATATATAGGGGTAAGTCTATTTAATATTTGGGGTTAGGTACTCCTAAATTAATCTCTAAAAATGGAATCTGTAGGCTGTTTCTTAATCATCCCGAAAATATCTCACATTTGATTAATATAGCATAGTCAGGCGCCATCACTATTTAAATTTATAAGGACAGTACTAAACAATTGCGTTTGGTGTTGATCATTTTGAAATTTTGTTAAAAATGATAGATCATTTCCGCGTACCCAGTACTCACTAGAGTGTTTATCGTTACTGATTATGTACTTACCAACACAAAAGCACTCCACATGGTTTGAAGAACAACAAATTTTATAGAAAATTCTGTATCTCCAAGTATCTCTTCTGTTGTTATAATAATAATGCCTACATCAAGAGCTTCCAAAGATCCAAGTAAAACAATACCAGATAAAAACAATAGTGACCATCCAAAATTTGAATTAAACAACTCGACTAAATCGTAAAGCTTTAAATAAATTTTTCTAAGTTTTCTTATTTGTTTCGCAGGAGATTCGTCGATATTGATAACAGACGGTACTATCAAATAACTAGCACTGAGGCACTTATTCGTTCTTAAGAAGTAAGTGCGTGTAACTTTTATATAATTGTACATTAATAGTACTAGAACAATATTGCAATAATGCACATAACACTGCCAGATAAAGTAAACATAAACATGTATAACAGGCTGTAATAACCAAACGTAGGAGCTGTAGATAATTAAAATAAAATAGTAACAATGTATAAATATAATATCGCTAGGAAATTTCCTTCTTGATACTATCGATTTAGGTTCTATAACAGCGTCTCCTAGTTTAGACAATGTTATCTGCAGGGCTCTAAAGTTATCAGCTGCATTGGTTAGGACCAACCGAAAAATCACAGTGTTTATAGAAAGCGCCATTATTAAATGGAATGCCAAATCTATGAAGTATGATGGGGTGAACTGCTGCCTAAGTTTAACAATTGCGTCAATAAGCACGATAATATTGAGGAATAAAATCAAAATGCTATAGCACTTATACAACGTTTTTCTAAATTTGCTGGTTCTCTGATAGTAAGGCAGCAGGCCCAGTATAC
The DNA here is from genome assembly GCA_036346225.1 of Platerodrilus igneus. Classification (NCBI taxonomy): domain Eukaryota; kingdom Metazoa; phylum Arthropoda; class Insecta; order Coleoptera; family Lycidae; genus Platerodrilus; species Platerodrilus igneus. The sequence goes on along the minus strand of JARFIW010001134.1, from coordinate 4,896,083 downwards.
ATGTAAGTTTGTACAAAACTGCAGCACTCTCTAAAGAAGAAATATTTTTCTTCAATGGTTTAGACATCATATACAACTTGAGTTGAGAGAAATTTGATAGGGGCAATACGGTTTGTACGTATGTACTAATTGATTGGGGTTTTCATAAAACAAACGAATATGGCAAGGCTATGTTGTTCTTGCAGTAGTTGCCTAGTAACCATTGAAACCTTTCAGGAATATTATATTTGCTTACATTAGCATACCGTGCAAAAAGTATAGAGTATTTTTTGTTTTAAACTAAAATGACGATTATCTTTTGTTAATTCTCAGTAAGTGCGCTGGTAGGATATACCGGACAGTTGTTGACACCCAATTATTATTGACGCACTTAACTACTGAATAAAATATTTAGTCTATAGTTGTATGTTCGATTTCTGCCTATGATTATTAGACAATTACACTATTTAAGGTTGCAGTGCTGAAATTACGTTTTTGTACGCGGCATCAATGCCTGTTGTATGTCGTTAAATCTATAACTTTATGTTAATTTGCTTGTTAATAGTCGATTTGTTAAGAGATGGTATCGGTTCCCGAACATTTAAAGAAGTCCAAAAATTTGGATGTTCTTATGATTGATTTATAGGGTAGGTAAAAATACCTTACTTACGAGAGACACTATTTATGTATTGAGAATAAAAAGAATAAACAAGTGAATTTGTAAAAAAATACTTTTATTGCTTTTCAAAATAATCGCCTTTAAGATCTATTTACTTTTGTATGCGATTGAACTACCCTTCAGAGCACTTTGTCGAGTCAGAAGATGGTCGCTCTAAAACATGCATTTTGAAGGCGTAAACCGTTTCGTCCGGCGATGAAGTTGTCCACGTAATTTATCTTTAATTACTGGAAACAAGAAGAAGTCATAGCGTGCCAATTCGGGGCTGTATGGCGGATGACCCATCAATTCGATCTTTGTGTCCAAATACTCGTTTGTTGCATGTGATGTGTGTGAGCTTGCATTGTCATGATGCAAAATGATTCGTCGGTTTGAATTGGTTTCTCTCACTTTATCGAAAACTTCAGACAAACAAATGGTCGTATACCACGCTAAATTAACGGTCTTTTGATTTTCGAAAACCACTGTTGCCACAGGACCCGTTTTCGTGAAGAAAAACTCCACTATTTTGTTACAGGCGGAAAAGCTACTAAGTATATATTTTTCATTAAAATTATAAAATGAGGGCGGCCTGTAAAACAAAAATTAAAGGGGGTCACCGGCACTAGCTAGCGGAAGGTCGTGGATCACATAGAGGGTTAAAATTTTGCAGAAAGGGCTAAATTAATATATATTATACTACAAAAAAATTGGCACTTACCTTTCATAAATATTGTGGCTTAATGACAATTACCAAGGGCGCCAGACAAGTCGAGAATGTCCAAATGTTCGTGCAAAACCTTGAGAGACTTGTCATCCCAAGGAGGACAATTGTTTCTTTTAATCAACTCTTAACTTTTTTTACTACTTATGCCACTTTCATGATAAAAAAACTATTGACTTAATCAACGGCAAACAAAACTATTTAATAAACAGAGCAATAAACGTGAACCTCTTACATTCAGAAATTCTTTGATTTTAATTTAGAAGTTTAGATTAAATGGGTGAATATGGAATTATGATAATTTTGCGTACATAAGTAAATTCCCAAACATTTTATATAAAAGAAAACTTATACTATAAATTTTACACTAAATTAATCCTACGGTTTATGGCCAAAACGTCTTAACAAATAAATTAACTAAAAATTGGTCATGCTAACTTAATTATAAAAACTTACTTACTAAAAATCATCAGTTATTTGATGGCTTGCCTTCCAACGCAGCACAGTTCTTAAATTGGGGGAGCGAATCTCGCTTGTTGCTCTTGTTACTTGTAATTATTAAATAATTCAATGGCACACGAACCCGGCAGAATCTTGTTGAGCTTAACTTAACTTGTGCATCACATGCATACAAGCTATTTATTATTTACTTTATATTACTATAAATCCGCGAACATACGGGCGTAACACTCGCGAAGTGGAAGTGTTAATTACTCCTTTCCAATTTCACTATCGTGATACTAAGTGCAATATCATATCTGTGATGCCGGAGAACGCTACCCGCAAACTACGTTTCTTCCTACCTTTCGACAACAGACAACCCCATTGGAATCTCTGTCTTTTGGCTAAAGCCTTAAGTTATATATTAATCCCTACTCTAACCATTATTTACGTCATATTTCTGTTATCCAATGACTTAACAGAACCTCCCACAAAACAAGATTTCAGAAACCAAATCCAACTCCTTTCAATATGAGGGTCATGGAAGCAATTATTTTTCTAAGGGTTTAAATATATTGTATCTTCTTGGAATTTTAATTACTTAATTGTGGACCATACCTATTGGTGACAGTTGTCTGCCATTAACAAACGACCGGTTAACCCACTTGAGCCGAAATGGATTTTAAATACAATGGATGTCTCCAGACTACTTAAAATTACTTGCACTCTTTGAACAAATCAAATTGGAAATAGTTTGGCTATTTATAATGTTTCGATTTCTATAACCCGCTGTCAATCAACGAAAGTATTAAGAAGATTAAGTTTTTACAACTGAAAATTGCTTTTCTTTGTTTAGGTTAAAAGGTAATATTCCATTTAATTTTATTAGATTTGTCAATCTATAACCGACCCAAGCTATTAAAGGGCTTATTGTATTCGGATTTGCAGGGTAGGACCATTAAATTATGATGACTGCCGCTGGACTTTATAATATTTAAGTCTTAAACTATTTCTAAACCTGCTCTTTATTATACGGGATGCTAACATATAAAAGTAATTTATTATGGAATTTTTCTTATAAGTTATGCAAGTTATTGAAATTTAATTAATCAATTAATATGTTTATAAGTTAACATTTCAAAATAATGTTACAATTTGCTTCTTAACGCTTCGAGAACGGACAACTTTTGTTGGCTTTGCTTCACATTAAAACACCCAAACTGCCGGCTCGCCTTTTCTTTCTGCCTCATACGCATAAATTCACGACTCGTCACCTGTGACGATGTTGTATACCGCTTTGGATGCACTACAGTTGTGTTTTGAAATCATTTTACGGCATCAATCGACATGAACTTTTTTTTGAATAGCTGTCAACAAATGTGGAATTCAACGGGCACACGGCCTAAACATTTCTCGATTTCTTGATGTCACATGACAAACGTTTTTAATTAGTTTTCAGACAGCATCGATATTTTCCGGCACAAGGACCGATTTTGGACGACCTTCTTTTAACTTCGTCCGTGAGGGAATACGCCCACGTTTGAATTCAGTGTACCAGCGATATACAGTGGCTTTGGATCGCGATTCATTTGCCAAAAGTTGAATTCAGTTGATTGATGCATTGTTCATGAGTTTGTAACATTTTTATTTTCAGTAATAATTATTTGCATTGAATTACAATAATAATGCGCTAAGCGTGCATTTTCCTTATTGATCTACTTATATTAATATATTTGTGTCACATAAAGCTATTTCCAAGCGCATCTCTAGTTGTTTATTTCGTATTCTACGCCTCTAACGTCCCGACCACTCGGTTCGAGTTTCGACAAGTCAGTCGGCCGCTCGCAACAGCTTTATTAAGATGTATTTTCGGCTAGAGGCTGGCAACCTTTGCATCAATTATTAAATATTGAGATATCTTCTACTAACGGTTGGTAAAGTATATATTTTACGAACTAATTTAATTTGAATTAATTTATTTAGCGCGACACGTAGAATGAAACATGTAGAATTCGTCATGTAGGATCCAAAAATTTAGAATTACCGTTATTTAGAAACAGTCGATTTGAAATTTGTCTAATAAGAAATTTGTCTAGTAAGAAATGATGGATGTTAATTTGGATGCAGTCGTATCTAATTAGAATGGCTGGTAACTTTGTTTGAAGAACGAAATTTCCATCTCGATTTATCGTGAAGCAACAAAAGCAGTTTTGGTTCGTTATTAGTTATAAGATATTTCATGCATGTGTTTTAAAGGTTAGAGCACGTAAACTCGCTATTATGTTTACAACATGTAAATTGTGTAAATTTCAATTAATTGTTGAACTGGTTTTATAAGCCGTAGAACAAAATTTTGTCAGATTAGCTTTCTATAATAACAAGCTTTGTTCCATATGTTCCTTCGATAATTTCAACGTATGTTTTCGACGTCATATTTTTTTTTGTTTTGCACAGTTGACAGACGTTGTCTTGAAAGCAGATGCTTTGTGCATCTGTAATGGAATTTAAACAAAACATTCCTATTTTTGTGATCAGCTTTTATCTATACATAAATTATTAAACGTAAATATGAAAGTTCAAATCCCCGTTGTGTAAGATTCTAGTAATTGTAATCTACCTGAAAAGATCTGCCCAGGTTAGAACGTAATTCAGTGTGTTATGCTTACAAATTATTATCACTTTAATATGTATAACAGGTTCATGTTTAAAGTATAGTTGGTTGTTTTAAAAAAAGTCAAAACTTTAACTTTGATGTAGTTGATAATGACAATTTTTTCTTGTTACAAGTTCCGATATTTTAAGAGTTTTTTTTTAGTAAACAATTAGTTCAAATTTAAGGCTTTTATTTTGGTCAAATGCGATCAAATCTAAATACACAAACAGGTAGAATTCTTGAGTAATAATGTTGTGCCAATACCATATTGGATATACATTTTTTTATTTTTATATACTTTTATAGGACACAAATGGTGTTCTACTTTTTTATTTATATAATCTTTGCAATTTCTTACAGGAGCTGCGTCTTATTTTGTTAAGACAGGTTTTTGTTAACGAAAGCGATCATTTTATCTTTGGGTTTCCAAGTCCGCCCTTAGAACTGTGCTTTGCAATTATCATAATTATCTCAGGACATGGTGGCGCCTATTTGATTTAGCTTGGCTTTGGTTTGCAAACAGAATTTGACACCCCCCACTTCTCATTGCTCTACCCAGGAATAGACCCCTAGCTATGTCGAAAGACTTTTGGTTCACTAGCGCCTTAATGTAAAAGAAATAACGTTTCAGTAGTGCTTCCAGTATAATAGAACAAAAAGACGTTTCAGTCTTTTGTAAAGCAAAAGTAGTTTCAAGTTATGTCACGTCGAAAGTCATAATAAATAAAAGCTTGAAAATTATCGCGAATTAATTCCATATTTTAAACACTGCTAGAAACACAAATATTGCTCTGAGTACTTCAAAAATGTCAAACTTTACGATGGCAATTTCAGATTTCACCTGGCAATACCAGTGTTGCCAGTTCTCAATACATAAAGTGTCCCTCGTATTAAAACTAACCTACAAATTCCATTCATTGTTACGGTAAGGTTGTCATCATTGGGCTATTTAACTTTATTACAATGGTAATATTAAAATATTATTTAAAAAATGAAAGTAAATATAAATTTCAATACATAATTTACTTAATTATTTTATAAACAACAGCTCGATAGAATTCAAAACTTTCTTAAATTAGCATAAAAACGAACTTATTAATAATTGCAGTCATTGGATCACCGTTACCTGGATTGAACCATTAAATTTCTATTATTGGGAATTGGGCCACAGAAAAATATAACGATTTCTATAGTAACTACATAAGATGAGACTTTAAAAACACTTAGATCTTTTATTTAAATTTTTTATAAACTGCTAATAAAAAAATTAATGTACGGTGTGTGTCTATATTTTACATGTAATACATAAATATTTGTTTGCACACTTATTAATACAAGCACAATCTTCGGGAATCCTGTCTTTATACATAAAAAAATTGTATCATGTCTTCTTTTGTAGACTGAAGATAGGTATTACAAAATCATTTATCATCTCTATATGATTTTATGTTTTCATAGTTTTTCAACCTTTTTGTGTTTTCTATGACAGTCATATTGCTTGTTTTTTTTAATGTGTATTTATATGCGGATTATGTTTTTGGCTTATATTTTGTAATATTTTTGCAACCTTATTTATGTGAAATTGAAATGTAGTACTTGGAGTGGGTTCTAATGGTAATGTAATTAGGGTGTTCCAACATAAAAAATTAAGTATATTTCTAGTGGCGGCTCGTGGTGATTTTATTTGAGGGGCTCTAACTGCTTATGGCATGAATATAATACAAGATAACATAAGCAACACTCACCTTCAGTGGTTTGGTGTATTCAGCCTAGTCACTCACACAAACCCATTAATTTTTGTATACTTGTTTATAGGTTTATGTACAAAAAGTCACACACTGTACTCTAATTGTCACGTAATAATAATTTTACTGCTTGTATACGAAATCAAGCCTTCTGTCTTTCTGAGCAATAAAATGGTCTATAACTTTTTCGTCAAAATTGTTGATGTTATGTATTAAGTTTTTGTTGACTGACATCATTGCTAGCTAAGACATTAAGACGTTCTTCGGTCATTGTGTTCTTTAGATAAGTTTTAATCCTATTAAGAGTTGAAAAACATCTTTCAGATTCGGCAGTTGACATTGGGGTTGTGACTATAATTTTTAATAATTTTATTGTTTCGCCAAATGTTTCGTTTAACCCATTTTGGGTCAACCAGGAAAGCACATTTAGGCCGCCTAAAATATTTTTAAAATCCGTTTTTGAGTACATCACTTCCAATTCAGTCCTCAATTTGTCTGGCTGTAACATCGGATAACGCTTAATAATAGATTGGAAATGCGATGTTGGAATTTTTTTTGAGTAAGTATCAAAATTAGTTACGTCTACTAAAAATGCGGCTTCCAAATGAGTTCGGTATGAGAGCCTGTCCTTCATCTGAACAACTATTGTATCGCACACTTCTTTAGCAATCAAATTCCAATTTTCCACGTTAGTAATTTTTCTTCGTTTAATATCATTACAAATTATATTTTTTTCTATCTCATCAGTTGAATTTCTAGCAGATGCTATTATCCTTTCAAGGCCTTCAATTTTTCTCTTCAGTGCAACACTGTCTGTATCTCTAGCTTGAAACTGATTAAATAATATGTCAACATGTGGAAAAATTTTATGAAATAAATTGAGAAAAAACACAAAATCAGGATCTTCTAGAATTTTACGCAAACCATATGCTTCCCTGCAGGTGTTAGTTTTATTGCATTTTTCTTCTAATTTTTGAAAGCATTCGATTAGTTTTTCTCTATTCTCATATACGACGTTCACAATACGAATATTATAATTCCAACGTATGGCAGCAACAGTGGGCAATTTTCGCTCCACTATTTCTTTTAGCACATTACACCTGTGAGTAGAATGAGAAAAAAAGCAGAAATTGAAGACAAATTAGAAAAAAAAATTTTAACTTTAACATTTTGACTAGTTACTTTCTGCATAATTAAATTTAATTGATGGCAGAACCACTCATAACATTAAAAAAATGTATCTATTTTTAGTCACCTGCTCATTATGCTTCATAATGTTCTGCCTATATGCGGAATCTAACTAAACCGCAATGTTCACGGAACCTAGCATAGCCAAATCCGTGCAAGACTTTATATGGTACTTGCTAATTTTATGCTTTTTTATTTTATCGTTTATATGCTTCAGATCTCTTTTTTCCGACCATGTTTTGTCCATTCCGTCACAATAAAATAAATGGCAAGGAAAACAAAATAGACCATTCGATTGAGAGCATCCGGAAATCCACTTACATTTATTATAAACTTCTTTTGAAAAATGCCTTGTGAAACTACGATTTCCAACCTTATATACCTGTTTCAGTTTTAAATCCGGTGTCGGACGACCTAGGTTCGTAATTTTCACCTTTTCTGATAATAGAAAAGTTTTAAATATAATTTCGACTATATTACGAATATTATTTTCAGTCATCTTGAATAATTCAAAATAATAATCAAAATTATACACTACGACTACACTCACAAAACAAGATATGGTCTTTACTTTCAACGAAAACAAGTGAAATAATTTCTACGCTCACACAAATTAGTACCGGACAACAACAAACACGCCTTGAAATACCAACAGATACTGTGGCTAAGGGCTCTAATGACGAGAGGCCTGTTAAAGCTATCTATAGCTGTTATTATTTGCGTTCGACAGAATTCGTCGTCGTTCGATTTCTTATTAGATTTACATTGAAGCCGGGCTCAATAGAATGGAGCCCTTTCTTACACCGATGTACTAAAAAAAATCAAGGAGTTCTGTTGAGGTGAAGTGGGCACTGTCAAAATGTCTAGGATAGGTATTTATTTATTATTGCTTAAATGTTGGATGTAAAATGAATATAGTGAGAAACGTAATTGCTTTAAATAATTTAAAAATATTAATATCAGTGTTACATTTGATCATTTCAACCACAAATCTTAAAAGAATTATATGCATTTTGGTGTTAATTTTCATAAAACGGTTAGATATGGTTGCTTACAAAAGGACGACGGCGGGATATGTTTACTATTTATATCTGTTTCCAGCATCATACATCATTGTAAACGTAGCATTTACAATTTATTTACTGAGACCACTTAAAAATGCCGAACTGAAAGCATTTATGCATTCGATCTCTAGTTTTGAATAATTATTTTACAATGAATTAATTTATGCCGAAAAGTTTATTTACGGTATCTATTCCTTAAAATAATCTGGGGGGCTATAGCCTTTGAGCCCCCATGGAGTAGCCGCGGCTGTATAGTTCTTTATCTGCGTGCAGTTCTGAATTCGTAGGTAATTCATTTGGAGTATCTGCTTCTGCCGCTACTGAGCCAACGTTCGTTCATTCTTTTTGCCTGGATAAAAACTCAGTCAGAAAATACTTTTTTATTGAGAGCATAAATTCCTGTTTTTAGAGAACCATTTGCAGCAGTACTATGGATGGACTCGAACCGAGCCGAACCGAGTTTTACTAATGAACTCAAAACTCGGCTTGAATTCGAGTCGATTCAAGTCGAGTCAAGTCGGCTCGTTTTTAATTAAATTTGTTCTCCACATTCGTCAAACACCATAAAAAATTAACAAAAACAAACTCGCCATAATCTCAAAAGTTTACAATTAACATTTTTTATTTAAATGAAAACGAGTTTAAAATATTATTAGAAAATACAAAGCGGCACATTAGTGTGTGAAAGAGCAAGTGTCTCATACTAAAAAAACAAACAACTTGATTTTAAATAAAAATGGCTGCCATTTTTCAGTAGTGCGAGATAGATTTTGTGCCTTTGGGAGCTTTTTTTAAAAAACATTTATTTCCAATAACAATCTTATCAAATTTATTTTAATTATAAAAAATGACTTATTTTCTTTACAACATTAAGTAATCAGATTTGACAAATACTAGAAATTAATATTTTAATAAATCAATAATCAATAATTATAATGAATAGCTTGAACAACCAACAATGTTAAAGTTATAAAGTTCGAAGACTGACTGGCGAGCAGGGGCTCCTTACAGTATATATGAAGCCCTGGTCTCACTTTATCTTGGGGAAAAGTACACATCTTGCTATCTGCAGTTTTTTGATACTCGTATAATGTCTTATTCTAAGTAATTTTAATTAAGACTGTTTTATTGCAACTTATTGTTTCTGCATCTGCAGTATCAGATTGCGTCTGGATTACAAAGTAGTCGTTTTCTTTCTTATTTCTGACATGAATTCTGATTAATCTATAATTATAACTTTCATTTAATACAATGTAACTTTCTATTGCAAAAACATAGTAGTTACATTTATTCTTATATGTATTTTGCTGTGGGGTATATGTAGTTCCTCTCGACTTAGATAAAGTTAAGAGTTTTTAAAACTCGTTGTTCCTAAAGTTTCGTTTGTGGTTTCTTCGTTCGCTTTTGTTTCTTTGATCTTATATCTAATATACATTTTGTACAATAAGTATGCAGCTAATAAAAATAATACAATAATCAATAAAATTGCCCAAGCACTGATATTGTCATAGTGTAACTTTGGCACTTTTAACTCGTTTAAATGCTCTTCATAATTGTCCATTAATTTCACTGCGTGCTTGAGATCGTCGAGATCTAGGTGTTCTAGTTGCATTGGTTTCTGAATAGTTCCGCTGTCTTCGGTTTGAATCTTGAATTGTAGTTCGGGTAGACTTGCAAATATCTTCGTCACTGCTGGGTTTTGATATACTTGAATAATTTCACTTTTCAATTTCAAATGACAGTCTTCCTTTATGGCGATCACTTTGCTTCCAATTAGAGCTAAACTGTTTTCGTCTTTGTTGCAATTGTCTATCACTTCTTGAGGAAATACAGCAATCCATTCGTTGTCCGCAATTTGCTGAATTTTCATGTCCGTAATTTGAACCGGTTTTGACACACAATTCTCATAATGATTGAGAATCACAATAATTGCACTTCACAAGGGCTATCTGTTTGGATAGCTGTTGTCGTTATCGATTGACATAAGTATTGACCGGATGTCACTTCTTTGCATTTCTCATTTGTGAATTTATACCTAAGTTCATTTAGGGAAAGGAACTTGGTCTTAGGAATAATGACTTGATATTGGCTATTAATTTTCATAGGAAAGCAAATAAATGATTATAATTGTAGGTGTTCATCTCTACAATTGGAATTTCTATTAAAAATGTAATTTCATGATTCTTTACATAAACTTTTACTATGGCTATTGTTTTAAATACATGTATGTTAGATCCTGTTACCTCAAAAGGTAATTTCCTAATAATTCGTTCAATAAATTAAGTGGTACGATAATACTAGCGTGTAAAGTATTTAATTTAGCAAATATTACAGCATTTTCTAATGTAGCTAAGATTTGTTGAATTACAGTGAGCGTAGCTATCATTTGATTAAATATTGTGTTGAATCTTATTAAATCTCGCATTCCTAACATTGTGGTATGCATGCTACTTTCAAGAGTTAGTATTCTATTTGTTATACTGTCCTGGTTCTTTACTAATTTTCGGAGGGTATCGTTAAATTTTACTACAGTTGATTGAGTTAAAAAAAATTGATTTCTAACAACAGTTTTTGTTATTCAGGTTGTCAATCAATCCTTGTATTGCATTGTTGTATCGTTCAGCATCTTGGTCGTTTAAATTACCTGTGATATCTTTTACGATATTACCTAATCCGTTAATAATTCCTCTTTTCTGTCTTTTTGGTCTGTTGCGAGGTCTGTTGGTATTAATCGATTGAATTTGTCGTCTGTGTTCTTTAGGATATTTTCCACTATACTTTTGTAATTAAGCATTTCTATCCCATAATCTTTTCCAAATCTGGCTGCATTCATTGATTTTTTTCAGTGTGTCATAATTGTCCCTAATTATATAAAATTTTCGTTTTAAATCAGTTAAATCAATTTTTTGTGCGAAAGTCCAATAGTGTACTGTGTTTTGCATACTTCCCAATTTTACTGGTAGTATACCGGGGTTATTTTTCATATCTTCTACTACTATTTTGTTGTCGTCTGTTCTACCTTGGTGAAGGTTGGAGCAAGGGTGATAGCTGTCCATCTGAAATTACAGGGTCTCTTACATACCTTAAATGTATGTATCTCACGGTTTCTCCGTAGTCTATTACTGCTACATTTTTGTCTGAAGTCTTTTTGATTTTAAACGGATCTAAATTTCGGGGGGCCGTTTTGTAACGTTTACTTTTAAAATTTCTTTTATAAACAGTCTGTCCTACTGCAAATCGATTTATATCGGTGTTTTCATTTCGGGGTTTTGTAATACGTGCCTTATCGTTGTCTAATTTATTTTTGACGTTATTATAAGTAATTATTAGTTTTTCTTTATAATCTTTGGCGTACTGTTGATATATTTCTTTATTATAATGTATATCATAAAGGTTACGAAAGTCTAAATGTCCTAATGTTAATTCGAGGGATGTAAAGTTAGTTGAAGAATGAATTGTATTGTTATAAGCAACTAGGACATATGGTATTAAATTAGTAATGGGCTTTTTTTATATGTTAATTTTAAAAGCTTGATCTGTTCTAATAAGGTTAAATGTAATCATTCAATTAATCCGTTTGATTCCGGGTGATTTTCTGTAATAAAATCAATATTTATTTAATGAAGTTCTAAGATATTTTCTATAGTCTCGCTTCTGAATTCACTTCCATTATCTAAAGTTATTGATTTGGGTGTACCGTAAAATGTAAGGTACTGTAAAAATCCTTGAGTTACATCACTACTATTTTTTGAAGTAATGGGTATCGCTTGTCCTACCTTTGTGAATGCATCTATGTTTGATAGAAAGTTCTGAGTTTCTACTACTAAAGTGTCGGCATGTACCTAATTTTTGAAAAGGTTTGGCGGGTGTTTTAGTTAACATTAAAAGTACTTTTGGTGGTGATCTGTAGTATTTTGCTCTGTCACATAGTTTGCATTGATTAATAAAATCTGTAGTTAGTTCTTTCATCCCTTTAAAATAATATCTCCTTATGAGATGTTTTAGGATTTCGCTTATTCCACGATGATTTGTTTTACCTCCGTGTTGGTTGCGAATTACGTCGTTTAATTCATCTTGGTCATCTAAAGTAATTAGTTTCTGTGTGCATCTGATAATCTCGGATCCTGAGTTATTAAACAATCGAATATATAATTCTGAGAATCTTTGGTACAAATGTTCTATGGTGAAATAAAAATAAAGCGTTTTTCTCCGGGATATATTCTTTTAAAATTTTAATTATTTACTCCTGGTTGTTATCTTTCGTTATTTGAATGTGATATATTTTCCTATTGTCTGTTTTTGTATATTTTACTGGTTTGGGATTGGTTAAATCTTTGGTAATTATAAATTGATTTGGTTTCGTATTTATCGCTTCGTTTAGAATTTTAATTGCAATTTTTGGTTTATCATTTTGAGTTGAATGTATAGTTTCTATTTCTTCTGGGTCTTCTCTCATCTCGGTTTCGTCAACATTATCTGCAACTGACTCTGTCTCTATGGCGTTGAGTTGTATTCGGCCCAATGCGTCCGCATTATTGTTATACATTCCTTTCTTGTATATGATTTCGTAGTCATACTCTTCTAATCTAATGCTCTATCTCTGTAATTTCGAATTGAGTTCTTTGAGTTTACATAGCCATACTAATGGTCTATGGTCTGTGTATATATAAAATTTCCTTCCATAAAGATATGGCCTAAAATATTTTTTCGCCTAGCGTATATGAAAATGAATCATATTTGCCCTAAAAATGTGACTGAAAGTAAACCTTTGCAGCCCTAGGGCCGCTAAACTCCTAACAGCATGATTTTGTAGGTTTTTCACAATCTAGACACCTATGACTATCATTGAGATTCATTTATTGCGACTTTGACGTTTCAAATACTTACCAAGTGCCTACAAATTGTGGTATTACTATCCATAATAATGCTCAAGGGATAATTAATATCAATTACTATAATAAATAAATACGTCAAATGTTATTAACCTTCTTTATTTTGTGTTATTTTTCCTATTTTTTTTTTCTTTAATGCTAGGCGAATATCAGTTGTGTGTCACACAGGCAAAATGCATTAGCAGCCTGCAGCTATTAGATGCCTGAGCGAGCGAAGAGAGCGAGGGCAGCTGATAGCTAATGCTAACTTTCTGCCCTTGTGACACAATATACTATTGTTGCCTAAATTATGGCTAATAATTCCTTTTTAATTGTACTATATTTTTGGGATGTTTCATTTAATGTTCTAGATGCGTAGTTGATTGGTTTATCGCTACCTACTTTGCCTTGACTAAATACTGCGCCTAAAGCAACATGGAATGCGTCTATTGTTAATATAAACGACTTTGAAAAGTCAGGGTACTCTAAAAAAGGGTGATTCGTAAGAATACACTTACTTTTTTTTTACTGCTTTAACAAATTCCGTTGTGTGTTCGATTTTCTTACCTTTCTTTAAACAATTTGCTAGTGGTTTAGTTATTTGTGCATAACCTTTAATAAATTCCTATAATATCCACTGACTTTTAAAAAATCCTTTTATTTCTTTGTTTGTTTTTGGTAAAGGGTAGTTTAATACGGCATTTGTTTTGTTAGGGTGTGGCATAACACCTTGTGGCGTTATTATGTGTCCTAAGAATGAATCTTCTTTTTGTAAAAATTCACACTTATCCAGTTGTACTTTCAAATGAGCTTTTCTTAAATGCTTAAAGACTTCTCTTAATCTCTCAATGTGTTCGTTGAGTGACGTTGAATATACGATTATGTCGTCAAAATACATAAGACATTTCTTGTTATGTATCCCTCTCAAAATATTGTCAATAACCCTCTGAAAAGTGGCGGGTGCGTTTTTTAAGCCAAACGGCATGCGTTTGTAGTAATCGTGTCCTCTGGGTGTATTGAAAGCTGTTTTGGTCATGTCTTTCTCGCCCATTTCCACTTGGTGGTATCCTGAGGCGAGGTCTAATGTCGAAAAATATGGACATTTTCCTAACTTGTCTAATATTTTTATGATATTTGGTAATTGATACTTGTCGTCTATACAGTCTTTTCGTTGAGTTTTCTGTAATCGATAACGATTCGGTATTTGCGTTTGCATGGGCATCTAATTTCTTTGGTACAATTAGTATGGGGATGCTTCATGGTGAGTTTAAATTTGAATGATATCTTGATTTAATAAATCTGCTACCTGTCTATCGGCTTCTTCCTGACTTACTTGAGGTAGTCTATATGCTTTGGTGAAAATCGGTTTCTCGTCTGTTAATTGAATATTATGTTTGACTGTGTTGGTGAAAGTTAAAGATATTCCTTCACAATGGAATATATCTCGGTATTCAAAACAAAAATAATTTATTGCTCTTTCTGCTTCGATGCTGATATTGTCGTTAAAACGAATGTTAATTAGATTTTCCTTTAACATTTTATCATGATCTATGAGGTTGGAATTTCTTTCAGTCTTCATCGATTTCCATTTCATTAAAATTCACTTCTTCCACTTCTATTGGTGTTGCTAAGGATACTTCTATGAGGAAGTCGTTTGAGTTCAAAATTGTAGTGGCATAGTTGTCTTTTATATGTACTAACGCGGTGGGTGTTTCTACTCCTTGTTGAAATGACATGTGATTTATGATTCCTATATCACTGTTTGAATTTACTAAAACGTTTACTTGTTTTTCTGTCCTAGGTTTGATGGTGTATTTTTGATCGGTTTGAATACTGCTGTTTTGAAATTTAATTGGAATTTGTCCGTGTTTTGTTCTTAACAATAGATTTTTTTATGTCAATATTTGCTCCTAATTTTCTTAAAAGATCCATGCCTATCAATTCGTCGTATTTGTCGTTAAATTCAAAAATGTAAAATTTGTGTTTCATTTTTATATTAAAAGTTTTTGGTAAGGGTATATTCGCAATAAATTGGTGTAGTGTCATTTTGTGCGCTAGTTCAAAAGGTTCTCTTTCTACAAAATTTAAATAATGTTTCTGCGCGGTTTTGGGACTAATTAAAGTTTTTGACGATCCTGTGTCGATTAATAATTTACTTTCAGCATGTGATATTTCTATATGGGGTAAAATTCATTAATTAATATTTTCTAAATTTATTACGTCTGATCGTATATGGTTCTGTCCTACTGAAAATTTGAGTATGCGTTTTCTTTATTGTCCTTTTCGTAATTTTCGTAAGGGTTGTTACGGTTGCAATCTTCTGAGTAATTTGCTTTATCGCCTCTACTTGGGTTCGTATAATTACTTGTGTCCTCGGATATAGCTTGATTATTAAAATCTTCTACTTCTTCTTGGTGAAATAGTTTCTAGGAAGTGAAGTCTCGTTTCTGTGTATAGTCGGGCCTAATTTGAGATATTTTAGTGTTCTGTCTGGTGTTACCAGATGAAGTGTCCATGAGGGTTCGTTTGTAATAATTATTGGGGTTGTTGTTGTTATGGGTGCGTTTTTATTAAAATTTACGACAAATATTTGTCATGTTCGATTTGAGTTCTGATTAAATTTGGGTGTAAATGCAAATTTTCTTCCTCTATAATTAAGTTCATCGCCTTTTCTAAGTTTTGGGGATTTCTAAATCTTATTTTATTCGATAACCGTTCAGGCAACGCGTTTATATACGTATCTAAGGCCATTTAGTCGTACATTTTAGTTTAATTGTACGCTAGGATCCGGTTCTTCTAATTTCAGTTTGGTTAGAATTAAACTTCTCACGTCTTGACATCGCATACCAAATTGATATGGTGATTGATTGTTCTCCATTCTTAAATTCAACATGTATCTAATAAGGCGTTTGATATTGCGTTGGTCGCCAAAATACGTGATTAATATCTTTTTATAATCTTCCCAATCAGTTAGATCATCCCTACTTGCTATCAATGTTAAAGCTCTGCCCGTTAATTTACTCAGGATTAATTTTAAAGGCCACATATTCCTTTCAAGGTCTCCCTGTTTGTAAAAACATTTCAGAAATGTCTCGCACGCGGTAATGAATAGGCCTAACAAAGCTTGATTACCATTATACATTGAAATCAAATCTAAATATAACCTTAAGTTTTCAGAATTCGTCTTTATAAATTATTTATTTTCTGGTACCTTAGTCAAGTTTGCACTTAAGTTATTTAAAGAGTCACTTACTACTACTTGAATTGCGTGTAATTATAAACATCTGCTATAATTACATCAATTTCAAACTTTTGCTGAATAATTGTCTTATAAAATGAGTATAATTATAAACCTTTGTTACAATCTCATCAAGTTCAGACTTTTGCTGAATAATTATTTCAGTAATGAATTGTACATAAATGTGTATATATTGTTTCAATCGTACTTGCTAATATCAATATGCAATTGAAAAAAATGGTAAGGAAAATAAACTATAGGTACTCACAATAATTTGATTGCCAGTTCCATAACCTTCCTTCTATATTGGATTTGGTCGATTCTGTACTTCGTCCAATCTTTGTGTTCTTGTTCCAGTTAAGAATTCAAATTCACGGTTACTAGTTCTTCGATTTTGGAATTGTTAGTGCCCTTCGGGAATCCGTTTCGGTTGCGCCAGATAGGTATTGGGCCTTTGTGAGCTTATTTTAAAAAACATTTATTTCCAAAAACACCTCTATTAAATTAATTTTAATTATAAAATGACTTGTTTTCTTTACAACACTTGAACGTTTATGTTCCTTAAACATTAAGTAATTAAAATTGACAAATACTATAAATTAATATTTTAATAAATCAATAATCAATAATTACTAATGAGTAGCTTGAACAACCAACAACGTTAAAGTTATGAAGTTCGAAGACTGATTGGCGAGCAGGGGCTCCTTACAGTATTTATGAAGCCTCTGGTCTCACTTCATCTTGTGGAAAAATGCAGATCTCGCCCTCTGCAGTGTCTTGATACTCGTACAATGTCTTATTATAAATAATTTTAATTAAGACTGCTTTATTGCTGATCATTGTTTTAGGTTGCGTCTGGAATACAAAGTAGTAGTTGCCTTTCTTATTTCTGACATGAACTCTGATAAACGTTTAATTATAACCTTCATTTAATATAATGTAACTTTCTATTGCAAAAACATAATAATTACACTTATTCTTATATGTATTTTGATGTGGGGGATATGTTACTTGCGTTAACTAAAAATTTAAAAATAGTGGATTATTTTACTATGTTTAAAAGGAGCACTTTTTTGACGAGCCGTCAATAAAATTGCTAATCGTGATCACTGAGCATGCACCCCATAGTTAATGCGCCACAAGCTACGCGATGTAATTTAATATATTTTTTTACCAAACTTTCTTATGAAAGATATAATGAAATAATTATGGATAACCTTGAGAAGCTTTTGACAAAATTGATGAGGTATAGGAAATATCTAACAAATTTATACAACGAAATCAAAATTCAATTTTTTTCGTATTCGGCAATGGGAACTAAACATGTATTTGTCATTTTCACTGAAAAAAATATTACTTTGGTATTTAAATGTATTGATTCACAATAACAAAATATCTATGTACAGTTCAATCGCTATAAAATGAACATCCACTGTTATGAACGACTCAGTAGTGTGAACAAAACATTTTTTGCATTTCCTACTCTATAATATAAAAAGTGTACATTCTCATAGTATGAACACCCTGTTAAAACTTGTTTTATTTGTATTCCCACCCACACAATCCTGTGCTACATATTCAAACAGTGAATTGAGCAGTGAGCACATGGTGTTAAGGTAATCTTTAATTTGGTGCTTGTATACTTGTGTATTACAGTAAATACGAAACATTAAACAATTTAAAATGGTCAAAGTGGAAGGAAAATCGAAGTGTCTTTCTCTTTCTGAAAAGGCAAAAATCATAGAAGATACTAATGAAGGTTTTAGTATTACGTTACTGTCTACAAAATATGGCATTGCTAACTCTACAGTTTGTTCGATTAAAAACAAACAAAGAAAAATTGTTGAAATTGTAAGTAATACTATAAAATCAAACAAAAAACGCACATTAAAAACCGAATTTCCGCAAATGGAAATGCAACTTTATAAATGGTTCCTTGCGTAGCGCGAAAAAATATGCCGGTTTCTGGCAACTGGATAAAACAAAACGCATTAACTTTAAGCGTTAGTTTGAGTGTTGATGACTTTAATGCTAACGGTAGATGGTTGTAATGTTTCAAAGAGGTTGAGGTTTTTAAAGATAAGCGGAGAAAAATTAACAAGCCAGCCAGAGCTTATTTTAAAAAAAAATTACAAAAGGTGATTAGACAACATGACTTAAACGAGCACAAATTGTATAATGCTGATAAAATTGGTTTGTACTGACAATTGCTTCCTGATAAAATTTATGTCGGTTTAGCTGAAAAAACTGCCTGTGGACTAAAAATTCCCAAACAGGGAGTCACATTTCTTGACTCCCTGTATGTTTGTTGTGGTTTGTTTAGCATTCTTCTTAATCTTCTTTGGGAATTAAACCACTCATAGTTTTTAAAATCATCTTTATTTACGTTTCGATCTATGACCTAGGTTCGTTCTCTTTCATTTTCTTTGTCGAAGACAACTAAAAATAATAATCTAGTTAATGCATTTCAATTTCAATTACAGAGTCAAGAAAATATCTTAAAATGTACACGAATAATGAAAAGTATGCTAATTTGACGTTGGTACTAAGTTTTTCTTTTTTGTTTCAATTTTTGGTGTATTTTGCAATTGCGCTTATTTGCAGTTTTACGCTTGTTTTTGATTATTAGACTTATTTAAAACCTCTATGTTATATTTTCGGTAAATATTTTCCTTTTCAATTTAATCACAATCACAACCGGGTTGTCTGCAATTTATTATTAAGAAAATGAAGTATAAAAGGTCTCGTAATGACTATATATAATGTTTCGTTTACTTTACGATGGTCAGTTAAAACCTACCCCTTTTTGGTTTTTTATTATTTATTTACGTAGATTTTGCTCAAATTCTCTAACAACACCCGGTATATTAGACCTTCCTACAATAAGTACGCTTTCTAATAATTATCAACTTAATTATATTTACTTTAAAACGAAAAGTTTACTCTATAATTTAAATAGTCAGTAGCATGTTTTAAGTGTCCGCTGGCTTGCTACACATTACTATAGCGTACAATTAAATTCTTATACTGTTACGACCGAAAGATTCGTCGAAATAATGGATCATACTATTATTTGATAAGCGTGTTTCGAGTTTCTAATCTCGTTTGATAACACGAGTATTGAACTTCAAATTCTTGTTATTTAAACAAATTTTTAATTTGATTCTTTCTGAACACGACACTAATTACTCGTCGTTACATTTATTTTTTGTTATCTACGAAATGTGCGTGCACACACCGTGAGGTAAGTATTTGTCATTTAAAAAATGTATTTTCTTCGTGAAGGGTCTAATCTGTAATGGCACTTATTATAGCTTCCTCCTGGGGACATGATCGTCCGTTGCATAAACCTCGGACTGACGTGTCAGTTTTAAAGGTGGAGTACATCTGTACTAACTGAAATATAAAGATGGAATAGCGAATAACCGCTAAAACCACAAAACTAGTTTTTCTATCGTATAAAGTGAGGCGGAACATCATCCCCAGCTGATAACTTCACTACGACCGTCGATGACTTCACCAGCAATAAATTGGAGTTAGATTGGGTCTTTTTGTCTTGTCCTTTATCAAGTTTTAGAGTATTGGAAAGGGATTTCACTTCTCTCCCGATCGTCGGGATACACTATAGATTATAGCGATTATGTTTCACCCTGCTACCTAGTTACCTGCTATTTGCTTGTATGTTTTGTTTTAGAGAGAATATACGGTTTAGGTACAATGTTGTGACCTTCCACAGCTGAACGAATGCATTCAGACAGCAACAAATTATCTGTAATGTGGATCAAGATGTAAGTAACCCTTCGTTTTTGTATTTATTAAAAGTTCAACTCTTTTGGCAATAAAAATTTAATCCTTGTATATATAGCAGGATTGAAAGTAGCCCATGCTAGTTTTGTTTTAAATTACTTTATAGGGTATTTGAGAGGGTATTAATTATTTTTATTTCCATTTTTTGGTACTACTGCTATTAATTATTTTTAATTTTCTTTTTTTTTTGGTACTACTGCTCATGTGTAATATAGTTTCTAATTAGAGGTTTTTATGGTTTCTTGTTCTTGTGAGTTATAAATAAGTGTGTTTATTTTTATTTTCAGGTCTTTCCGTTATTTTGTATAGGTAAATCCCGCCTACTCACCGATTGAGCCCGGCATTCTTTCTTTGTCTTTCAGGTTACGTCGATGTACGTTGCAATACGTTATGGTCGGTCACCATCATGAAATTTACATTATTAAGTAAAGTCTCAATACCTTTTTCGTAATTCCACATTAAAATGTCAACTTTTCAGTTGTCACTTTCAACGTCAAAAGAGTAAAAAAAGTTATTTGTTAGTAAAAAAGTTTTTTTTCTGCAAAACGTTCACATATTTTCACGTTTCTGATTAAATTTTTTAAAGAAAAGGTTTATATTTCCGTAGAGTACAGTAATAAATATTTCCTTACAGTTATTTTCAATTGTTAAATACGTTTCCATATTATGCAACAGATTTAAATGGAATTTCATGGTACCATTCACTTATAATTAAAATTAATTATTTTTCCCACGACTATCCAGTAATGCAGTTCTTACGCATTTAAGAATGAGATAATAATACTCGTTATTTTTACCACAACTTTCCAGTGATGCACTTCTTACGCATTTTGGAATGGGTTAATAACAATATTCATTATTTTTTCACGACTATCCAGTAATGCATTTGTTACGCATTTAATAATGGGTTAATGATGGTACTCATTATTCTGTAGGTGCATATGAATTCACAATTCAACAACTTCACCAATCAGGAACATCCAGGTCATGGATTATGACCATAATCCAACACCTCTGACCAATCAATACAAACCTTCATTTTTCATAATTCGCGAGGTATATTTTTCGTATCATGCGAAGTATGCTGTTACACTTTGACAAATACATTTTTGCTTGTCAGTGTTTGCGATATTAGTTAAAATGTTTAGAAAATATCTGATAATAAAGATTTGTGTAGTCGTGGGAAAATTATAGTATTCTACTAACGAGTTATGGCCATTACTCATTCGAATTACGCTGCTCAGCCTAACGGGCTCGCGGCGGAAACCTTCCGAATGAGTAATGGCCACCATAACTCGCTCGCTGAATAATACATAGTAAAGGCAACATTCCCGGACCGTGTTGTATGCCGCGGCTTGCGTTTCGGCAAACAGTCTTCACGTCGTCCCAGAATAAAATCTTTTCCTGTTCGGTATATAATATACTATTTCGTTCTTCTCTCATCGAAAGTTGAACTTCCTGTATTGTAAAAGGAATCAAAAGCGAAAATAAAACATTCTAGGTGATCTGTTATTCGGTTGCTAGGTGGTTGCTGCCACGAAAAACCTATGGTACTAGATGCTAGGACAAAAAGTAAACATGTCACCTTGCTTAATATTTTTGTTTTGAATGAAATTTAAATGCAAAATTATAATTGTTGCACACCATATGATAAAATACTCATATATTAGATTGTATCGGTTTTCAGATTTATCCGGGAACAAACTTCTGCAATTTGCATACATTTAATATTTGCAGCTTCTTGAATGAAATTCATTTTGAGCAACTATGCCATAATATTCAAAAGTTATGATTTTATTTGCATTAGAGTAATGTCATTAATTTTAAATTGAGCAGTTGTTACCAAGACAAAGGTAACGTTGACAACAAGCCATCTGATATAATAATTTTATTATAATCAGTGAGCCATTTTATTTCATTACCATTTCTCTTTTATGGTAGTTAAATGTCAATGGGAGAACGAAAAGTTTAGTACATTGCGCTCTGCGAAAGTCGTTTCATGTGCTTGGAGTTTTGGAATAGCCTCGGCTTCGCTTAGGCTTCGTCTCGGCTATTTAAAAACACCTCCCACCTAAAGGTGTACTTCTGCAGCTTGGAATGTAAATAACTATTTTTATTTATGTGACTTTACAATGTTAAATCGACAAATGTCAAATTTGATCATTCTCGATATAATCATAACAACGTGTAAAAGAGAACTAAACTTAAATAAAACAAACGACCGATTACTCATTATAACATTAACGGACTTTCTAAGATAGTACTAGTCCTAATGTTGCTCGGGAACTTGGTCATCAGAATCTAATGCGTGAGAAGTACTTTTGTATGGTTTAGAAAAGTAATTCAAAGTATAGTGAACGAGAAATAAACTGTTGGTTATTTTACAAAGAGAAAACCCAATGACCGGTTTTGCTATAGTTGCAGCTCGTCACATTGACGCATTTCTCTTTGCCAAACAACCAATAAAGCTCTTGAATTATACGCAAATAATGGTATATTAATAAACACAAAAGATGTCCATCCGCTCTCTATACTTGAATGTAAACAACTAACTAACTGTGACTTCTTCAAGTCTAGGATATGACATTGAAGATAGCATTCCCAAACAAAATTTCAAAACTAGTTTAAAGGCAACTAAGGTGGAACCAAAATAACTTTCCGATTACCTACTCTAACATCAATGGACTTTCTAAAAAGTACTACACCATATGCTAATCAGAAAGTTGGTCGTCAGAAACTAATGCATGTCTACTTTAATAGTGAAAAGTAATTTTGTATAGTTTAGAAAAGTAGTTAAAAGCATATTAAACGAAAATTAAATTGTTGGTTATTTTTCAAAAAGAAAAGCCAATGACGGGTTTCGCTGTAGTTGCAGCTCGTCAGATTGGCATTTCTTTTAGCAAAACGATCAACAAAATTCTTGAATTATACGCTAATACTAAGATATTAATAAATACAAAAGATATCTACCCGCCCTATATACTCGAATGTAAACAACTAACTGTCGGTGACTTTTTAAACTCAAAATTTATTCAAACCTATATTTCTTATGGCTTTACAGTAAGGCTACTTATATTTCAGAATGTGTAGTGAATATATAGGATACTTTGATAATGGTTTATCATATAATTTCTTCAGTACACCATACTGCTTACATTTTCGCAAAACTTCTAGCGAGTATCAATTTGAAGGTTCAGCATCGCCAAATTTCATTAGTTCATTTGCAGTTTCTCGCCGCTTATTTATTACTAATTTACCAGTGGGCAACTTAGTTGATATTTTTGTTTCTTTGAGACTCCGCAAAGCCTGTTTCTACTTTTTAGTAATATTAGTGATAGTGCATTGGTTTCCTGTAAAAATTCAACATTCGAATTTATTTCTGTAGGCTTGGGCGAACTGGCTGCTTTTAGTGAAGCTTTGGATATTTTACACAACCCAATTATTACAATACTTTTGTTATCTGTTATTCTATGATTTATTTATATCCAAATATATTTTGATTTTATCGCCTTTAGTATTTCATCAACAAAGTATTCATATCATCCACCTTCTAACACTTTTCTACATTTACCTTCTTCTTTACCTACTTCTTTTCTACAATTTTGAAACTTCACCTTTGAACACTGCTAATAGTGATCCAAATACTGGACGCAGGTTTATTTATGATTTACCTTATTTCTAAATCCTATATTATAGGAACTTCTATAACAAATTTATTTCAAATTGCAGGCTTCCTAGGCATGGCTAGAAATATAAAACGTAAATGTATGAATTTTTTAATGTGATCGAAAACAATTAACAAGCATTTAAAAACTACTTGAAATATTGCAAAAAGGCAATACGACAACCTTCTAGCATCCTCAACGATTTATTGTTACAATACAGTGTAATACAAATTAAGGGTGTAGTGTTAGGCATTTGCTACTGTTATTTGGAGTAAGGTATTGCGAAGAAAAATTTAATGCTGACACATAGTTAACTAAAGTTTGCAATAAGTAAAAATGATTATATTATTTGGACATGATTTATATACCTATGCACAGCTGAACGCCAACACAACTAACAATTGGTGACTTCTTCAAGTTTGCGATATGATAGTGAAGATGGCATTGCCATACAAAATTTAATAACTACTCTAGAGACAACTAAAGTGGAAATAAAACAAATGACCAATCATTATAACATCAACAGGCTTTCTAAGAAAGCACTACACCTAATGTTAATCGAGAAGTCGTCAGAAACTAATGCGTTTTGACTTTAGTAGTGACAAGCAATTTTGTCGTGTTTAGAAAGGTAATTCAAAGTATAGTGAACGAGAATTAAATTGTTTTTCTAATATTCTAATTTTAATTATGCCACGGCTAGCTCAGTTAAATTTACACAGAGTGCACAACGTTACGATGATCAAATAAATTACCCCTTTTCCCTTAAATCTTACCTGCTTAGAACGATAAAACGAAGTCGATCAATATTTGTATAATGAAAAAAAATAATATCTACACTTCACAGTTTTGTAATCTGACAAATAAACCCTTAAATCAATTAATAATATTTAGATTATTTAACCCAAAAATTTAATTTCCCTTTCTTTAGAAACCATGCTTTTACTGAAAAATTTAGAACGTTCAAGACCTTTCCCCCTTTTTACGTAAATTTTTACGTATTAAAAAAATTTTTGTCGACTTTCTACACAATAGAAAAATATAGTCAGTGTTTAAATTAAAATTTGAAATGATGCCTTCTACTAGTTAGCCCTGACCTGTGGTTTTCCTGGTGTGTCCTTTTTCCCCTTTGGTCTGCTGCTACGTGTTGTGGATCAACACATCTTTATTATCTTCAATCGAGTTGCTTCGTTAAAACAGTGCTCTGCTTTGTACTCCTTTACGTGAATTTGAACCAAAATTTACCTCGTGCTTTACTTAGATCTGGATACAACTCAGATACAACTTAGATTTCTCGGGTGCCACTCAGATTTTTCTGGATACAACTTAGATTTCCCTGGTGCAACTTGGATATCCCGGGTGCAACTTAGAGCCTTACATTATTATAAATGTTGTAACCTAAATTAATTAACAAATTTCTACTCACGTTTTCAGCAAACGGCAAACGCTTTTTCATATATCTTCACTATAATTTGTTCTCAAATATTATATAACACCACTTTTCACAAATTTTAATAATTTAATTTGAAATTTATTTCGACGCGTAAATTTTCGAGTAACAGTGATGCGGCTTTGACGTGGTTCAAATTGAGACTTCCCCTATTATCAAACTCTGGGCGTTATATAGCTTACGCTATCTAAATTTCATTGGTTTATCTGAACTGTCGTTCAAAGTCTTGTAGGCAACCATGGGTTGTTTTGGATATTCCTAGAAGTTTTACAAGTTTAATTCTGATGAATCTATTCCGTGGTTATCTATTCTGCTCGTATTTCTGTTATTTCTCGACCTTTGGCCGCTTGTTTTGTTATTATTACTGGAAATTTTAATTTACCTTGGTCTTTAATTTAGCTCATGGCTCTTGTTTGTGTAGATAAAGCTTTTGGAGAATTGAATAAATAAACTGATGTAACATGAATGATGTAAATCAACATGTTTCAGTTTACATATTGTACTTCAAACTTATTTTGAAATGTGCGTTTCTTATCAAAGCGCTTTATTATATTTTTTGTTTCTTGCATGCTTAATTGCGTGATGACTTACTAAGTTTTATCTTTATCTATGCGTATCTATTTGTTTATAAATTTTGAACGCTTCTTGAAGTAGTTTAATAGCATGTATAATTATCTCTCTGCTGAATATGTATTCTAGTATTGAAAGACATGCTTACTGGCATTAATTAAAGTTAATTGCGGTCCTTATACAGGGTGTTAAGTGTTTGCGCTGTGCATAATATGCGAATTATTTATTTTCATGCTAAATAAATGCAGTTTTGTAATTCCTATTGCTATTTACATTTACTACGCGACCCCTACGACGCAATACACCCCCAAATAACCTCCTTATCATAGTAATATATATATATATATATATATATATATTGCTGTGATAATACCTAACGTTGGTACGATCATATAAGTTTTGCTGTAATATATGCGTTAGTGTCCTATATAAATTGCTATGAAATCGCTCCTACGTTATTGCGCAATATAAATTGCTGTGAATAGCCGCTACGTTGAGTGTTATATAAATTGCTGTGATATCAGCTCCACGATTGGATGTCGTATTAATTTTGCTGTAATCTCTGACCAATGTTACTTTGTTACATAACTTTTCTATGTTACAGCCCCCAAACGTTGCCGTCGCCTTTTAAGATTTTACTCTTGTGTTTGTACTCGGCCCTTTTCTTCCGCGTTTCTAAATCTTATAATTCCTTGAATTTGTATGCCTCGGCTAGCTCTATCTATTAAACACAGAGTGCCCTACGTTACGACAATAAAGATTGATTTTCCCCTTTTCTTTCTATTTCCTATCTGTTAAAATAGTGTAAATGAGAAATAAAGATAAAGCAGTTCAGAAATATACAACATAATAATCGATAATATGTACACTTTTATGTCAATAACTTATTAATTTGTTTGATATTCAAAAATTAGCCCCTGAATAAAATATTGATATTTATCTGATTCCACCAAAATATGTTTCCTGGAAGCCAGCAAAAATACCAGTGTAATTACTTTTAAGTACCTTTAGAACGTTAAAAACGATCCTCTCTCTAATTTTCAAATTCTCAAATGATTTTTGATGACCCTTACAGATATTTGATATAGCAAATATTAAATGTTGACAATTGAAAAACAACCTCATACTAATAATGAATAAAATCTCTGACCTGTGTTTTCCTGCTTGGTTCTAGGAACTGCCTCTGAATATCGATGGTCAGCACCCCTACATTTCAAACAACAGTTACCAAAGTACATTTCTAGTTAAATCTTTTTTTCGATTATTAAATAAAATCTTTAAAATAGCGCTATATTGAAGAATTTTTTTTATTCATTGTAATTAATAATTTTATTTTTGTATGTAATTTGCGTTTAAAAACATCACTTCTATATTAATTGCAACCTCACAACTATTAAATTACAGTATGTTTACTACAAACCTTAAATACTAACTTCGAATAGTATCAGCTCGCGATTTAAATCAACATTTTGCGATTGAATTTTAGAATTGATGAATCGAATCAAATTAATGAATAAATGCTCCTCGAATGAATAAACGCTTCTTTATATACAAATTATCCATTTTCTAGAAGTTTGTAGAATTAGCGCGATTTCATTGTAAATAATAAACGCCTATCTTACGTAATATTCTTGGAAATCCTCATTAGCGTTCAAATTTGTTGAGTTTTATAACCTAATTATCCGATTTCAGTTATTTATTACGTGCGCTTTTCGGCCCGCTCTCACATTTACTATTATTGTGGCGTCGCATACTAATGCAAAATATAATCAATGTTTAACGGTTATTCCAGGGATTTAACGGTTTATTTTCAATGTTAAAGCTGTTCTTGAAACAAATCTTTATATACTAATTAGTTTATTTATGTAGTTCTAAATCTCGACGACTTATCGTTTTATATTCTAGAAAAACCTTTATTTAGAATTAATTGCTATAGTCCAGGGGGTAATTAATTTAAACTTTAATTGATTTTTAATGTAAGAGGGGTTGCATTTTATAGAAAATATTTGTTTTGATGTTTCAGCACATAAAATTAAGACTAGAATTGTTTTTTCAAATACACCAAATTATTTATAGGATCCTAACTACCATTTTTTTGGGTTGCCGTCATACCATATGTTCGAAATAAACTATTTGTATTAAAAATTTACCGTATCTATAGATGTTCTTCAATCGTATTATTATATCTTAATTTTCAGTTTAATCACTCGAGGCCGCGGGAGATGACAATTAGGGGAAAAAGCATCATGGAGCAATATCTACAAGTATTTCAACAAAAATTATTTGTTCATCCGTCACCTTTTACTATCGTTAATTATATTACGAGCACTTGACCAACTTCACTTTAATTTATAGTATCAAATTCACGTGGCCTCTTTCAGTGTATAGTACAATTTTCATGGATCGAATAATTTTCATTTTCTAAAAAGGACGGAACGCCTTATTTATATTCGGCCAAACAAGTTTTATTATAGACAGTATACAAACTGGTTCCATTTCACTAGAGTTAGGAAAGCTAAATATGCTTGATATTATCTTTAATCAAATTTATTCTGGAATGCCTGTAAATTATTATAAGTGAATAGTGGACTGTTCCACTACACGGCATGTCTACGGAATACTGTCAAAATATTGTTTTTCAAATCAATACGTGCTCAAACGTTACTTTGCACATAAAAGTCGTATGAAATTATTAGTCTTCAAACCATGAAGCAATTCGACTTTCCTATTTCAGAATTTATCACCCCTATTTATAGTTTAGCAAAAATATGTGCACTTATTCCTCCACAACAAAGCAGCAACACGCTTAAGAAGCGTTTTTGTAAATGCTATGCCATTGTGCTTTTAATGACTATCTTAATTCTTGAAGGAAGTGTTTTCTTACAATTAATAAAAACCCAAGATCTTACTGTACTTGCTCTTTATATTGCAACTGCGATGGCGTTAGTCATTTCTCTCGCTATCTCAATGATTAAATCAGTAGTAGCATTTGGAGTAAATAGATTTAATAAATTTAGCTCTACTTTAGTTGAAATTGAGAGAGCTTTTATACAAAGCAAGTCGTCAGTATCAGTGAGAAGGTCCTATGTGGAAATAATACTTGTCCATTTCGGTGTTATCCTTTTATTTGCATACGAAGCATATATCTGGATTCCACACATTGGAGTTAGCTGTTATGCAAACATGGCAAGTCGGTATTTAGGAAATTACTGCCATATTATACAAGTATTTCTTATGTACAAATATATCAAGGCAATACAGATCTGCTTCATAAACGTAAATCATTGTCTCCAAAGTTGCTCTTTGAAACCACTTAGATCTACTAATAACCATAACGAGGCATTTTTTATACAACAAATTAGAAATGTTAGAAAAGTCTATGCAAAAACTTCTACTTTGGTACGAATATTTAACGAAATCTTTGGATGGGTCTTGTTACTGCTCACTGCAATTATCTTGTCCGCAATACTGGGAACTATTTATTTCTCAGTCCTTATTGCTTTGTATAATAGGTATATGGGAAAGGTTGTATTCGAAACGAATACAACTATATCACAAATCCTATGGTGTATCATCTTTATGGTGAGTAGATACTTCAAAGTTTTGAATTTTCGTGCTTTTAAACATTTAAATTAATATTTAATTCTTATTTAATTAAAATTACATTCTTTTTAATACTGGCAATAGGTGAGAGATGCGTAAGTAGGAAGAAAAGTGTTTTATAATGATCTCAGATAATGCAACTTGAAGACCCAGCGCACACACACTTACTATTTCGCAAAGGACTGCCATGTCGCACACCTATCGAGGATTCGCAGGAGCTCAAAAGCGATGACTTTCCTATTGAGGTACCCACATAAATGAAAATGTGGCCTCGTCAGGCATAAAAAAGTTTGATAAAAAATTGGCAATTTTATTCATTTCTGTAAATATCTGAATAGTGAAGTGCAATCGTAATACATATTTCTATTGATCTTATGAGCAACTTGTAATTTATACGAATGATATTGCTAATCACAGCGCAAAATTCTGCTTACAGTTCTGCTCAATAAATTCAAGGTGTTTGAATGTCGCAGTGCAGATGCTCGTGCGCTCTTTTGTTTGGCGTCCCTAATTGGCGGATGTTCTCAGGCGTTTGCACCCTACATTTGATTTTCCAATGCTTCACCCGAAGGTACTGCGTTAGCCAGAAAACGAGTCTTTTTACTGGGAAATTTTGAATTTTGCCGAACACTTGCGTGACAACACTCATACACGGGACCTCCATTTCACCTCTCATCCGAACGAGGGCGTATTTTTATGAAAAATGCTCGCCTAACATTTTTCAAGCGAACCGTGTCGGGATTTGAACCCGGGACCTTGGACAAGGCGTTCACACCCCAAAACTACTATCAACAAAGGATATATGTATGCTCTCCGTAGCATCAAACCAATTCATCAAGAATGGGATAGAATTACGAGACGGGCCGCCATCGTGCCGCCGTCTCAGTTTAAACTTTACACGAAACCTTCGTTGCGTCAAAAACTTAGAGCCAATAACATAAACAATGTTTGAGATGCACTCCTACTTAAGGTGTGTAAGCCTTCAGCCTTTCCTTTTCTAAGGCAAATGTGCACCCATACTTTTATTTGGAATCCAGAAACGTTCTCTAACTAGAGGCATCGGTATATAGTGTTTTTAGTGTTGGTATAATCGAAAAGGATTAGTTTTTCTACGTGCCAATTAGTGTACTAGCCTATTATATTTATCTCCATTTGTTGTTTTATGATAATTTTTTACGTTCTGTGTATTTATTAGGTATTATTTATTATATTAAGTAAGTATATAGGTTAAACATGAGCACTAAGGCAAAACAGACTATATTCCGTGCCGACAGAAAATTAGTTTTTAAGAACTAGTTGGAAAATTTCAACATCAAATTGAAAATAAAACAGCGACTGTATAACTCTTGAAGAATAAAAGAAGGCATGGACAAGGTTGACTGCAGAGTAGAATTGTATAGCCGAAAACAACATTGTAAGTGTATGCTCAT